>VWZD01002136.1:87059-140730 GCA_013396695.1 Sakesphorus luctuosus
TTTTTTTTGTGCATGGCTATACAGAAAATTCATTGCATTTCTCTTGTTATGTAAAGTTCTGGTCCTGCAACAAATATATGAAAATTACACACATGCTTTCCTAGTTGGACTAACTTCTATGGCTAGAGATTAACTGTGAGTGAGACCTGCAACATCTATTTTACACACAGCGTTTTTACCTGCACTGGTGCCCCTACGAAAAGTTACACAGAGCTAGTATTTAATCGCTCAGCTCTAGTGTTCTGTATAAATTATGAAGTAAGAATAGACAAGAGATACCTGAGCAAGCCCACGCAGTGTCAGAAAACCACCCGCGAGGAAGCATGGTTCGTTTTCCTTATGAATGAGCAGAAAACAGAAAGACCCTCTGTCCTTTTTTTGGTTTTGTTTTTGTTTTTCCAGTGTAACTAAAGCTGAACTAATAACTTCATTCCCAGTGTGACGATAAACTGTTAAATCTGTTAAATCATATCTCCCTCTCCAGCTACATGCACGGTGCTACCAACCTCCCTCTCAATCCAAGTCACTCTCTATTTCCGGCATCCCCCCATCCAGCTCCTCGTTCAGCACCGACCCCCGGCCCTTCCCGGCCACCGCCGAGTCCGTCCCGGGAGTGCCCCGGAGCGCCCGCGGTTCCCACGCACACCTGCCGCCCTCCGCCCTACCCTGACCCTGACCCTGACCCTGACCCTGGCCCCGACCCTGGCCCCGGCCGCTCACCTCTGTCCTCCTCCTCCAGGGAGTTCATGCACGGAAAGTAGACTGCCAGCGCCTCGAACGAGGCGGAGAGGCTGCTCCGGCTCTGCGACCGCTGCATGGTGCGCCCGCCGGCCGCCGTCTGCCGGCCCATCTTGGCCGNCACCGAGGCGGGCGGAGGGGACGGAGCTGTCGTGTGAGTCTCGCCGGCGGGACGGGGCGGCACAGGACGGGACAGCTGCTGTAAATATCGAGCGCGCCGGAGGCAGGACCGGGGCACGGCGCCGGCCGGTGGCGGCGGGACGGCCCGCAGGCACCGCCCGCAGAGTTTGTTCTCCCCGCCCGGCCCCCGCCGGCCATACGGGCGGCCCCTGCGCGGCAGGAGGAGGGAGGGGAGCGCCGGTGCTGGCCGAGGGCTCACGGAGATGCTGAAAGCGAGAAGAGGTCATAGGAGGGGCGGCCTCACGGTTCGGCAAGGACCGGAGAGGAGCTGGAGCTCGTGACTGCTGCCCGCACTCCTGGCCAGCAGGACACACCTGGGGCCAGCAGACAAGTGTCTGCTCTCAGGTGGTGTTTGTATGGAAAGGGAACGCAACACCGAACCGCTGTGATGGGAAGGGGCCACACTGTCACCCAGCAGAGTCACCTAGAGCCAGCTGCCCAGGCTGGAGACAGGCAGCTTTGTGTATCTTCATATATGAAGACTCCACAGCCTCTCTGGGCAACCACACTCGCCAGTGCTCACTCACTCTCACAGTGAAAAAATGTTTCCTGGTACTCAGAAAGGGCCTCCTATGTGTGAGCCCATTCCTTCTGCTCCTGTCAGTGGCCCAGCATCTCGTGAGGAATTTGCCCTGCAAGCAACAGGCAAATCTTTCACCTCTCCTCCACTTCAAGCCAAGCTGCATTTCTATAAAGCACACCTGCCTCCTCCTAGGCAACCATGAGTGTATCTATTCTGAACTCACAGGATTTGCTTATAGCTACAACATGATTTTGAGGGTTTTATCCAATCCTATCCAATCTTACTTCCATATCTTCCTCACCACTCTTTAATGTTATCTTTCTTTTCTTTTATCCAGTACATTACATTAATTGGGTGTACGCACTTGGCAACATTCCCCCCAAAATGCTAAGAAACTAAGGCACTGGATATGATGAAAAAGAGGTACTAGCTACTGTAACAGTATTTTGCAGCATCAGTAACTTATTCCACTATAGTTTACTACAGTGCAAAAGCAGTATCAAACCTTGCATATGGATGTTGTTTTCATTGTTTTCTTACATGGCTTTTAAAGAGTAATGATAGTTTATGCATTTCTTGGGTTTGGTTTTTTTTGGTTGTTTGGTTGGTTGTTTTTTTCAGTTTTCTTTCAAAAAGAGAGAAGAGAAGAGAAGAGAAGAGAAGAGAAGAGAAGAGAAGAGAAGAGAAGAGAAGAGAAGAGAAGAGAAGAGAATGATTAAGGATATTTAGGGTTTGATCTAACCAACTTTGCAGACAGAATGCCGATTTGAAGCCAACCAAAACTTTTCATGAAGTATATAGAGTCACACCCCTGTAGAGTCACACCCCTGGAGTGTATTTCATTGAGTTGAAGTCTGGAAAGGAATATTTGTACCCAGATAATAATAAGAGATTGCAAACAGCCAACTCCTTACTGACATATTTTGCTAAGCAATGTGCAAAGTTAGAACTTTAGCACTCAGGGGTGGAACCTATCATCACTTGATCTACAGGGAAACAGTGAGTCTTGACATGTATTTTTACGATGTGCACAATAATTTCATTTTTAGATAACTATAATCTAATAAAGCATGTTTCATATGACACCATAGGAATTTACTTTAGAACAACATAAATCCTCTTTTCCTATGCACTAGCTATAAATCATGTACAGGGCAACTTATTTAGGCTCTGATATCTTTTAGATGTCACATTCAAGTCATACTCAAGAATGTTTATTTAGTTGGTCATTTTATAAAAGTTCATGTTTCTCTGGCCACATGCCAAAGTTTGTCACCCTCCAACATATCTGTGTCTTTTTACTGATTAACAAGAAGGTGAGATGCCAAGACAGACAGACACCTCTCTTGTATGCCACAGTCAAGCCCATGGGCAGGCCAGGATGGCAGAGACCTGCTGAGCCACTCCAGTCTCAGGTGGAGGTACTGGTTAGTCTGCAGCACCTCCAGCACTTCCTCTAAAATCACCCTTTGCATTTGTACCAGTGCTACATCCTATAAAGTATATTCAAGTTGTAGAGTGACCTTTTTCTGTTTACAGTTTACTCTAAAAATACATTACTGAAATACTTTAAAGCAAACAACTCTAAAATAAATTGTAATGATAGTAATAATAATAAATGTCTAAGATACAAAATCATGTCATTGGCAGACTCCAATAAAGCATGTTGAAATAGTTGCTAACGATATCTTTACAAGACTTAGTGACTATAAATTATCTATAAACACTAAAGCAGACAAAATAACTTCCTTCAACATTTTTTATCAGTGTAAGACATGGCAGAAAAGTAAATGTCCATGACTTGATTAAATTGTAATTCACAATTGTGTTTGGAAAGTTGGATTAAGAAACAAATTAATGTTTATTATATTACAGATGAACTATTGATGATTTTCATAAAAACAGCTGAATAAAAACTGAAAAAAAGACACTGAGGAGTCAGAGAAAGGCAAAACAACAGTTGAGCAACTTGGAGATCTTTACAAAGTTATAGATAAACTATAGAATACATATTCAAAGAAGAGCAACTGATTTGTAACATCTGTTTCATCTACTTTGCCTCACACTTACTCCTTTTGTAAGTACTCTTTTTGGAAGTATCCAATGTAGAAGAAATAATACCTGCTTAGGAGCCAGGAGGCTTTCAAGCAGCCTGCTTGTTTTCCCTCCCAAACAGGAGAATAAGCACCTCCGCCACCTCCCCCTAAGCTCCGACCTCAGCAGAAACTGGAAGTCCTCCTGTGACATAGGGGGCTGAAGTGGGAATTTGGCTGCACCCACAGGTGTTGCTGTTCCACAATACCAGAGCCCCCACATCTCTCAGCCCCTCACACTGAACAAGACCTGTCAGTCACAGCCATTATAACAAGTTGATGTTTTCACTAATATTCATAATATATTAAAAACTTGTTATTGTCATTGATAAAATCAGCCTCTACCAAGAAAATCTCTTTAAAACCTTTACAGCCAGTAGTCAATTCCAAATTACCCCAAACAGAGTTGCAATACTAGGTATCTACTCAAAAAATCTGTGTCAAAACACCAAATCACGATCCCATCCAAGCTTCCTCCAAATGCTTATATCCTAATTTTCTTTCTTTAAAATAAAGGTTTAAATGGAAAAATGAAAACAGATACAAGGAACTGAGATAAGAAAGTTATAAATTCTCAGGATTCTGGGATTTGGGGAAGCTGTGTGTGGTTTCTAGCGATTGCATCATACAAATAATGTAATTGGTGGCAGTCTCGACACATGCCTTGACTGTAAAAAATGAGTTTGCTACCCTGACATTGATAACATCCCTCAGCTGTTTTGCTGATTTTTTAAATTTTAACTGATACTCTTGGATTTATGTCACCAGTTGGAAGTGAATCAAATTGCTGTTAAAAGAACTTCATCCAAACTCCCATCTCAATGCTAAATATTAAGACAAAGCAAGAGACTCCCAGATATATTTCTTTAACATTTTCTGGTAGTTTGCTGAAAGAACAGTGTGTTGTAGGAATCCAGGTCAAATAGAAGGTCAAACACCTGCTATAAATGTCCTAAGGAAATTTTATTTGTAGGGTTGGAAATTCTATTTGTAGGGTTGGTGGCGCATTAACAAACTAGGAAAGCAGTTGCTTATTAGTTGTATTCCCTGAAAATTACTAAAAGATGTCATGTAACATGAATTTGTGGCACTGGATCTTCTGTGTCAATCTACTCTAAATACAGCCAGCCAATAATAGGATTCTGAATTTAATAAATTTATCTGTTTCTTTTTATATAGATATGTGTGGTTTTAAAAAATAATATGGAAATTATTATATTCTCCATGTTTTTCCTTGTTTAGGCTGTAACTGGGTGTGTTTCAGCAAGCATTCTTCAAGTAAACACAAATTATTAGACTTGAAATGAGGATACTTTGGAAATAATGAAATAATGATCTGATGATTCCTTCATGAAAATATACCAATTTTTCAGGGGAAATTAAAAAAAAAAAAAAGAGGAAAAAAATTTCTTTACTTCCTATTTCTAATTCTGTGTACTCAACTCAGAGATCATAATTCCATGGATTGAAGAATGTAAAACTATCTGTGGAGATTTTTTATTATTATTGCCTATGTTATGGATTAATTCCTAAAGCCTGCTCCAAGTTTCAAACACCAGATAAAAGCACACATCACCACAAAAGGGTTCTTAAGGCCTTGTGTTCATTTTGGAGAGGATTCTCCAGTGCAATCACTATGGATAGGTGATCTAAAGTTTCTGAACACCATTTTTTAAACCTGTGATTAAAGAAAGTATTCTGGGAATGGGACTGGAAAGGAATTATTGCCCTTTTCTTTGCCACCTTTTCTAGTCTTCTGTCAAGCATTGTCCACAGATTTCTTTTGTTTGCTACAGAAGGGATTTATTTTTTACATGGTTGTCTTCAGAAAAGACCATTCAGCTCCCAAGTTTTTTACAAGGTTAATTATCTTTAACTTGCACCACACCTATGAACTATGAGACATAACTTACTATGAGTATAATTCAAACTCTTAATGACTTCCCACTTATAAGAAATCTTTGTGCAATTTGTCACTACAAGAAGAGCAAATTGCTTCCTTTTACAACGCAAGGGACAGTCCCCCCACACCTCCCACTGAGATGCAATACACACTGTGTTTTGTTTCACTGAGTTTTGGCCTCCTCATCCCCTCAGCTTGCACTAAGTAGAGACAGCCGTGTCAATAGAGAAGAAACACTTGATAAGGGCTCCAGAAAAAGATTTAACTGAATTGGCTCCCACTTCAAAAAATAACCCAGTTTGAAAACCCAGCTTTTATCTAATTCTAGGAAGATATAAAAGGAAAAATAAATACCAGTATTAGGTAGAGAAAATGTTATGTCCAACTAAGTTATTATTCAAGCAACTTTCTAGCAATTTTTTCCAGATTAAGTATCACTGGGATATATGACTGCTATTATTACTGAATTAAATTTTCTTTTCCTCTTTGTGAAGCTGAAACAATGCACTGAAAAGATCATTAAAAGCATGGCCCATTCAGTGTAAAACAGGGTTTATGTATGAAGCCTTGTAATGTAGTAATAAGCTGGCATTGCATGTAATTTGCTAAATGTTCAGACTGTGCTAGCTGTCCTCATTGCCTACAGACAGCAGCATGCACCCACTCTAGCCAAGCACTTGGAAAGAACAGGTTCCAGAAAGCTACAAGGTCCTTCACAAAAGAATGGCTGTTTTTACTGATTCCCATCATATAAAAATTCACTGTTCTTTCCTTAGTATGTATTTGATCATGAGTAACATGGTCGAAGGATCATAGAAGGGTTTGGTTGGAAGGCACTGTTAAAGGTCATCTAGCCCAGTGCTGCTATGATGAGCACTAGATCAGTTTGGTCAGAGCCTCATCAGGCCTGGCTTTGAATGGTTCCAGGAATGGGGCATCTATCACTTCTCTGGGCAACATATTCCAGAGTTTTACTACCCTTGTTATAAAAAATGTTTTCCTTATATATCTTCTAAACCAACCCTCTTTCAGTTTAAAACCATTATTCCTTGTCCTGTCACAATAAGCCCTGCTAAATATTTTGTCCCTGCCTTGTCATGAACTTTGTTTTAATCATGAGCTCCATCCCAGGACAATAGCTCCCAATCCAGGGAGCACTGACCTTCACTGGTCTCCTACTCTTCTTCAAGTTTCATGACATAACAATCATTCCTACATAATTGCTATGTCCAGAAATTGGTTATAAGTTTTCTAAATTCCTCTTTATTTAAATCATACCTTTTGGATTTTCTGAGCATCCCCCACTAAGCAGTCACAGAGAATGAAGCTAAAATTTTCTGTCTGCTTACACGGTAACAGTAAATTTTTCCATTCTCCCTGTTCTTTTGACATTTTCTACTGTAAGGTCAACTTCATCCCAAGCATCAAGCTAGGTACACAGTACAGGTTGCAACTAAAATAGCTTTGCTGACTGACACAGCTGTTCCAGGAGAATTCCCTAGTTATTAGTGCAAGTGCGATTATATCAGCAAAACAGGATTCTCCTAGAACTGCTTGTTTTGCATGCCCACAGTGAGACTCATTTGCTGGTACACAATTCCAGGATTCCTACACTGGAAAAGGGTTCCACTGTTCCCACCATCTTAACAGTCTCTGCCTGTCAGACTCTACCTGTAATCAATTCAGCCCTTGTGGAGAAAATTTCAAAGTCTTGCACATTTTCAGAGGATACAGATTTGAAGAGCTGAAAGAAAATGCTTTCCTTATGTCTCTTCCAATAAAACAACAGATTTCAATTTCTGAAAATGAAATTGGGAAATTTTAGCATAAAAATAATTTTAAAAGGTAGAAATGGAAACATTTTTTCTCCCTGGAAACATAGGATGCTTTCAGAGGCATAGAGATATCGGGTTTAACTTCTTAAGCAAAATGGTAGGATTTCTTGTCCTACCATTGGCATTCTCTTATGTATCGACCCTTCTTCAATGAATATAAAGGAAATCTGTAAAAATAATTTTGTCTTTCACTTTAATGCTTATATTAGTCACATATGAAAGCTGTCTATTCGTATTGAATTAAAATATACTAAACTTTCCTCTCCAATGTTTACCATAAAACCCCCAAACCAAATTAAAGTAATAATTTTTCTAAATAACATAAGGAGTTGCTAATGGTCTGGCATGAAGCAATACAGTGTAGATAGCTCACAGGTAACTAAGAGGTGAGAATTGGAGCAGAGAGCCTATTCACTGTGCCTGTCTCTATTTAGGTTAAAATAATTTCGTGTCTTTATGATCACAAGGAAACCACAAGGTATCTTAGAGCTTAGCAAAATATATTACTTCCTAATGCTTCATCGGGGTGAGAAACTAAGAACACAGAAATAAAAAGGTAGATGTTTTTTAAGGAAAAAAGTGTCGTTGAGAAAGAAACCCACAAGAAAAACAAACAAACAAACAAACTGTAAAAAAATCCAAATCCTGCACCTAAGGTTTCTGTTTCATTTGGGTTTTTGTTATAAATTCATACACAGAGGCTATCTGCTTTCTCCCTTTAGATCCTAATCCACCCTTTTTGCCTCTGAAAGTAACCTTTATAATTCATCAGACCCATCAGCTTAGAAACAAGTTGCAGTTATTCATGTATATGCTCAAACCTTATTACTGCATCTGCCTGTGTACTCCACTGAAGTTTTCAAAATGTCTTAAACGAGGACAATGTAATTAGTTTCTGAAACTGTAACTTCATGAAACATGATTTGTTTCCCTTATAATTCCATCTTCAGTAGAGACGGGACAAAACCAGTACAGAACTACTGGCACTTGAGTGGCCTGTGGAGCACATGGTCTTGCCCTTCTGTTGATGCAGCAGTCTGCTGATGTTACCTAAGAAGACATATTGCAGAAAAGCACCCTATGAACTCTATGCTAGTATTTTTCCAGACAAGAAAAAAGTACAAAAAAATTCCTGCTGAGATGAAATGTATTTAGCCCAAACAACATGAAAATGACAATTGGAAACAGTAAGAAGGAAAGCAAGGTGTGTACCTGTCACACATTGTTCCCTGCACTCAAGGACTGTAATGCCTAGCGAATACAGTTCGCTGGGGCCATTGCAGTGCAGTTCAGGTCTGGTTCAATAGGTTTGCCTTTTAAGAGTGATATATTATCATCAAGTGGTGAAAGCTTTGGTGAGTCTAAATGTCAGCATTCTAAAAACACATTTGTCTTGCAAGTCAGTAAGGTAATTTTGAAATAACCTATAGAAGGTTAATATATATTAAGCTGACGCAATTTTGCAAACTTCTGTGCCTATTAGGTTATCTTTTCTTTTTGAGACCAGGAGCTACATTAATTGAAAACACTATATCCCACAGTCCTGTGCATTATTTCAGTGCAGAACAACCAAACAGGTTTGGGTTTTTTGGGTTCTTTTATGCTATGCAAAGCCCTGCAGAGACTTGCCACACCTATTGTAAGTCATGCTCTTTCAAACTGCCTGCACTGTGTAGTCCACAGGTAACCAGCTCCACCTATCAGCCAGCCTGGCTTCCACTTACATCCTTACAGTTATTGCTACGAGATAGATTAGAATCTCTGAATGCTTGAAAGTGCCAGAATGTCAGTGGAAGCTACACCATTTTCACAAGGGCATAAATTTCTCTTCTTACGGGTGCAAATGTATGGGATGTGAATACTTTAAGTCTTAATAAGGATTTGACAAAGGCACCATATTTAGAGAAACCAATTCACAAATGAAACACCTTCCTTTTAATGGTCAACATTAAACTCATTGACTAGAATCTGAGTCAGTTGGTGGGCACTGTGATCCATCCAGAAATAACAATAAGAAATATTCTCCAAGCAAAGTTTAAAAATATTTATATCTAGTGATGTTATGTTTATCTGAAAACCTCACAAATTTCAGTTTTATTTTATAAGTTTTCAGGCTCTTTGCATTTCTGGCAGAGAAACCTGTGCTGTTATCATTACACTACTCTCATTTCTATGCTGTTTGAGTCATAGCAGTCTTTTCAGCCATGATCACATAATCAATGAATGCCAAAATGTCACTCCAGATGAAAAACAATTTTATTTTTCACTTTCATTTGTTTATATTCTGGTAATCCACAGCTATATCTATATGAGAACAAACAATATCAAGACATGTTTGGATGCATGGGAATCACTGAAAAATTTGGGTTGGAAGAAACCTTAAAGATAATCTAGTTCCAATATCCCTGCCATGGACAAGAAAACTTTCCACTAGACCAGGTTGCTCCTGGTCTTGAATGCTTCCAGGGATAGGGCATCCACAGCTTCTCTGGGCAACCTGTGCCAGTGCCTCACCAATCTCTGAATAAAGAATTTCTTCCTAGTATCAAATCTAAACCTACCCTCTTTCAGTTTAAAGTCATTCCTCCTAGTCCTATCACTACATGCCTCTGTCAAAAGTCCTTCTCCAGCTGTTATGTGGGCCCTCTTTGGGTACTGGAAGGCTGCTGTGAGGAACGAGATCATTTTACAGGTACGTTTTTAAAAGAGTCTCTAGCACAGTGTCAGTTTAAAGTTCTAGAGCACCTCCAATGATGTTGTGATTCAGGAGTTCAAACGGGCCAGGAATCAAATGCAAAGCCTGTTTTGGAGTCCAGGAGAGTATCACAGTGTGGATCTGGGTACCTGTGCCAGCTGGACTCAGTGCCAGAGAACAGCCCTGTGTGATTGAATGCTGCAATACAGAGAAACCTTCTCTCAGATATGACACTACTACAGATCTAAAACTGCCAGGCAGGACTGGGAATACAGGTATAAAATATGAAGTTATCTTGCAAACAACTTGGCTTCTGAGTCACTATGCTGCAAATAACATTTCATGTTTGAAAGCCAGTTAGCCATGCTATCACTATTTCAGTGAGTTTGAATGTGATTTGAAACACCATATGTTAAGCTTTAATGGATGTGTGTAACCTGGACTTCTTAAAAACATTTTGCTCACATAGAATTATATGTAAGGCCACGCTGGACATAATTTCAAAATTTAGTATTTAAGGACTGAGAATAACAGACAGAGAGCAGTAAATTTCCATTGACTAGTTACTGTTACTAGTAGCACTAGCTAATATAGATTACAGATCAGATATGCTGATACAAATTAGACTCCGTGTATGTGTTGGATTCTGCAGAATGCTGAATAACTTTAGCTTCTTTACCTCCATTGACCTTTATGAAATAAATTTTACTTCTCCAGCAAGTAAGGTGTCCCATCCAAGATGATTAAATGTATCATACTTTCCGAAGATCTCTCAGATATGTGGTACAATATCTTTAAGGTATGATTTAGCCTGTTACCTGAAGTGTAAGTGACTGAAAATGAAAGGGTGATAGATATATCATTGAAATCAACCTCAAGATAATTTTGATCATCGGCAAAACCACCTATGAGCATAGGTCTGTGAATAATTTTCACAATTCTGATCAGTTTTCCTAGGGTTATATATGCTATTTGTATTTCAAAACGTTTGTCCTTTAGCTTCAACTGGCTACTTTTTGTTGTCATATTTTGTCAATATTTGCGTAATGACAATGCTAGAAGATCAGTCCATTTAACAGTATAAAACCAGTAATTCTATTCTTTTTCAAGGATCACAGAATTCCCCATTGCTAGTGGTAAAGTGACTCATATATGTGCAAAGGTGTTTTTCTGGGTTAGAGAAGAAAAGAGTCTCTTACCTAAAAAGAAAGGAAAACCAAATCTGAATGGTTCATGCTGTGTGACATAATGTGTTTACTTACACAGCACAATGGAGCTGGTACTTTTGCCCCATCTTGGGTGCTGGAAACCAAATCAGTGCTGGGTTTGGCCAGGCTAAATCATTTTGTACATTATGTCACTTGTTTGCCTGGAGTCAGCTCAGGTATTTGCGACTCTGCTACGCTGTGAGACAGTGAAATGCACCAAGAGTAATCTCCTTCCACTCCTGCATATTAAAACTAGAAGCCTAATTTTAGCCAGCTGCCTAGGCTCCCTCTGTAGTCAATGGATAAAAATTTTAAAAAATCTAGTTGCAGTGCCAGAGTATCAACTATGGGGAATGAATGAATTTCCAGTCCCAGAGTTTAACAGCCACTGTTAACTGAAAATAGAAAACCTATGGACTCAACTAGGAACTATATACAGCCGCAAAAATGACAGAACCAAACACAGAAGATAACAGAATCCCAAATGCTGGTGACTGTCAGCTATGTAAAAGAGGTTCTCAAACCTTTTTGGACTAGTAAAAGCACATCAAGTTTTGAACTCAACAGAGTGCTCAGTGGTACAACACACAGGTTCTTCTGACTCGCCCATGCAGATGCCCAAGAGACAATTTGCAAATAGATCAAATAGGCAGGTCACCTCCCAGCCCCCAGTTCAGATAGAGATGCCCTGCTATGTTGTGACTGCTCCTCTGTAGTACACACTTGTGTGTCTGTCTATATGCACATGCATATCTGTATTCATACCTACAAAAATGCTATATTGTATTTATTCGCATCTACTTGTGTCTATATCGTATTTCATACTGGAAAAAGTATAGGAGTTGATGATGGAGTGATAAAAGTCATCAGGACAACAGTCCATCCATTTGACACATCTCACAGACAATGTGTATTTAACTTGAAATATTCTCATATATAAATGATATAGTAAAAAGAACCCCCAAATAATCAACATAACTAAGGTGTTGTTTGGTTTTTTTTAAAATGTTTTTGTTAAGTCTTTCTCCATACATTTCAGCTAAATAGCAAATAAGCTATTTTGCACCAGATCTGGGAAACTTTTCCTCCGACTTTTAGAAGGATCTTTCAGGAACTCTGGGTTCTCAGAACCCTGAAAGTCAAGCCAATAATTCTTTGCTTATTTCTTACCCCACTACCCTGTTTCTTTTGTTTCAGAAACAAAATAAAACAGATACACATTTTGTTAATTAAAATTCCTTTTTTTTTTTTTTTTGGTGTATGGATACAGGCTATTGTTATTTTCTAAAATAATCTTTTGTGGATTTAACAAATGTCAGACTTTCATCAGGATTCTGCACCAGCATTCTTGTTTAGAGAGCTCTACAAAATTTAATTAGAATAGAAGCAACCCACTAAGTTGAGCAAATGAGTTATTTGAATACATTTTTTTTTACCTCTGCCTATCACGTAGTGCTTCAAAGATAGTTGATTCTTCTAAATTTCATAATGTGGGCCTTTAGATAATTTTTTAATAGAGTTCAGTTAATAAGCTTCTAATTTTTTTCTATATGCTACAGTTATTCAGTCCCACCATGTTTAATAATGTTAATATCTTAGTGTTTATTTTGTGGAATATCTTTAGATTCAAAGTCATTCAATACACAGATGAGTTCAGTTCTGTACGCATGAAAAGAGAGGAAAAATGTTCTCTAAGAATGAATGTGACAAATGAGCATAGCAGAACATTTTTTCCTCGTAAATATTTTGAGAATGTTTTAAATTTTAATTTAAACCTTATTTTACTCTGTGAAATGTGATATATAGCAGAAAGGTACAGACTGCACAGTTAAACTATTGATGCCAAAGTCTACTAGAGAAAAGGAGCCACATCCTGTTGTCTTGGGTTGAGCTGGCAAAATGCCAGCTGTCCAAGACAGAGTGAAAAGGGTTCTTCCCTGCCCCCAACCAGCCAAGGGAAAGAGAAGAGGGAGAGGGGGGGAAAAAAAGAAACACTCTGAACTAGTTTTATGCTGAAACTAACTGTATGTATTTATACAGAAAAGAGAAAATTGAAAGAAAACTACAATATAACACACACTTACACAAGTTATATATAACAAGAAATAACTTCCCACTCCTCAATAAGCACAAATTTTACCATTCTAACTACAAATCATTCTAAAGAAGTCAATTCTTTAAAGATAGACTTAAGCAAAGAGAAGAACGATAGACTTAAGCAAAGAGAAGAACTAAGAACAAACATTTTATTTCTCTAAGATAACATGATGGTGAGCCAGTGCTGTGGGCTTGGGCCTCCCCATCCCTCCTGGGACAGCACGGTGTGTCTTGCTGGGGCAACAGCTATGAAGCAACTGCCCAAGCCACTCCCACACACTGGATTTTACTCTTATTGAGATGATGTAATTTGGTGTGGAATACAATATTACTGGCTAGAAGAAGTCAGCTGTTAGCTAGCCCAGCTCAAGTCAGCTGACAATCCCAGGCTTGGTCTGAACTTTAAAGCCTAAATTTAGGCCCACCTGGCTAAACCCATAACACCTGTCTTTGCTTATACCTGTGCAAATACTCCATGAACTCCTCTAGATTATCATTAAATTTGAGGTTTCCTAGAAGTATGTCAGCTAAGCACAGAAATCAGTTGAGCTATGAACTTATTTGATTTAAAATCTTTTATAATTAAGCTAGGATCATGGTTAGAACATTGTTCTTAGGAGAAAGAGAAGTATTCTTAATCACAACTAAAGACAAAAAGCTTAAAAAATGTTAAGCTGTTTAACTGGGATAATGAAATTCAGCTTTGATATGAGCTGCTCTGACTTTTGCAGAGTCAACCAAAACTTACAACAGATGAAGTCTTCAGATTGAGGAGACAAGAGATGTTACTTTAAGGACCTGAATCTGCCACACTGGGTAAATCACACAAACTTCTGGTTTCCAACATTCACATAGTCTAATTATCAGATTGCTTTATTCAACTCCCAGAGTAGAGATAAATATGAACAAAACATAAGCAAATAAAAATAGCTATATCAGGAAAATATAAATGTCCATTTGTTCACTATCCTCCCCATCTCTATGGCAAATACCAATGCCTAAGAAATATATGTGAGAAAAAAATATCGAAAGGAACACCTCTGTTTCACTCAGCACTGGTTGAGAGGATGTGTGAGTTAGAGGCTTTTGTGTTTAATTCCCATTGCTAGGTCAAACCCAACTCATTTGTTCTAATCTCTTTTTAAGCCAGTATATACATCAGGTCCATTCAGCATCCTACCGAATGGGTCCCTCAGTTGAAATTTGTACCGTGAGGAAGTACTTCTTGCTTCTTTGCCTGGTAATTGTCTGCAATGCCCTACTTCTTGCATTGTGAGAACAGGGAATAAATCATTCTGTAGTCACCTTTTTCACAGTATCCCTGACTTTACAGTCCTCAATCATCTCCTTCAGTCATTTTCTTTTTCTGAACTGAAAAAATTCTGTTCCATATTTTCCATCACCCTGCTTACATCTCTTCCTACATGCTCTAGCTCTGTGTCCTTTCTGAGGCTGTGGGGCCACCAGAGGTGCATACAACAGAATAATGATATTTTTTGTGCTGTTTTGTTGTATTATTTTCCTAACAATTGTAGCTTCATATTTTGGTGGGAAAAAAAACCCCAAAACCAAAACAACATAGGAATTTGAGCTTGGAGTCAAAACAGAGGGGAGAAAACATTAAACCACAATTTAAATTGGAGATGACTTAATAAGAAATAAACTTTCTTATTTTTTGAACAACTTCTAAGCTGTAAAGAGTGATGAAAATATTTCTCTTCTCTTTTGGAAAGCCTCAACACATAAAAATCTGTGTTCAGACAGTGACCAACTCTGCTTGAACTCAGGGACTTATGCCTCTTTTAGTATAAAGATTTAGACTCAGCTCCTATGCTGTCTTTTTCTTGCATCCAGTAGGACTGAGGTATGTCAGATAACCCCATTTCAAGCTCACATATAATTGACACAGACAGAAAATTATAAACTTAGGCCATTTGCCTTCCTAACTTGGGAAGTCTTTGAATATAGGTAAAATTTTGTGACAGGATTAAGCAAAATGATTGGCCAATATGTTGTCAAACAGGTAATGAGATCTCTCAGAGGAAGAGAGAACTAAAAGAGAGAGAGAACTTAGGTGAAGCTGATATAGAAATGAATAAATAAGAGCCATTGCTTCTTAGGGCACACAAATGACAAGAGTCAAAGATATACAGGTAAACTTGAAGACACTGGAAAACACCTAAATCTGGGATGAACTTCATTTTTATATGAAACTAGGAGAAATCACTGATCGCCACTGCCAAATTTCAGTTGGAATGAAGAAACATCCCATTCACGTGGTTCAGACTAGCAGATGAGAATGAATTAAAAGAATGACTGCAGATGTAAAAGCTTTGGCTCAAGTCCCAAAAGAACCTGTAGACAAAAACTCTCATGCCTGCAAGAGTCCTGGTGACAGTAATAAAAGTCTGCAGGGACATAGGGCGTCCTGAGCTGCCATTGGCTAGATCTAAACCCAAGTAAAAGGACTGGCGAATGAAAAGATGCTGAAGGGCCTTGAGGGGTAGTTGTATGAGGGGCAGCTGAGATCACATGGACTGTTCAGCCTGGAGGACAGGAGACTGAGGGGACACCTCATCACAGTTACAACTTCCTTGTGAGGGGTAGAGGGGCAGGCACTGATCTCTTCTCTGTGGTGACCAGTGACAGGACCTGAGGGAATGGCCAGAACTTTTGTCAGGGAAAGTTTAGGCTGGATATTAGGAAAAGTTTCTTCACCCAGGGAGTGGTTGAGCACTGGAACAGGCTCTCCAGGGAAGTGGTCACAGCACCAAGCCTGCCAGAGTTCAAGAAGTGTTTGGACAATACTCTCAGTCATGTGGTGTGACTCTTGGGGATGGTCCTTTGCAGGGCTAAGGGTTGGACTCAATGATCCTTGTGGGTCCCTTCCAACTCAGCATATTCTGTGATTCTGTGATTTTTGACATAAGCAAGTACATTAACAGGCCAGCTGAAAGTCAAATAATTGGTTCAGTAGTTCTCCTTTTGAATTCAGTATGACCAAGGAGGGGATTTCTCATAGCAGAGAAAAAAAATTGAAACAGAAAAAGTTAGCTGTGGAAGGGAACTTCAGCAATCACATGAAAATTTTGAACATGGGGAAATTTGCAACAGAGAGAGGAAAGCAGACTGAGGACACAGCCTGGGCAGCTGCAGGAGATTATGCTGGAAGGGTTACCTCATGAGTTTTGAAGAGCTCCTGTTGAGTTCAGACCAGACTGAATTTATCCTTTTGGACTGGATGAAACTACGAGAGAAAGGTATCTATTTTTATTTCAGGGACCATAGAGGCTTTGGTCATATTCTGGGCTCCTAACCAGATGCCCAGATAACACACCTAACTGACATTATAGGAAATTTGACTCTGTTTTCAACTGACTAAATCATCAAGTACTGTGGTTATTGCCTGTCCTGCTGCCCTGAACCCCTACTATATATTCCCCAAGGGGCAGGGAAGGAGGTCCTTCCAGCTGGTACCCTCTGACGAGATCTTCCTGCCAGCTGAAGTGCACTCGTGGGACAGACACCTAAAAACTACACTGCAAAGCGTGACCTGTTGAGGTTCATAGTACTAAATAAAGTTTGTCTAAGAGATACTGTCTTTATAAAGCAGCTATTTTGAGAGGATTCTTTAGCCCTGGTTTATATCATGTTAAGTTTGAATAAAAAATCTGACGGAGTATTTTGATTGGACAGTGGAGGGGGTGTCAGTCCAGGACACACGGCAGGAAGGGGCTTCCTGGGTCATTGAGGCTGCAGGTCCCTTGCTGCAGGGCTTTGAAATCCATAAAGTTTGAAAAGACTTAACATTTGCAGGTGGCCATACTAATATCTTTATTCTTCAGTCTCTCATCAAGGCACATTAGATGCTTTGTGTCACCTGCTCTACTTTCTTGTACTTCTACAGAAGTGACAAACAGGCACTAAGCCTCAAGATCTGTTTCTTTGCCACAATCTTGTAATGAGACTATCTGGATCCAACTGCAAAACAATCTCTTCAGTCATCAAGTTGTTGGAGAAAACAGTTAAATGCAGATTAATTGAGGTAAGAAATAATGCTGTGGATGCAAAATAATATTATCATTGTAAGTGCTGAATCTGGGTAAATAGTAATGAAAATCAGGTTAACAGATTCTAAAAGAGCTTTGAAGTTTAACAGCAAGGAACACATCTGTTCTTCCTCATGACTGAGATACTTTTAGTGACCTTTCCTTTAAAAAAGCTGCACTCTCAAGACTATGCATTTATTGTTTAGCATTGTATTAAATACTTCTGCAAAATAAACAGATAATGTATGTGCTCTGAACATCTAAACGATGAATTTGAGAATGGAATGAAGTTGCATTCCTGTTCCTTTTATGGTTTTGTGTCTGCACCGGAGATTTACTTTCAGAACAAATAGAAGTAACATTGTAATTATCCTTTTATGCTAACAGTTTTGGTATTGTATTAAAAATGTTTTGAAAGGAATACATGGCATTCACTTGCATAAATACTTGTGTTGTGAAATGGCTCCATTCTGCTTATGCCTGCTTCTATGCTTATATAATTTTCCAGCAGTATTGCTGCCAGTTATCACTTTTATGAACAAATTCAGTATTGTTTCACAAGGCAAAAGGAAACAGAGTAGTTCTGACCCACACTATTGAGATCATATTAGGTAATTACTGGCTGAATAACTTGTTAATTTTCAGCATTTAATATGACCTGATGAAGTAAAATACAACAATGTTCCCAAAAGGCATCAAAACATCACCTGTTAATGGCTAGGATACAACTAAAAAGGAGGCTTTTTTGGTATTATAAGACAAAAGAGGGTGCATAGATGTATGGAAAGTAAGTGTACTGGCATAGAGTTAATGCTCATCAGAAGATATGAATGAAGGTTCAACATATATTCAGGAAGTGGGAAGAGCACCAAGTGTGCAGAAAACCACATTTCTGTCAAAGCAGCCAGGGAGCCAATAATATAACAGAGGACCAGGTCAGGCAGAATAATTCTAGGCACTTAGTACACTTTAGACACCAACCATGTACAGGAATAATCTTCTCATAAAAGTTACTTTCACTGAGCTCTACATTCTCTAACAGCTTATATTAATTTCTCCATCACTGAACAATATCCCTCCAAAATTTTTTTTCTGAATGTTCGTCTTACCTCCCTTGCTGAACTATAATAATCTAAATATTTTTCCCATGGAGTATAGTGCTGTACATGGATATGTAAACAAAGTGAGTAAGAGAGAACAATCCTGTTCTTGTGCCATAATAAATATTCTGCATTTCCCCTCTCTTCTTTCAAGGGGAGAAAACATTCTGTTCACATGCTCTGTTGTTTTTTAGCCACTGAACAACCCTGTAATGCAAATCTGAGGGCCTAAAATTGTAAAAGAGACATCATTTACCTAGTTTATATGTATGCAAGACTGTATTTTGCAATGAAGCAAAGGAATTTACTCAAAAATGAAGTATAAATCGGTATTGATATTACACTCCTTGCAATGGTCTACCCATAGCTGTGAACGAACATAATTTGCTTGGTTTTATTAGTCTAAATGTTATCTGTGCATCTAGCTTTGCTGTCAGAGTGAAAGGAACAGAAGTAACTTCATGAGAAACAAAACTGAATAAGGATAAGAGGATGAATCATAAAGGATGTTGAAGTTCAGGACACCAAGGTTAAATTTATAGGAATTAAAAAGAAAACTGAAAGTCTGTCAGAGCAGTAGGTAAGGAAAATTTCTGGGGTTTTTTGTCATTTCTACTTTCTAAGTACCTGAGGGCATGCTAATGTACTGGAGAAACCAAGATATGCTGGGCTGCAGGATAGAACTGCATATCCAGCACAGAAGTACAGCCCAAGAATAGAACTTGACTACTTTTGGGAAAGAGTGTTACTATAAAATAGTAGTTGCCTTAAAAAATTCATTGTTTACAACTTTCTCTACAGGCAGGCCAAGACTAATCTATTTTTGTCCAATATCAAGTCTCATCATTCCTCTGCCTGTCATATTACTGCCTAGTAAATATAAGTACTCTGTGTCTACTAAGCAAGGATCTACCATTAAGTGCTGAAGAAAGTAACAGGAAAAAACAGCTCCAAGAATAATCAATGGTGAAGTCTTTAATTTAATTTAATTTCAGTCATTCTTTCAATTGATCTTCTTCCTGCTTGGGGCTTAGGATTTGGAAAAACAAAGCTTTGGTGTGTTTTCAATCTGGTAAGGAGTGGGTGGCAGTAATAGTCATCATTAAGAAATCATTTCCATGCCTGCATGTGAATCTCATCCTTCTTTCTTGGAGCACTTCTATGGCTTTCTTCAGTCATGACTGAAATGTTCTAAATTTTATGCATGATCTGCATATGGAGAGGAATCTGCAGATCATCTCTGAAGCTGTCTCTCAACAGATTAGAAGAATAAAGTCTCCTACACTTTTACTGCAAATTTATTACAAAATAAACTGAAGAACTAACATAGTCCATAATTTCCATGGAAGGGTCACAGAAGTGAAACTGTTTCTTGGCTACCAGAGAAAGTATCAGTGTAGGCACTGTTACATGACTTTCTCACAGTGGCTCAGTTTGGAAGATAGGAATGAAAGAGTTAAATTAAGATAGTATCTATCACATACATACAAAATATCAGTTTTCACAAGGAGAATTACAGAAATTTGAAATATAGAACTGTTAATCCAGCTATCCATTGTCAGTGCCAGAGCAAGTGTGTTCCCTCTCAGGAAGCTCCTTCAGGACAGGACCAAAATTTCTATCAGCATGAAGCTACTAGTTTCTGCATGTTGTACAAGTTACATTTTTAAAAAAAAAAATCTCAGCATGTCTACAATATACTATTAATTTTTAGGATTACTGGCTTCACTTACATAGATTTGGCTTAAATTTGCCTGAAAGCCCAGTTCATGGCATAGTCCCTTCGAAAGGCGTTACAAACTTCATGACCAAGCATCCAAGCCAATTCATGCATCCAGTTGGTAATTCTGTGCTCAGCCCAGGCTGAGAAGTGAAGATGAGAAAAGCTCCATTTCTGGACTGAAGTGTACCATCAATAGTGACTATCCTGCTGCGATGCACCAAGACCCCAGCAATCCCAGTGCTGCAATCAGGCAGAGTGGCTGCAGCCAGAGATAGAGATCTTAAAGGTATTAGCTTCCTCCAGGTTTAATGAAAACAAGGACTGTGACAGTCACCATTTGCACAGCTTGTCTCCCACTAGGAAGGGATGTGAGAGGGAGACAAGAGAGCTCCAGAGATTTAGGAGGTTTGGTCAAGAACTGCAGTATGCTGAATAGGAGATGGAATATTATTTTTGAGAAATAATAAAAAAATTAAATATAGAAAATACATAGATGTGTATATATGCATATATTATAATCATGTATCTTTGACAGATATGTGTAGTTCTCAAACACATTCAAATAACACTTACTTTCTTTGAGACTTGTGAATGTAATTTTTTTCAGAGAATCACCATATACTTCAGAAAGGCATCTTAAAGCAACATACAAATCCAAATAAACTTTTAAATCAAAAAAGAGAGGATTTAACACAGCTGGCTCTTTTTTTTTTTCTTTTTTACTGCATTGAGGATTGCTCCATGAAACTATGATCTCATTTCCTCTCCCCCAAAAAAGCAGTGATTTTAAATGACTACTTTTCCTTGTTAGAAACCACAACACTTTTTAAATATTAAATTCATTTTAATACTAATTATTCCTCTAACTCCCTTGTTCTTGATTCCCACACTCTAACACACAGCCAGACGCGTGCTGTCATTTAGTCCCCTCCTGTGTGTGCCTACTTCTCCTTCTTTCACTGATATAATTGCTGTATTTCTCCATGCTCCACTTCCCTCACCTCTTGACTTGTTCTCTCACATTAAAGTCCGCCTTGCTGTCTCCTGCTGTGGTTCATCCTCACCAATCACTTCTGCTTTCAGGCTGCAGTTCATCTTTGTTGAAAGTCTTCTCAACAGGTTGCCTGCTACCAGCCACAGACCAGCCCTTCATCCTGGATCCGTACACTTTCACTAGTCAGATATACCTTGTTACCTTCCCTTTGTACCAGTATTATCCTATGATATTAGTGCCTTCCTTTCATACTAATTTAAGAGCCTTGTCTCACAGGACTCTTCATAGAACAGTTGGTAGAACAGTTTCCTTGTAATATTTTTAATTATCAAGTCTCTCTCTTTTATTTTTTGTCCCCCTAGAATCTAGAAAATTCCTAGGAGGTCACTGGTTTCATATTTGCTTTCATTTCAAGGATACTTACTTTCACTGAGATCCAAACTCTTCCTGTGCTGAAAACAAACAAGAAAACCCCAACCAAGTGTCTTCACGTCTCTGCTATTTAGACACTAGACAGACATGCTATAACTCAGGATGAGAGGTGGAAGAAAAGCAGGAATTGATGGACTGAAGGTAGAAGTGGAAAAACAGCTCCACTAAAATGAAGGGACTCAAATTAGCTTAAAATGGCTAATTAGCTGCCTACAAAGTATTTTCATATGAGAACACAATTTAAATGATTTTAATGAGGATTTTAATGAATTTTACCTGTGTGATCACTGACTGTGATTTCAGCCACTGTCTACCCTTAAATAGATATAGATACAGATATGTAAAAGAATTAGAAAACAAAGCTATAAAACTCAGAATAACAATTGTGGAGCTAGAAGCTGCAGTAGGATTTACATGCAGGTTAAGTATTATGAGCACATTGCTCTGCTATCTACCATATCCTCCTGCATTTAATTATCTTCATGATTTACTCATTCAAAAGTAGATGAAATTAGCTGAGGAGATAGACAGTGCACACAGATAAATAAATCCTCCATCATGAAGGGGGTGACTGCATGAAACTAACTTTCTCAGGCTATATTTATAGTACCAAAGTACCAAAGACCATGGTCTTTTCATTTATCTCTAGAAATATAACCTTAAGTGATTGTAAAATTGAGAGCTTTAGAGGTCTTTCCAGAAGGAGACCTTCAGATTCCTTTCCATATAAACCGCATATCTCCAAATGCCAGATGAGTATAGGATGGCACTACGGTCAAATCAAATGGCAAAAATTTTCTTTTTCATTCCTGAGGAGCTGAGAATATGCAACACGGATAAAACCAGCACATGTTTAGATTCATGTCCCCACTGAGAGGAGACAAGCATGGTTGTAAAAGCCAAGATGCAGCTCAGTCCATCTGACAAAATTCCTTTCAAAATTGCAAAGAATCTTTTTTGCAGTGGGGTTCTGTTCAACAATTTCAGTAATTTGCCAAAAGGCTGCATGAAAGCACTTGTTTAAACAGAAGAGCAAAAGGCATGCAAGGTAATGACTTCTGCTGAGCACTGAGCACTTACAGACCTCTCGGCAAGGAAGCTTCTGAACTGACTGATCTGTGTGTTTCCATGCAGCCTGACCTCTGACGGCAACCTGCTTTGTGAGTACATTAACAGCATATGAGGAGTCTCCCAGCTTGCCTGCTAGCTGTGAAGTGATGCTTTTAGAGGGAACTCCTACAGCAGTATGGCCTTCAGCCACTGGGGAGCTGAGAGGGCAGCACAGTGACCAGTTCTCTCCAGACTTTTATATATTTGGCATATTTAGCTGCAACTTTCTAAGTTTTCTAGGATTTCTGTCGTTTTGCTGATGAAGACGTGACTTTGTCTATTGATAAGATGGTGAAATGAAAACACAAAGCATAGCAGTGGTACCAGTGACACAGCTGAAGGGTTTCTCTAGTTCTCATCTATTCTTGGAACAAAGAGGACTATCAACTGAGAAAGAGTGACAGAACAAGGAAATAGCTGGTAGCAGCGAGAAAATGTTCTTTGTATTGCTCAAGGAAAAGCACATTTTGGTGAAGCACAGACAAGGGCTTTAACTAGATCTTCAAATTCAGTAGTATTTTTCTAATGTTAATCTATGCTGTATTAAAAACCCCCTAGAATATTGCCTTCCTAGAATATGTAATTTATAGATTTTTAGAACATCTACAATACCAAGTTTCTATAGAAATCAGTTTTCTTTTGTGAAGTGTTACTATGTTATCATTTCTACTTAACATAGTTGTTAAATATGACACTGCCTTCACACTGCAGGCTATAAGAAAAATTGCATGAATTTTATCTTTTCAAAAACGTATAAGATATCCACCTCATAAAAAAATAAGTAATGTTGATAACTATTAATTAATTTAGTTAATCACAGGAAAGTAATTTTTCTTTTATAGTACAAATTTTTTCTTGACAGGTCTTACTGCAGCAAATAGTAACAAGAACAGTACTTATTACTGTGAATATTTTCAGTTAAGTCTCAACATGATTTCATGGACTGAGCTAAAAATAATTTTTGCTGGCACCAAAATCTAACCAGGCAAGGGCAAACCCAAAATATTAGAGTACTACAGTTACAAAACTGGATAAAATCAGAAAAAAATTTTGGAGCAGAGATTTAATTAGTGTGAGGTAATATATATATAGTTTAATATTTCATATTGTAATGAAGCAATCATGGCAGTAAAAAAATTCAGTCTCACTTACATGAGCACTTGCAAGCATAGAAAAAAACTCCTCCAAGTAGATATAAAGGTTAAGAAAACTATTTTTTGATTACTTTACAAAAAAAAATGGACTGCTAAAAAAAGATCTATTTGTCTTATACAGATACACCAAGAACCATACACAAAGTACTTAGGTGATGGGAAAACCAATATTTTTTGCACTTGTTAAGGGATAATTCACGTTTTCCTAGATACACTCCATTACAAGTAGTTGAGAACAACAACTTGGATGTTTTCTTCCTTCTGTGACATGATCTCAATGAATTTTTTTTGCTGTTTTAGTATATTCCCTGAGCAGGAAGAAAAAGTTTAACTGAGCTCACATATGCCTAACAGTATTAGAGAAAATCCTTTCACTTTGATCAATCAATACTCAAAAGACAGTAACAAAACCTGTACTGGCATTTAAGAAAAATCTCTTGGAGGAATTCCTCAATTGTAAACTACTAAAATATAAAATACAGTAGCAAAAATACACAGTTTGCCACTGCACTCCTTGAGCTAGATGCTCATGTTTCCACTTAATTCAGATGCACTTGTCATGTCTTCAGTCTATCCATTGCCTCATCATCCATTGCCAAAGCATTTGGTAATTGAAAAATATAGGGATGTGTTTTACTTTATCAAAGTTAAAAAAAAAAAGTTTAACCCACAATTTTCCAATAACAAAGTTAAGATGCATAATGTACATCCAGAAGGACAGGAAAATAATTTCATAACTTCCTTTTCATTGTGCTAAAGCAGAAAATAGAGTCTTGACAAGTTTTAGGCTTATAGTCTGGACCTTCATTGACTTCTGCTGGTCTCAGGTAACTTCTCTTTTCTGTTCTTCTCTTACCATTCCATGTGTTTGTCTCACTTATACAGATCACAAAGGTCACATATGAATAAAAAATAGTTTAAAATTGGATACAAGTGCCTAAAATGTACAGGAATTTGGCATCTCATTCCAAAGTAATAAACCTGGAAAATCCTGCTCATAGTCCCAGTGATGCCTAAGTTCTCCGAATTCAGCATTTTTATCCTAATTTTCCCTCTAATTTTGATTCTGCACATGTTGAGAAGCAACTGACTTGCCAAAAAGAAGATGGCAAGGACCAATCCTTCCATGTCAGCATTCAGAAAACACAGGTCCTGCATATTTTGCCTCAGGGACAAATCTGGTAAGCTTTACAAACTGCAGCTGCAGAACCCAGCTCAAGAAATGTAGTTTTGGCCACTGCTTTCTTTAATTACATCTCTAGAGAAGCAGAAACCAAATGTGTCTCTCATATCACAACCAACCAAGAAAATGGACCGAGATCTTTGTTGAGAGCTGCCCCTTCCTTGATGAAGAAAACTAAAATATTTCCCACTTTCTTGCACAGTACCGGGAATGCACCATCTGGCACATACCTGACACACACTATTTTGCAAACTGAAGTTATTCCTAGCACTTAAAAAAATGAAAAAAGAAAATGCAGTAGGACAAATAAAGCACTGATGAGAGTCCCGACTGTAGGCTAATGGTTAGGGCAATTCAATTGTGAGCAGAGGGTTCAGCTTCCTGATCCACTGGTTACTTGTGTATTTGCTGGGAATCATCAATGGTACACTTAACTAATTTTAAATTACTCTGTTAATATAATTTCTCCAGTAAAAGTTTTCTGTTGGAGTTTTCGGTTAGTGTCACATGTAAGTTTTGGCTGAGAGCATCATCACACTTCTTCAGTGGAAGACAAAAGCAAGGTAGATGGTCTGGAGATGCACTGGGAGTCATAGCCCAGTTCATTAAGAGGGAAATCAGCACAAAATGTGTGGAAGCATGAGGAGTTCCCACAACTGTATTCTCAGTATGTGCATGATTTCCCGTGAGCTGTATGTCCTGTGCCATGTTCAAAAGCAGAAGTTCTGTAAGGTTTACCTCCCCATTTTGTGCTGCAGAGAGTACAGATTGCTTGTGTTTATATTACAAACAGCAGGCAGTGAAATGGGCAACAAGAGAGTGCAATACAACTGAACTTTTTTAATCATCATACACATAAGTTGAATACCAGTCAATGCCAGAGAGCAGTTCTGAGCCAATCTGCACAGCAGGCCTCTGTTACCACCTTCTCTTTTGGGGCTATTTTCTTGATTTTTTTTAGTTTCAGCCAATTATTTTATCATTTCCATTCTACCCTTAGAAAGAGAATTTCATTTATCAGAGGGATATTATTAGTATTACTGATCTAATGGGTAGTATTAAATACATAAATTCAATATTGAGATACAACTTGCCAAAAGATGTTTAATATTGCATTCCACCTAAGTACAAAGAAATCCTGTATTATTATGAAATGTTAAATTAAAGAAAAAAAGATGCAGCACTAATTAATCTGTAAATATAAATGTAACATCTGTTTATTTTTTGGTGCTAAAACCATGCCTCTGATAACTATTCAACAGCATAGTACTACAGCATTCTTCCTGCCGCCCTTTGGAGATCTGAAATTTCACAGCACAGCACATTATTGTCACTGTCCAAGCTTGCTCGGCCGTGGCAAATGGACCTTAGGACTTAAACAGTGGGGCCAGTTCTGCGCATGCTGAGCCTCACCTAAAAAATCCAGTGCGCAGGCTCGAAGGGCACACCCACATGGGGAGAGCCCTTCCCAAATCTTCGTTCACGAAGTCTGGCCATTATTATTATTACATTGTTATTTAGTGATGGTGGTTCACAGAGCAATGGGTAGATGAGTATTATCCTTCTGGGACAATACAAAAAATAATCATTGAGGTGGCTCTGTAAAAAATTGACAATACCAACAAAATTATTTAAAGTGAAAAAAAACCCAACAGAATTTTCTTCCTTAAAGTATAAACTACATAGATACACAGAACTGTAACTACAGGTAAGTACCCCAGACACTTCAGGCAAAGTGAAAACTGAATAATTGACGAAGTATGAGATTGTCCTATAAAATTCTTTTTTTCACTTTCAATTTTCCATAGCATAAAATCAGAGCCCTCTTTCACAGAATAATCAAGAAGAAATTCACATGTATTATACCACATGTTAACTAAGGGATTATAAAATCCCAAAAGGAGTTTTCAAATGGAAACTTTCTTAAGGAAAACCTAAATTTTTCCTTATGTAACAACACAAAACCCCAAAGCTTGTTTACTGTGAAAACATAAATAAAATGGCTTTAAAGTTTAGTGTTTTTTTTTCTTTATGAGATGTGTATTTTTTAAGCAGGAATCTTATGAGAATTCTTCTGCTCTGAATAAGAAAGATAGACTAGCAATATTCTTACCAAGAAAGATCACCCTACATTTTTCTCTCTATTTTTACCTCTAATTATGGATAGGAAAAAAAAATCTTTCAGAAGGTCAAGCTAAATGTTCTGATATCATTTAGATCTTTCTCCTTTTTTTTCCCCCCCTTATTAATGGGATCAAGTAGTAATATAAAAAGAATTTTAAGGAAAGAAAGGAATTTTATGAAACATAAGATTTTTAATATTATAAATGCCTATAGCCAGGGGTTTTAGGTTACTTCTACCACAGGCAGATGGAAATCCTACCTCACTGAGTTGATAACTGTGCTACAGAGAGGAAGTTTCATGAGTAATTTGTGACTGGGGCAGTATTGCTCAGTTTGTGCACATGATCTGAACATTTTGTCCCAAAATTAAGCCTTTATCCTTACTCTCTAGTCTCACCCCAGGACTTCCTTCTCATCTGCCTGGAATTTCTCCTTATATATGGCATAAGGTGTCACCCACACTTTGTATGTGAGAAATGTCTTCCAGAGGACTTCTATAAGGTCATAGTTAGCACTGTCTGGAGTTCAATGCTGGCACCTCAGTTGTATGTTCTTTTCACTGCATCCAGCTTTATGAACAAGCAAGGACTTAAATACATACCTAGTTCCTCCACAGAAAATCTGTTGAGGAAAACTCCATAAATTTTGTACTGCCTTATCTTCTTCCCTAATCTTTTCCTACATGCAAAGTAAAAAAATCAAAACCAAAATGTAAGTATATTTTATAGTCAGTCTCTTTAATTTATAATTGGAGTCTATTTATTTATTAGCATACTCTCCAGAGTTTATTTAGTAAAAGCTGATTAATGGTCTTGGTAATGTGTTTATTATGACAGTACTTTCTGTTTGGTATTCAGGTCACAATTCTCAACTAATTAGTAGGAAAAATTTGCCTTAATGTCTTGTCAACAGCTAATCCTGTATTTCTATCAAATTGAAATGAGTTCATATTGAACATCTATCAATTGAATTGAGTTCATATTGAAAATAACTCAGATTACACATTAAGAATACTGATACAAGTATAATACTACACATTAAGCAATCTATTAACATTAGCAGTCTGTCCCTGGATAGGAGAGGAAATAAAACCCCAAACAAATGTCTTTCTTCAAATCACCTTATATATATGGTGAATTATAAATATGATTAAAAAATATATTAAAATACAGGCCAAATTACAAGTTTTGAATGATAATTTCAGTTGCCATTTTGTCCATATAAATTATATCTAGGGATAGAAAACATCAATGTCTGTTATTTAAACAAATACACTTTTAGTTCAGTAAATTGTTTGTTTACCATATTCTGTCTCATTTTAGACAATGAAAGACAATCAGTGTAGTTTCTCCTTTAGTTACCACCACTCAAAGTGACTAATCATCCTCTTTTTAATAGGAACCGTATAAACTGTATGTGTGGTAGAAGACTTTTTATATACATCACATTTTGAATTGAGAAGTGTGAAATTCCATACCAGACCAAGACCAATGTTCCCAACAGATACCCTTCAACTATTCCATAAATTGAGGAAATTTCTCTGCAGCCTACATCATTGGTTCATGATAGACATAACTGAGACAGTTCTACTTATGGATACAACACTTTAGACTGCAGTTTCAACACCCTACAAACCATATAGAATCCAAAACTTGGCTTTTAACACACAGAGAAAATAAAATCTCAAGTTTTTTGCTCTAAGAGACCTAGTTCTCCTACATTTCTTCTAAGAAAAGATGTAGCCATGAAATATCAAAATTTCAAAATACTTCAGCCTTGTTTCACTGGGGTCACCCTTTGGACCTCTCCAGAATTTGTTAAAATGGAAGTGTCTCTTTTTGATAAACACTATTGAATTGTCTCAAGGACAATCACCATTTTATTGGCACTGAATCATTTGATTTTTTTCCTTTTTTCTACAGAGAACTATAACTTCAAGAATACATGCTGTAACTTAACCTCAACAAAATTATGAAGGATATCAAGAGAGTTCATAACACTTTTAAAATTCCACTTTTACAGCCCTATAAATTCATGCCACATAAGGCATCTTAGAAAGAGTACTTAGCTTCCATGGAGAACCCAGAGAAACTGCAGGTCAGGCAGCACCATGTGCCCCCAGCACCATCTGCTACGTGTAGGTGTGCAGGGCCCTGCAGAGCACGGCACCTGGGAGCAGCACTCTACAGATATACACAAGGGCTTTTATTTCTATCCAAACACATGGTTACACCTTTCTGCAGGCACTACTGCATTGGTCACTCTCATGTTGTGCATGCTTTTTATCATCTCTTTTAATAGGTTTCATCTATTGTGATTGTATACCCAAAGATATCATGGGACTCAGTCTGCAAGAGTACGCTGGACCTTGTACCTGTGACTGAACATATGTAGCCACAGAAAATGTTTTAGTATGGATGAGCCATGGAACGCTCCACATTCTGAAAACATAAATGAAACTGCTTAGGCTTTTGGATGTAATCAGCCTACAAACACAATGGGATTTGGCTAACTAAAGAAAAGTCTAAATATTTTCCCAGCTAAAGGAGAAATGTCAGCTAAATAAGGGATGTCAAGATATCCAGGTATCCATCTGCCAGAGACAATGCATGTAAGTTGAAAGGAGTGTCTAAGATTGTACAATCAGAAGAGGGCAAAGGTTTTACTCATTAATGAAATCCAACTGAGAATTACAGATGTGCACCTGTATGGAAGCGATCATCAATTTCCTCAGGGCTGTCCAGTCGGAACATGGTTGCATTCCCAATACGACTAGCTAAGCCAACACTGTTAAGATCTGCATTTTGTATTCTGTTTTCCTCTGCAAAGAAAGCCATCTTTTCCACTATGAAGAATGCTTGTGGAATCAGGACCTGAAGGTTGCAACATAAACATGTAACTGATCAAATGCTGTCTTCTGGGAATGATTGCTTGATTCAAGAATAGGGAAAATACCTTTAGCTATTTTTTGTAGCACTGAAAAGGTACAAGAACCAGAAGTAAAATAAATTCTAATTTATCTTGCTACTCTGCTCTGCAGTATCTTGTGTTTTACTAAAGTCTTAAGTAAAAGCTACCTTAATTAAAACTACTTTTATGTCATCCAACTCTTACCTTGATTCCAAGGTTAAAGAATTTCTACGTTCTCTTTTTAAAATTGCTTTGAAATAAGCCAAATCAGTTCACAAAATACAGATCCTGTATATTCTCACACTTAAAATTTTCATTAAATCAAATAATATGAACAAAATACAGCACTGACACATATTCTTTCCAAATGGAAACCAGAGAATGAATTGCCTCTATTTTTATTCATGTTTTCTGCATTCCAATGCTCTTAAGACTGACATTTTGCCTACTCTTTCTTATCCCATAATAATTATCCAAAGAGCACCATGAAAGGTCTTCTCATGGAATGGATATGAAAGAACATTTGGATTTCCTTGCTGTGATAATGTGAAAAGATCAGTTCCTAGTGCCCATGTTAATGAGATTATGTTGCAGAAAGTGAATTTCTGAGCAATCCAAGCTGCTCTGGCCATGAGAATTCAACTGCTCTAGCCATAAGAATTCTGCTGATATCCCAGCAAAAGAGGATTCTGCAGATATGGCAGTAAAAGCGAGGTCACACCTGCTGTTTGTCCGTTAGGTCTCAGTTACTCCCTACTAGCTCATCTTGGGGAGTACTCCCAGGCCTGGCTCTACTCCTGACATGAACCTCAAAACATCAGGATGAGATAATGTAAACATTGGGCTTGTGAGATATAAGCTTGTATCCAATTAAAAGTTCTAACGTGCTTGGGGCGAGACCTTTTTAGCCAATAAGATGTACCTGTAACCCTATATAATCTGTGTGCTGTGTGGAATAAAATGTCTTCACTTAAATCCTATGGGTTTGTGTTGTGAAGTCCTTTGTCACCGCGAAACTTTGTTTACTTTAAGATTAGATCTTTGCAACTCCTTGAATTGTTATTTTACTCTCTCTTTCTTTTTTCTTTTTCTTTCTTTTTTTTTTTTTTAATGTCTATTACCCTTAATGAGCTTAGCTAGTAGAGTTACCAGATAAGCAATTTCTAGACCTTTAAGACAGTGTATGCCTGCGGACAAAAGATCATTGCTTAAGCAGCTTATTGTCACATTTCCTCGGTAGTCAGTTCCCTCTCTGGGTGGAACATACACTCTGTATGTTCTGGAGAATATACACTAGCTGTAGTTGAATGAAATTCAAAACCTGTACTTAGGTAAAAAATATTATGGTGATGATTCTGTGATTACCATTATTTTACAATTACTCATTTTGCTCCCACCTAAAACAACAAATCAACATACTCTTAACCCATAAAACAATTGTTCCTACTTAAATATACCAGAAAAATTACAGACCAGAATAAAAGATACATCGTTGTACGTATTTTGTTTGTCAATTTCTATGACAAATAACAAGAAACAATCTAAAATTAACTTGAATGGACATTACAAATGGACCTTTTAAGGCACATATTGTAAGTCTGATACACAGTCCTGAAAACAGTTATGATGACCTACTTTCAAAAAAACTTCTGGCATAGATTTAGTTATAAAATATGAATGAAGAAAACCACTGAAATAAAATTATGCTTTACAAAACAGTTGGAAAAAGTTTCAGAGATAAAAAAGGCATTTCATCACTGACTTCTGTATAAGCAGTTTGTAGAAGCCTAAGTGCTATAAATATGATCACAACTTCCTATAGAAGTATTATCTTCTCTGATATCAGTATGCTTTTTCAAACCCGGTATGTAATACTTTGCCAATCCATTGAATGATGTCATTTTTTCAGAAACTTCCTAAGAACCATTTGACCCAGTTTCCATGTGGTACTACTGCTCTACCACCTGAGTATCCCATGCTTCTGAGTTCCGGAAAACTGTAGTTACAGGATGTCTACAGCACATTAGTGTTTTGATTCCACCTTGTACCAATACCAGATTCCTTGTGCAAACACTTACCATCTGAAAACAGGAACATGATGAGACAGACCACAGAAATTTATAAATTCATTAAATACATAATTGCAAGTTTTAGTCCTCTGTCGTTAGTGTACAACACTGGTGTTCAACATTTTCTTAAAGATGTACCAATTGATAGAAACAGAATGGTTTGGGTTGGAAGGGACCTTAAACACCATCTGGTTCCAACCCCTCTACCACAGGCAAGGACACCTTCCACTAGACCAGCTTGCTCAAAACCCCATCCCACCTGACACTGAACACTTCCAGGGATGTAGAATCCACAACTTCTCTGGGCAGCCTGTTCGATGTCTCACCATTTGCATTTTAAAGGAAGCTTAAGACATGCAAGATATTTCTTCCTGATGTGAACTCACCCACCCACCCAAAAGACCATCACCTGGTGTTCCCAGAACCACAGCACCATACACACACCTCATCCAGAGGCAGACATGTGCCCACAGGCTTGCTTACCACATGACCAGTGTGCTCGCATGACCCAGCTATGCAAGGGACGTCTGTGCCTTTTCCTGTTAGGTGCACGTGTGGCCCCACAGAGGTGCTGTCAAATAGGGCAGCAGAAGCTGATGTGCAGTAACAGCTCTACCAAACAAGCCACATCCCAGGGGCCTTTCCAGAAGATAGTAGCAGGAGGTGCCCTGGCTGCTCTTGGGGCCAGGCACAAGCCAGCCCTGAGCACAGACCTCTGCCAGGGAGCAAGCAAGGGAGAGGGGCTGCCAGCCAGAGTCACACAGGCTCCTCTTGTATTGCTCCTCTTCTGACAGCACAAAAATTCAGCTCCTTACTCAANGGAAGGGACCTTAAACACCATCTGGTTCCAACCCCTCTACCACAGGCAAGGACACCTTCCACTAGACCAGCTTGCTCAAAACCCCATCCCACCTGACACTGAACACTTCCAGGGATGTAGAATCCACAACTTCTCTGGGCAGCCTGTTCGATGTCTCACCATTTGCATTTTAAAGGAAGCTTAAGACATGCAAGATATTTCTTCCTGATGTGAACTCACCCACCCACCCAAAAGACCATCACCTGGTGTTCCCAGAACCACAGCACCATACACACACCTCATCCAGAGGCAGACATGTGCCCACAGGCTTGCTTACCACATGACCAGTGTGCTCGCATGACCCAGCTATGCAAGGGACGTCTGTGCCTTTTCCTGTTAGGTGCACGTGTGGCCCCACAGAGGTGCTGTCAAATAGGGCAGCAGAAGCTGATGTGCAGTAACAGCTCTACCAAACAAGCCACATCCCAGGGGCCTTTCCAGAAGATAGTAGCAGGAGGTGCCCTGGCTGCTCTTGGGGCCAGGCACAAGCCAGCCCTGAGCACAGACCTCTGCCAGGGAGCAAGCAAGGGAGAGGGGCTGCCAGCCAGAGTCACACAGGCTCCTCTTGTATTGCTCCTCTTCTGACAGCACAAAAATTCAGCTCCTTACTCAACAGCTTTTCAGAACACCCTTTTCACTGTCCGTGGGCCAAAAGACCTTGACTACTTTTGAAAGAGTTGCATTTCACATTTGTGCTTGATGAGAGTCTAATCAGTTGACAGCATGATATTTGAATGAAATCTCAGGCAGCCACACCATATAGATTCCTCTAGTGCTGAGACGAACATTATACTGACATCCTTCATTGAACAGCTCTTATGGTGTGAGAGACCAGATTAGATCAGAAATAGTAATGTAGTGCATTGTATTTGACTTGATATTCAAATACATCAATACAGTTACATAGCTCTGTACTATCACAAGAGTAAAATTTAGAATTCTAGGTGAGCAAGTGGTTAATTTTTTTTTTCTTGCCCAACTAGAAACTTTCCTGATTTGTCTAAAGGTGACTTCATCTTTTGTCCCTTGTTAACTGAACTCAGAGCAAATAGAAATGTACTTGAAACTGCCATTTCTGTAGACTACAAGTGAGCTGGTAAAACACAAGACTGCTGCAAAGACTTGCCTACTGATGGAGTCACCAATGTCTCCATGATATTCAGAACTTTCATTATATACGTTTTTCCCCCTCTTCTTTATTCCCTCCTGTCTCCTGTTACATTCCTGTCACACACTTCAACTCCCTGCTCTCTTTCTACTCCTCCTTATTCTGCACTGTCACTCCTTTTCCCTTCTTCTTTAACTCTACTCTTTTCAGGTACTTTAAATTCCCCTCATACAAAAGTTTACTTTAAAAATGTACCATAATTGCTGACAGTACAAATAATTTTTTTGCTCTATTTTGTTGTATATTAAAACTCCTATCACTTTGGCTTCACAATACAAACTAAACATTGGAGAGAACTGAAAAATCTCTTATCTCTCTATATTTGAATGGTTGTTGGCACAATGGAGACCTTCAGATGGGATCTCACACAGCTGAACACTATAAACTGATGTTGAACCATATGACAAAATTGCAAATTTTCTTAAATACCGAACACACAATATATCTTATATATATATCTTGAAATATATAATACATACGTATAACTATATAAATCACTTAAACACTTTTTTATATACATGCTATTCAAATACAAGTAACATTTTCTCATATAAAATATCCTTTTCCTATACAGCTTCCTTAATTGATAATGAGAGCTTTTCAGAGTGTATTATATGGATTTTCCTCAAAATAGGAAGGAATAGAAAAAATATGTAAGATTTTAAATGCTTTAGACATCGAAGCAGAAAAACTCTCCATTTTCCTAGGTAGAATATTTCAATGTCAAATTTGAATGAAGAAGAAAGGAGGAAAATTTATACTAATGGTGAATATACTTGTATGCTGAAAAGAAATTAATTAAAAGCATAAAATGTATCAATTTTTTTCAGAAAAATGTTTTGTTTAAAAATAAAATTGCACGTTCAAATGTGAAACAACTTCCTGTTGAAATATACAAACACTATTTGTGACAAAGGCAAAGGCATTTTGCAACATTTCAGTGACCCTTCACAAACTGCTGCAAGGAGTGCCCCCAAACAGATGCACAGCTCATGTTGGTTCCTGAGAAGTAAGGAATTACTGCATTAAGTAAGCTCCATAAAACAGAAAATAAAATCTTCAGTCCAACCTGAAAAAGATTTTTGCTAAAAAAATAAAACAGGTTTAGTAAATGTCCAGAGAAAAAAGATGTTGGACCATTTTCTTCATTCCATAGAATACTGTTGATTAGGCAACTTCAACAGGATCTCCTAATGATTAAACTGTAATAGATAAACAGTACGTACATTTAAATGGTAACTTGAGAGAGAAAATAAATCTTGTTCCTACCAGTTTGGCTGAGTTGTGATGTGCTACGGCTTTTCCTTGAGAGACCCACGATGGCGACCATCTTTGCCCCGATGCTGGAGCGTCTCTTCTTGCTGCCCCCACCAACAGTGCCCACTGCTGTGTCCGACTGGCTGCCATCATTCTTCTCCAGGGTGTACATTTCCCCGCTGATGCTGGTGCTCTTGGTCATGTTCTTTCCTGAGACGGCCATCTGTCTGCTTTGCATTTTGGATGTAAAGACACTGTCAGCCAGTGGACGGATAAACAGTGCAGACAAAGAAGAGTAAAAAGGGGAAGACAGAAAAGGACAGGTTTCAGATGGAAAGTTTTGGGAGACTAGAGGGTAAAAGCAGCTAATCACACAGGTAGGGTTTGGTTTTGAGAGGTAAAAAGGAGCAACTTTAAGACTAGGTTCTTGTTTGGTCTACTGCAAAAATACTTGACTCATCAAACTTTTTTTTAAAAAACCTCGTATTTACTGATGACTTTAAACATTTTACCAGCAAAAGCATAGCAAAGAATTAATACATCTCTATATAATATAACCACATTTTTGCAGGAAATTTAAGTTCTGCAGTCAGTGCTCTGCCTCTCGTCTTCTTACATATATACACAAAAATAACCTATATTACTCTGGGAAACAGACACTTGATTCATTACTGAGTGGAAAAGGATATCAGGCTGAAGCCTAGTTTTGGCTTCTAAACATTCAGATGTTTCAAGGATGTTATCAGTAATCTAGTTTAGCTCAGTCATCAGAGAGTAATGAGCACCCATAGGTGTTTTGCTCACTCCATTAAAAAACACAGGTATTAGAGATATATTTCATATGACATTTAGCTGCTAGGTATCATAGATCATCATTACTGATAAAATGGCATTTAATTCCAATATACCTTTTGTACTCATTTACAGACTCTTTTTACAGGTACTGTGTGGCTACAGCTAAATTATCTGCAGCAGCATCTCACTTGTCCCACAGGGCCCTGACCTACCACTGGCCCAGGCTAAGGGACCTTTCCTTTCCACAAAAATGGCAATCTACACTGATGACAACACTACTTATCCAGATTTTGCCCTGACATCTAACTGTTGGATGTCTGGACAAGTATCCAAACCTGGAAACTCTGAAGTGCACATGGACCTGAGAATATAGAGAGAATTTTCTATTTCAACAAAGTTCTTGCACAGAAATTAGATCTTTGTTATTCTTTTCACTACAGGGCATCTCACTAAAAAGTCTCCATGAGATGCAGTTTTAAACAATCCATAAAACAGTGGAATACTTCTGGAAACCAGGGGAAATTATTTTTGTGTTAAATCACGAGTATGTAAAGGCAAAAAACCAAATATTTTTGCTTTTTCAACAGATTTTTAAATGCATGCAGAGACTGTTCCTAGAGATTTACTGCTCAGAAAATGGCTCTATAGTAAATTTTAGTGAGTATTGCCTCACTCCTTTTCCCTTACCTATAATGGCCTAAATCTATTAAAAAAAACAAAAAAGAAAAAAAAAAAGAGAGAAGGTTTTATTGCTTCCTTATATATGTTTTGCAATACATATTCTGTCAATAACTTCTCTATGGAATTAATGCAGTGCCCTCAAAAGTGAAGGGATCACTACATCTCTTCCTACAGATTCAAGGGAAATTGAGATGAGGTAACTACTTAATATATCTGAGAGGTAGCCATAAAGTGTCCCTCTGCTCTTTGGTTGACAGTTGCATGTGCACAAAGGCACAAAATGTAGTTTAGACACAACCCAGAGGGAAAGCTACGAGCTAGTTCATAAAGTGGACCTCTATCATCAAGTGAAAAAATACTGAATATGCTTCTCAGGGAAGTTACAAGGGAAAATATGAGAGTTTGGATCAACAGATAGAGAAGTACAAAATAAAGCTGAGAAAGAGCCATAATAACCTTGCCTGGACAGACAATAACAAAAAACTGGAACACAGTAGTAACCTGAAAGCATTTTTCTTACCCTCTTTTAGCTCTTTGTTGTTTTGTTAGTACACACTGACTCTCACGGGTACATTTATCACGAAGGAAGGAGTGGGATAGGATGTGGGTAAAGAGGAAGGTAGGAAAGATAATAAAATAGGATTTGTATTTCTCTGTCTTTTTAGCATTGTGATAACTTGTCAGATGATAACAGCACATGCTGACATGACATGCTATACTTTTTATCAAATTAACACCTTTAGGGATTGATTCACAGAAAAGAGATGACACAGAAACTAGTTCTCAGTTTCAACAATACCTTTATAAAAATACTAGAGGTTTAGAAAGAAAGAACATCGCTGGGAAAAGCCGGTATCTTCAACTTTATCTTAAGCAAAATTCCACTAAGAATCAGAAAATTAGAGTCCCTTATCCAGTAATGCTATTTTTAACCTAAGTTCCCAAAGGAAATATGATTAATATGACTGTTCCCAGTCACATCTCTCTCTTTTCAATATTTCAAAAATTCAGTTCAAATTAGACAGAGCAGTAGAAAACAAGAGCTGTTTAGTTTCTAAAACTGTTTTGAAAAGAGTTCCCTGGAGACAGGTCTTATAAATGCCTCTCTGGGGAAAGATTGCAGTGTAAGTTGTCATTGCATCTCTGTTATTTCATGACGAAGCTCATTCACATACACAGCCTGACAGGGGAAGTGACTTTTTTACTGCTGCAGAACACCCTATTTCAATGCTCCAATTTTCAAAAATAATACCCAGAAAATCAATGGGTTCCTGTCATATGGAAAATAATGCATTGTTTTTTAAGTGATATTAACATTCAGAAAGGTCCTATGTCATAGCAATGGAAACAGAAATATTATGCTTTCCCATATAAAAGTTACACTGGGGAGAAAGAAAGCATTCCCTGAGTGCATTGTGCCTTTGAGGTGCTTTGTGTGCCCTTCTGAAGATGTGTAATTTTATTGAAGTGGAATGGATTATAATAATTACCCTTATTAAAGGAATCAATGTGTTTAAAGAGGTTGGCATGTAAACAAAGTTGCTATAATATCACCATGCAGTTAGCTATCAAAGTACTATGAATTACAAAAAATTTGCTCCATCACTGCAATCTAAAGTCTTCTGCATCACAAGATGAAGTTTTGCTATGTTGACCTGCCAACAATGACATAGAATAACTTCAGACACCTTCTTCTAATGAAATAAGAAAAGTAGGAAAGGCAATTAAAGTGAGGAAAAAGGAGTTTAGCTTTAGATTTAGATGTATGTGGATATACCAAATACTAGTATAAATGGCTAATACTGAAAATTCATTCAAAAACTTCTATTTTTGTTTTCCAGGAAAGTTCAAAAACTATTTGCTTTAATTGAAGTTTGGGCTTTTTTTCCTGCTTCTCTAAAAGCAGCAAAGAAGACATCTTTTTTACAGTCCCAACTAGCAAACAGCTCTTGGAGAAAACCATCACACATCAGTGGCTTATTTTTTTTCTCAATTCCTCTCAACAAAAAAGCTTTGAGAAATAGATACTAGGAGAATTCTGAGTGGTTTATAGTGCCTCATAATAAACCTCCGGTGGTCATGAGCACTTCCTTTATCAGCACTCTAAACCCTTTCTGGCCATCCAAACTCTCACTCACTAATTATCTTGGTGGATGTTTGATATTCTCACTAGTAGAAGCCATCCTTCTACCTAGGCTGCTTTTTGACAGTGCCAGAAATGGATTACTCTCAGAAAAACTGGGTGTTGTATGTCAGGCTTGTTTCCTTTCTGCAGTAACAGAAAGTTGGTAGAGAATAAATCATACAACCAGGAATTACTGGAAGTTTTTCTTACCTGTGCATATATACAAATATAATCACACACACAGCCAGTTCATAATTTTAAAATTGATATTAAATGAAAGTAATTTATGAGACTGTGTGAGTCAATAAATAGATGTGCACTAAAAACAGGGTTGTTGTGGTGCCTTATATTAATCTTAAAAATATCCTCATCAAAGAGAATATGCAGCCAGATGGAAGGGAGGAGCGAATAAAATAATTAACTATCCTAGTCCAAATAATATGTGCATAATGGCATAATAATATCATTATTAAAACCAAAAGAAGAAGAAAATCATCACACAAGCCCAGCTGTGTGACAGCCTACAGCAACAGCAGAATGAAGATGGTAGCCCAGCTATTGACTGGTTTAAGAGGACCAACCCATCAACAAGAGAAAGGTGATGGGCAGAGCTCACACAGGGCCTTTGCTTCTTGCATTATCCCTAAATCCAGGAAACCACCTGAGGACACCAAGAGCAACAGACAGGTCTCTGTTTAAATATTTAGTCAGCTGCTTCCATTTTCCAATGAACAGAGAAAAAGGAAGGATTGCTCAGTCTTCCACTTCAATCACTTCCTTTTGTAGTTTTTCTCAGTGTAAGAAGTAACTCTTCACACCCTGCCACAGCATTCCTATGTAGTGTCTCCACAAACAAGCAGGGGAAGGACTCAAATGCAAGTTAAATGACTAAGAACAGATAAGTGTAATACAAACCCTGAAATCTGATTATCAATAGGCTACTTAAAGCAAACTTAAGACAGGTTTTAAGTATTTTTATATTTTCACTTGTGATAATTATTGTAGGTAGTCAGTGTTCAGTTGGGCATTTCAGCTGCTTATGTATTTTACAGTACATTTCCTTATAACTCTTTGTGGTCACCTGACACTGTGGATAAATTTTAGAGGAATTGATTCTCAAAGCTGAGGCAGGGAGTTTTTTAAAACATTGAGAAAAATAATACATTAGAAAAAAAATTACAGTAAGACATCTATATAAATTTCTAATTTACAGGCAATGGTGGCATATGATGGCCCTAACCACTAGATAATATTCATAAAAATATGCTAGACAACTGAGAGGAGTCAGAGTGACCATGACATTAAAGGTATTCTAGGTAAGTTTGCTGATGATACTAAATTGGAAGGAGCTGTTGACTCCCTCAGAGGCAGAGAGGCCCTGCAGAGAGAGCTCAATAAATTAGTGCTAGGCAATCAGCAACCACACAAAGCTTAACAAAGTGCCAGATTCAGCACTTGAGATGGGGGATGGATGAACAGACTGGAGACAAGAAACTGGAGAGCAGCGCTGCAGGAAGGGACCTGGCAAGTTGAATATGAGCCAGCAGCGCCCTGGCAGCCAGGAGGGCCAACTGTGTCCTCAGGGGCATCAGGCAAAGCATGGCCAGCTGGTCGATGGAGGAGATTGTCCCGCTCTGCTCTGCACTGGGGTGGCCTCACCTGAAATATTGTGTGCAGTTTTAGGCATCACAGTAAAAAACAGATATAAAGTTATTAGAAAGTTTCCAAAGGAGGACAATGAAGATGGTGAAGGGCCTTCAGGGGAAGCCATATGAGGAGCAGCTGAGGTCACTTGGCTTGTTCATCCTGGAGAAGAGGACACTGAGGGGACACCTCAGTGGTCTACAGCTTCATCATGAGGGGAAGAGGAGGGGCAGACACTGATCTCTTCTCTGTAGTCACCAGTGACAGGTCCCAAGAAAATGGCCTGAAGTTGTGTCAGGGGAGGTTTAGGTTGAATTTTAGGAAAAGGTCCTTCATCTAGAGGGTAGTTGGGCACTGGAACAGGCTCCCCAGGGAAGTGGTCACAGCACCAAGCCTGCCAGAGTTCAAGAAGCATTTGGATAACGCTCTCAGGCACATGGTGTGACTCTTGGGTCTATCCTGGGCAGGGCCAGGAGTTAGTCTTTGATGATTCTTGCAGGTCCCTTCCAGTTCAGGAAATTCTGTGATTATGTGATTAGTCATTGAAGAGTCCTGTGCCACACCTATAATGGTTATTAAAGTGGCTCAGGCCTGTTCTCTGACCTCTGCAGTCTGCACACACAGTGTTTTCTCAGGCGTCCTGACAGGAGGAAATTGCCCCTGACCCATGCTGTCTCCTGAATGGTCCCTGAGCTGAATCAGGGGCACCTTATTGGTGTGTCCAGCACACAGCTACACCAAAGAGAACACTAGCTGTTTAGCTCACTGGTACAGACTTAACCATAACTTAACCTTAAACACCTTGATGATACCAAAAATCACATTGTTTTCAAATTCTGCTCTTCAACAGGCCAGTAAGCTTTTTCTGAATGCTTTTAAAGAAAAACAATAAACAACTACAAAACTGCTATTCATACATGGCCTTCTGGAAATGCGATATTAAGTTTCTGGACTTCTTAAAGGCATTAATCTTCAAGATATCTTTTCACAGACTCAGCTAAAGGCATCTTGTTAAGATTCTTGTCTATAGAAACAGAAGTCTTTTATAGAAACTGGCTGATTAGTACAGTAAGTGCCAAATTTCCTCAGGAATCTTTTGTTTAGGCCAGAAAAAAAAAACTAAAAGAAAAACCAAAACACAAACTAAAAAACTCACATTGACACCTGGGAGTTCTTATGCTTTATCATGCCTTTTGAGACTTACAATATGTGGCAAACTACTCAGAATGGGGCCAGAGGAACTAAAGACAATGCCTCTTCTGGAAGGTCTTGTTGCTATAAAAAGCAATTATGAAGTCCCACAGGTTAAAGAACCTCATTAAGATTTTTGCAGGCATCCTATGTCATTGCAGAGCAGTACTGCCCATGCTTTCTGTACATAAAGCAAATCAACAGGCAGGAAGGAGTAAGCCTAAACTAGGAAAATACACTGCATTTGTCGTTTTTCATAGACGAGAAATACAAATCACAGAGAGGCCCAAACCCAAAGCTTAGGTAGTTCAAAAACCACAAATCATATCCTTTCAGACATCCTTCACCACCATCTCTTTTTTTCTCTCATCAAAACAATAATTAGACTCTTGTAAGGTGAACACCTCTCTTTCCCTCACTTGTTAAATAATATCACAATCCATGTCCCAGCTCAAAATAAGTCCCAATGACAGAAACCCCAGCTCTGGAGCTTCACTTACTCTTCTCTCTTCTCTTCCCCAACCTGGTAAGTTCTGCAGTAGTAAAGTACTGCTCAAGTCATATAAAACTGACTTTTAAATCAGGCCCTGGCCCTGAACCATAGGAGTTTATGGCAGAAAGAAGGACAGAGAGCAGTACAGAATCCTTACATCCCGTGACTTTGTAATGACTAACAAATTACAAAGAATTTCACCTATTCTAAAAAGAATAAATAAAAATATTATTCTATTTGTTTCAATGACTTATAGACCAAACATATTATGAGAAACTTGATTTTTTTTCATTTATCAATGAATACACTTTACTAAAACCAGTATTATGGAGCACATTCATTTTTCCAATCTACATTATTAATACTTTGAAGGAAAAGATATCAATACAAGCTATTGTACTGTATATTGTTATTAGGATTTTTGCGGATTCTGTTTGTATTTTTGCAGTTATAACAATTTTTCAATTCTTGTAATAAATATTTTCTAATACATGTCCCTTGTGAGACAGGAAGACCCACTGAAGACTCTGTTTACAAGATTTTTATAAAGAGGAAATGAATTTTAATGCCACTCTTAACAGACCTTTTAACTCAGTCAGAGAGGCTTTCATTTCATTAATTTAGTGAAGAAATTTAACAAAAACAGCATTATGAGGACAGCTGTGATGTAGGAAAAAAACATTTCCATGGGAACAATGCTTCCGGCCAATGCATGGACTCATCTGCCAATTCACATCAAAGAGAGACACTGCAGGTCCAAAATTATAATGATTTAGTCTCTGGTGATCCACTTGGTCAAAAATTATTCTATTAACCTATTACTTGTGTAAATTTCTAACAGCTACTGGTCTGATGATTATTAGGTTTATTTTATTGAAATTATAACAAGAAACCTGGGGGGCAGGAGTACAGCACTGATTATAATCTATTTCCTTATGTACATTACTATTCAAAGAAAACTTCTAGCCATACATCAAAATAGGAATAACAATATTTTAAATGAAGTTTCTTTTTCAAAGCTATTTTTCATTACAAATTAGAAATACCTCACCTGCTACAGTGTATAGATTGACTTGAACTGGGTCTTCCCCTTTCTGTTCAGTATAAATCTCTCTACACTGATTTATTACCATAAGTTAATAGATGTATAGCTTTGTCCATATTATCTCTACCATGCCTTTTTTTTTGTAAACAGGAAGAAATTTCGAAATTGTTTTGGGTCAGATGTTGGACTATTTACCAAACATTGCCACAATGAATGAGCAATGCAGCAAAAACACTCTAACAGCTATTTCCATACACTAGCAGTTGCATTATTCACAGGGCTTCATAGATTTTTGGTACTTCTCACCACCTCTGATAGAATATTTTTTGGGGGGGTAGAGAAATACAATTGGTAACAATTTTTTAAATTTAAAGTTATAATGAAAATTATTGTATTACTATTCATCTACTGTTGATAAATTTTCAAGTTTTCCTGTACAAAGTTACAGAAAAGCTTTATTACCCTGCCAACAGCAGTGAATCTTTGATGAAATCCTTTCCTTTGATACAGAGAACTGAACTAGCCATTTACCCTGTGTAGATACAAAAGAAGCCTAGCAAGAAAATTAGCTGAGGTCCAGAAGTGTTGCATTAGTCAGCTCTCAGGTTCACTGATAAATACAAGCAGTCCATATGAGCTCTGAAGGCTCATCAAAAAAGAAAGTACATTGCAGTCGGTGTGATTTTTGAATAACATCCCAATTCTGTGAGTTGAAGAAGCAGCTTCTTTAACCTGGCCTGGCAAAGAAGCAGTTGTAAAAGCCTGGTAATGACTAGTTTGTCAAAACAAAACTGACCACAAGCCACCTGATTTAATTGCAAGTGTGTCTTACAGAAATGCACCTTGCATTCAGTTAATCTGAAAGTCAAATGCTGAGTGTGTTTTCCAACATACTGTCGAATTACAGTTTTCCAACAGAGATGGAGGAGACGGGTCAGTTTTCTGTATTTACACTGCTACACCACAAACTGTACTACGAAGTTACCTAGTGCTGCTCAGAGTTCTTGAAGGGCTGACTAGAGATCCATGAAATGAAAAGCAAGCAGTGAACTGATAAACCAAACTTTAAATCCACTACGTGTCCTAGACCTAAAAATCACTAGAGAAATAATGAAAAATGGAGTAAGTAAAGTGAGAAAAATTTCAGACTTGAAGGCTGAAATGCTCAAAAATATACCGAGGTAAGAGACATCATGTATTGTCCCAGGGTAAGGAGTACCCTGAGTTATCATCTTGCTAAACTGAAGTGAGCTATATGGGACATTTTCTTATTCAGAAAACTCATTGAAAGTTAGAAAACTCTGGAAGACAGATGTGCAGGAACTGGACGGGATGCACTTCTGAGATTACATTAAGGGGAAAATCACATAATACACAGGGAAGAGCCAGATGCCCTGAAAGGGCTTTATTTAAATAAATTGCTGTAAGCAATATGGATTTCACTGTAGCTGCATCTATACTTCACTCATGAAAGACTATATGGCTTTGATTAGAACTGCACAAAGTGAATATGCTCATGCTTGTTTTCATTGTTATGTGGACCTGTGTGGTAGTGGCTGTCTAAAGAGTAAAATAACTCTGACATTGACTTCATTCCTTGTAAATTCAGGTTGTTTGAGGACTCTGAAAAATCAGGGTTAGAATAGGCACTGCTAACTTCTTCTAAACGTAGAGCATATCTCTGAATTGATCTCCTGGGACTGAGAACTAAATGGACATGAGCAAGAGATCTGAAGCCATAATTGCCTCAACCAAAGAGACATTATCTGGGGCATCATGATCTTGCCTGGCTGGCTTCTGTCAGTTTGACAAAATGACTTTGAGTACTTTTGGTCTCTAGGGGAAATTATAAAAGCATACAGAAAACTTAAGACCATCATAAAAAGAAGATGTTGTGAGGAAATGTGTCGTACATCTTTCTGAAGAAGAGCCTGCAACCTTTGTTTTTCTGAGCTGGGGAAGAGAGGTCTATGACCAGATCCCCTACTGAGGCAATGTGCACTTTGCAAACCATGCAAGTTTGGAGCAACTCTCCTCTTATTTGCCTTGGGCCTTCATAGGAATTGTGCTCATGTTATGGCTACCTGTGGCATTTGTAAGGAAATTTTATTTCCTGCTGGAGGCCACTTGACGACACATCTCCCAGGTTGCTTACAAACTTTAGGGACTTTAAGAGGAATATGAAACACCACACAGGTACAGTATTATTGTTAAGAATGTTCAGATGCTTGGTCAAATAACATTAAAATAAGATATATGGGCAATGGCAAACCATTGGAGTATCATCTTGCCATATCTAGTAAGTACACAATAGTAAGAACACCACTGGGACCCTTATCCTTAATTCAAACACCGTACTGGCCAAATGGGTCTGGCAATGTATTTCAAAGGCAATCGCACAAAACCAGTGACTACATTTTAGAAATACTTTTATAAAGTAACATGAAGGAGTTTGTGTTTGTTTCTTAGAAGGCTATGTGATAAGCTTATTAATTATTTTTAATAAAGTACATTTAGAGGAATATATATTAATTTTACAGAATTTTGTCACTTTTCTAATAAAATACTCAAGTAAAAAGAGTGAAAACATACATCAATAAGTCAGAACACCAAAATCATAATATCAAAGAAAGAAAAGCCTTATGAGCTTCAGCATTCAGTACCTTGGTTTTTTTAAGTTTCTACCCAACTTTTGTTGTTGCTGTTGCTATTATTGTCCACAGACCTGTTGTGCTCAATCCTGTACAAATCAAGATAAAAAAGTCCGTCTGTTGAATAAATTATTATTCAATCTAGTTTTAAATAGCTTCAGAAAAATGAATCTTTTTAACACACTCAAATGTGCAAAAAGTAACTAATATTTGCTCCAAAGCCTCATTTTAAGTTTTTCCTTCATCCCTTCTTCCCTGCATGTCTACAGGGCTTTCCCCTGCATCTCTTGTGTTTTTATTTGATTTTGTGTTGATTACTGATGCAGTGTTTTTAAATTACCTTTAAAGACAGGAGTGCATCAGTGCTTTATGACCACAAATCAGAGCTGGCTCAACCGAGGTTTAAGTGCAGGCTGCATTTCATGAAGGGGAAGCAGTCTCAGTGATACTGCATTGCTGACAAAGAAGAAATGTCTGAGTTCCCTGCTGGTCACCATATATATCAAAGCCACAGACTGTTTCAAATGAGCTATTTTTACTGTTCATCTGTTAATAATGTGTACTTCTGAATTCATTACTTTATTATTTCTCACTGGATCAAAATGAGTTCACTAGCTATAAAGGAGCCTATGTGTGTTTTGCACTTATTCCAGAGTTCCATTAAAAAAACAGGTCTCCAAGGGTTTGGTAGGTGGCGACAAATGACTTAGAAACAGGTGACTTTGCTCAATTTCTTAAATTATTTGTAATTTGTTCTCTGTACGGATTTCACAATAAATATATGAATTTATATAATTCATTTCTGAACCATTGATCTTTTGCATACTTTTCCATAATTTTTTCCAGAAGTTACACCTATTTTTCTTCTGCATGTCACATATGGAAATGTAAAAAAACACAAATGCCCAAATTATTGACCATGCGTGCTGGTACAGACCCAGGAGCTATATGAATTTATAGCTTTTGAAGATTTGCCTTGCTGTAGAATACTAAAAAAAAAAGTTTGCATAAAAAGGAGTGGCTTTGAATCTATGCTTCTAATGGGCAAGAATTTGTCATAAACTCTTAACAGATTCTTCTCAGTACAATAATACTAACAAAATCTTCCTGAAAAAACCTTTATTTTAGGTACTTTGATTTTAGATACACAGACTGGCAATACTTGAACAGCTCTGCTTATCTAGTCATAAGTATGCAGAAGAGATGTTAGAGAAACACAAAATAAAGTTGCTTTTTTTTCTTCAAGCCCCCAGTGCCTGATACATGCCCCAAACTGCCTGAATAATGAAACATTTTGCAGCTGAAAAGAACTGGCGAGCATTGTACTGCAACCTGCCATTCTCATCCCAGGAATGGCAAGGTCACTTTGTTGTAATGTTGAAAAAATTGTTAGACCAACACATTTGGTTGAGAGCTGCAAGAAATTGCATGCTGCCATGTGTTCCCTGCAAAATTCCATGAGCATTGACATAACTGGGCCCAAGATCTCTCTCTCTCTCCATGGCAGAAATGGCATTGTGCGAACCTTATGTATCTTTCTATTTATCTATATTTTTATTTATAGCTATTGGGAACACAGACTACCTGTACTGCAATTTTGCTGAAAGATTTGCTTTGCAGTGGGGAGTCTCAGGCTGCAGTTTTCACTTCCAGACATACAGCCTTTTTGGCTTAAAAAGTTGGGTACCATGAACTTCTTACATGCAGTAGTGCAGTTAAAGTAGTCATTGGAATCCTGAAATAGCTTTAAGAAACCAAAGAGCACATACATGTTGAAAATGAATTCTTGACGTTGCCTTCACACAGTTTTTGATATTTTTAGCAGAATATAGCTGCCACCCCTGTGAAGGAGCTTACACAAACTGAATTGACATGCTTTTTCTTCTGGCTTTGCAAAACACTGCATTTAACTGATAATAGTTCCAATCACAGTGGAAGGTTCACAAAACCTGAAATACTAAAATTAAAATTTAATGAAAAACTAAGGAAGAAATATGCATCAGCAATCAGTTTTAAAACCTACAAATTCTTTATTTTTTTTTACTAACTGATACAAAAAAGGTCTAAAAAATGAATTTTAAATGAATCTTCACACCTAAGAAGGGAAGGGGAACAAAGAGCATGAAGGATTAGGAAGAAAAAAGGGTTTGTATCTGAAGAAATACATTACTTAAAACTATATCCTGCACTCTGTGTCTTGAATCTTTAAGTGACTCTTCAAAATTACACTCAGACGACTTTTTCCACTACAAATTCTCCTTTCTTGGTTATGTCATCTTCTTACTTAATCAGTTCTATTCCTTCTACTGTCCTAAAGCATTCACTTTCTTTCTTGCCGTGGGATGTCACTGGGATGTTTCTTCAAATGCATAGCAAAGCTTTGTGACTTACACACGCTTTCTATTTCACATCTGTACTGTTTCTGCCACCCACTGGGTAATTGCTTTGTCCTCTCTCACCATTTCAAATGACAGTTTCTGCAGTGCTTTTCTCCAGCCCCAGCAATTTACCCAATAACCCCTTCTAGGATACTGGAGAAAAGATTATGTTTCATAGCCTTTCTGTTTGACTGTGTCATCTTTCTCCATACATCAGTAAAAAGTTTCACTCTCTTTTATCCAGTTCTATGTAGTTCACTTTTATTTCTCAGTATTTCAGCATTTGTTCCTTTTCATATTTATTTTCTCTCATTCAAGACTTAAATCAACTCATGCTGCTCATCAGACTTGCCCCATCATCCACTTGATATATTTTTAGAAAGCACTTCATGTTTTCTCCTTATTGCCTGGAATGCTTGAAAAGAGCTCTCCAGAAACATTCACAAAGCTGTCTTGTTTTCTTTGCTCAAATCTGCTCTGTTGTCAAGATGTTCCCAACACAGTGTTGTAACTATTTTCTGTCATGTGGAACATCTCTTAGTTCTTCTGTTCTTTGCTCTCTGAACTCCCATGTTATTTCATGATATAGACTCTGTGTGCTTGGAACAGAGGTTGTGCTTCTCTACAGTATTTCAACAGTGAAATCATGCTCTGTGACTACAATTGCTCTGTATGCACATGATGAAACAAAACTATTGTGACTATCAGACTTAATGCTTAGGATTGATATTTTGAACAAGTAAGCGTAAGATTTAGGGAAGTCTTAAGCAGACTACCTGCAATAAAAATTATTAATGCTCACAGATTAGATCTAAAGGGGCTTTTTTAAAAAAAATATTATTTTTGTCCCTGAGATCATCAGGGAGCTGGAATAAGAAATAATGTCAGAAAACTGGACATAATGAATATTCAACAGCAAAGCTTGGGCAACACTTTTTGTTTACTACCATGTATTGCCAAGAAAGAACATAATTATGATTTCCCTATAGGTCAACCATATGCCAAGGTTTAGTTTTATAAGGTTTAATGAAGGAAAAATCTGATGCTGCAGCTCTGTCTGCCAAAAAAGATTAACTGATTTAATGTGCTCCAGTGCTCCAAAAGGTAATGCACCTTACTGTGCTGCAGTACTCTTTAAAATAGGTATTGGATGGATGTGTGATGGATATCTGCCTTCACAGTCATTTGAGTTACACTGAACCCACCTATGATCTCAGCAGATTGATGGAGTGATTGTGAGCTGCTCTTGCATTTGAGTGCCCAGAGAAAAGATGACTGCTGTTCAACTAAAGATGAAGCTTCCAAGTAAAAATATGGGTTGAAAATCCCCATGTGCAATATAGCTTTTCTTGATGCCCAAGATTTCAAGAACTACACAATAATTTACTCCTATTCTATCACGGATCAACTGACTGCTTTGTTTCCCCTGGATCTCTCAAATACCTATTGATATGTTTAATTAACCTGTTTGGTGTTTGTTTAATATTGGTGGTATGCCTGAAAACATTTTTTTTAAGCTGAAGTCATTAACTCATAAATTGCCAAAGAAGCAAGCAGAAAGCACTGAATTTACAACAATGCTGACAATTGATCTTGCCTATAGGCTTGTCTACTGAAAAGACAAGTTGTGATAATACAATATGTTGATGATACACAACTTCATGTGTATATAAATGTGTACACATGCCTGCACCTATACAGGAATTAGCCTGTGGTTTTCTGTTTGATTCTTACCCAGAAAAATGTTCAGACAATACTAAAAAATGGGCAATTACTCTGCCATGGGAAAGGAAGCTGGATATGGAGAAGCTTTTATTCACAACTTACAAACTAAAAGTAGTCAAAATGGGCAAAGTGGACAAATAATACTAGAGACTGATTTCCATGCAGGGAGCCAAAGTCTAACACAAGAGTCACTGCACTACAGTCACTTAATAGCATCTTGTTTCGCTATTGAGTAGGGCTCCTGACTTGTGTCACTTCTTCCTGGAGGCAGAGAGCAGCTAACAAAAGGAATAAGCTGGCACAGGGAACAAGTTGTTTCTCAAAGAGGACTTTACCTTATGTGAGGGACAGTATAATGGCTATTTTGAGTGAAATCTAGAAACCAGGAACAGTCATGCTTTTGAAGGCAGGACTTTCATATAAACCTTATAGCAGTCCCTGGAACATGTATGCCAAGGCACTCTTAAAAACAGCTGTTTCTAACCAACTGCTTTTGCTAAAATTCTGAATTGCAGAGACATGAGTGAAGGAATGATAGTACTTAATGTATGAAAACAGTGGTATGTCTATATTAGCCCATACCAGCCCAGACTAAATCCTAGGCACTTTGTCTTTGCCTCACCTTTATTTTGAGCGTGATATGTTTGTGAGTATGTATAGGCATACATACATCTTAGTTTGTAGCAATGAAAGAAAGTGGATTTCCACAGAGTGCTCTGTGCTTACCCTAATGTATATAAGGACAGTTTTACAGGCGTAAGTTATCTATAGGTAGTGCAGAAGTGGCAGGATAAAATAAAGTATTTTTTCTGAGTTTTCTCATCATTCTCATGTGACTGACAAGGGGTTCAAGGATATTCATCAAATCTGAAACTCATTTTTTGCTAATGAAGAAAGAAGGAATCTTGTATTTTTCTCAATGCAATTTACATGTATTTTGCAATACAAAATGTCAAAAATTTACATGGTTTTAAGGATTCGTGGTAAAATGTATAATTTGAGAATATTATCTGATAAAACCAGAGCCAGCTGTGCTGAAATGTTGCTGGATACAGTAACAGCAGCAGGGGTGCATGACCTCTCCACAATACAGCAATCCTTGACAGTTATTCATGTGGAACAAACAAAACCAAAAGGAAGACTCTGCTTATCCAAACTGATTGCCAATCACTATGCATTACTATGCAAGGATAATTAAAAAAAATTAAACTGATGAGATATCACTCAACAAACAATTTTTTTCTGAAATAATAATTCAAGCATGGAATATAATAAGGAATCTTACAATTTCTACTGTTTATTATAGTCAAACCCAAACTTTATTTGAAACCAGTTTAAAAAATCGTATGCCGTAGTTGCATGCATATTAATGAGTCAAGTTGGTGTGCTGCATCATTTGGTATGCAGAACAAGTTCATTGAAGCTGAGAGTGAAACTTGATTAAATATGAAAGCATCATGGCAGAAAGCAAAACAAAACAAACAAAAAGAAAAGCTGCAGAGAGCATAGGCAATAAACAAGCAAAAGGAATAAAACGGGAAGACAAGCAGGGTCCTGGAGGAAGAAGAATAGGTCTATAGAAACAGAAGTATATTTTACCTGTCATCCTCTTTCCCTTCCTCAGCTTGGTCTTCTTGAGCTTTTTCATCGTGCCCTGATTCTTTGATCTCCTCCTTATCACAGTTCTCTGTCACCTCTGGCCCTTCCCCTTTTTCATTAATTTCTTGCTCCTTTGCTTTTTCCTCCTTCTCCTCCTCCTCCTCTTTTTCTTCCTCCTCAGGAAATACTTCATCTTGTTCATCCCCTTCCAGCCCTCCCTCTTTTTTTCCCTCTATATCCCTTGTCCTTCTGAAGTCAACAAAAATTGAAAAAGGCATGCAAAAAGAAAAAAGAAAACAATAAATTAAAGTCAAGGTCATGGAGAAGAGCATGCATGAAAAAGGAAATGCAAAAGAAATTAAATAAAAACTAAAGCATAGAAGCGGTCATAAGGTAAATCATGCTGGCTAAGAGTCCAGCCTACACTAGAGAGCCCTAGAACGTGTTCCTGGGACAGTCTGTAAGTCCTTCTTCAAATAAAACTTGCATGGCCACACATCATGTTTAGAAATGTGTACAGAACTGTGAAAGAAACAATGTGGTCCTAACAATGCTCATATAAGCAGATGCTTCAACACTTTTTCAAACACACCATTTCTCTCAAGAACATTTTCTGAGAGTTAATATAGGTGGAAAAGGTGGGTTACACCTTCAAGAAAAATTATCGTTCATTTGTGCACCAAATGAAAGTGAAAGCTCCTGTGAGTGCACACAGGGTGCAGCCAAAGAAAATATGTTGTTTTGGTCACAGATACTCAATGTACTTCTTGTTGAAGGGCAGTTCAATGGTTGTACACCTACAGTGTACACCTAAGTTGGACTAGTGTAAGTATTAAATAAATTGAACTGGTCTGTGTACATATTAAATAATACATCTACAAAAGCTCAATAGCTCTATTTAAAAGGAAAATAAGATACCTCTGCTGGCATAAACTTTCCAGTTAAAATGTCATTTCAGCCATATTGAGTAATTTTATAAAATGGTTTTCAGAAAGTGCAAATCTAAGCATGTCTAATGCTAGCTGACAGCATATGTTTGTTATTTTAGTGTATGTTAGATAACCCCAGATGACAAAACTTGGCTAAAACCAAATCCCATGAAGACTTCAAAAAGCATGGGCTGCAAAAGGCATTTAAACTACTATTTTGGAAATTCCCTGCAAATTTCATTTTAGACAAAATGTTACTGATAAGTGTTCAGTTAGTCACTCTACACAGCTGTAGTAACTGTCACCATAGCTCATGGTGCTCACCTTATCTTCTTGTTTCCTCTTGGACGCTCTGACTGGACAGACATGTAGCTTGTGCTGCTGAAACGTGAAGCGCTGCTTGTCCGTGACACAGCAGAGACATCACTGACATCACTGTCCGAAGACTTATTGGAAACATTGTCTGAGCCTCGATGAGGATCCCGCCCTGACCGATACTGCAAGAGGGAAGGGACAAAGATACAGATGTTGTCAGTGACATGCTAACACAAATCAGATATGGGGCTGGTCCCTGATGCTATCTAAACTGCCTCTGTCACTACATTGCCTGAACTTTTATAATGTTTTTAACTGATACAGAATATACATTATGTCTTGGATTCTATTAATTTTACTCTGCTTTGTTGCCCCATTCAAGTTATTAGCTCCTCAGCTTCAACCATAGAGTGACTTGTACAAAACTTCCAGCACGTTCAAAAGTTTTACAAAGCTTATCAAAGACATCTAAACCATCACAGAATATTCTTACCACAACTCTTTCACCAGTGCAGAAAGGAAAGCAGAGAGATTAGTGACTTGCCTGTGATTACTGAGCTCATGAAAGATTAAACATGAGACAGAATGTGCTGTGTGCTGTCTGTAGAGTATGTGTCTCTTTTGGGGCCTGGCCTGTATGCAAGAACTTCTAACTGACAAATGTTAATTTCCGCGCCCCCCCCCCCCCCCCCCCCC
>VWZD01002136.1:140735-174801 GCA_013396695.1 Sakesphorus luctuosus
CCCCCCCCCCCCCCCCAAGTGAATAGGTAGATGAGATTATCAAATCAAAAGGCAAAGTGATGTTGTAGCTGTGCAAACTGAACAGCTGGGTTGGGAAGTCTGAAAGGATGGGACAGAATTTGTATGGAAAAGGTACATGTGTCTCAGAAACTAAAAGATTCCAAAGGTATTTGAGCTTGTTAACAGTATATACCAAACATGGAACTGGCAGGTGACTGGTGATCAGCAGTAAGCCCACACAACATACAGTATTGTGCAGTGGTATTAAGGTTAGATCTGAACAGAATATGATGGCATTTGTTCTTGTTAAACATTAGCTTTAAATTAATGCTATGTCTGTGCCACTCTGCATTGCACCACATACAAATATAATAAATAGCAGAAGGATATTTTTCCCTCCCCTCTTTGTGTACAGACATTTCTGTCTGTACAGAAATCTGATGGGCTACTGCTGATAATCTTTCAGGAAAATAGTAATGCAAGAAAAATTGTCAATGAACACCAGGTAATTGTTTGGAAACAAGACAGTATAGAAAGATATGAAGAGCAGCATAGACAGGACTGATAGAAACAACAGGAGAAAGTAATCTGCCCATCACATCAGAGGCTTGTTGAACCCTTGGGGTTAACAACATCATGCTCAGCCACCTGGAGAAAATAATTCATAATGTAAAGGGGCAGATCTGTGTAGTACTGCTGAGGAGAAGGTTTTGGCTATAAAATTTGATGCTTTTTTATAGTTTTAGAACTCTTTCATGAAGCACACAGATAATTTGTTTTTGTTCACTTACAAGGAATGTTAAAATGGGAAATAATCTGAAAGATTGTGCCATATCTAAAGAGCATTTCAGAATAGCATTTCAGTGCCTATTCACCACAAATTATTTTTACATTTAGAAATAGTAAGTTATTTTGCTCATTTCAAGACAGGGAAATGGATTAAAAAGAAGAAAAAATGCTCACACAGGTTAGACTGCACCCCTGCTGCAGAGAGTGACCAAGCACAGCCTGAGCTCCACACTTACAAACTGGTTGCACATTCTGCTGCTGGATTCCTGATCTGTACTAATTTACAGTATTTGTGTTCTCGACAACTGCTTGAGTCCTCCTCAAACTTTAAGTGCGAAAGTGCACTTAGCCACCCATAAACTCACAGAGTATCTCTGTGATTATAATGTTCAAAAGTTTTAATATGTACTGACTGTTTTTATTGATGCCATTAATGATTTGCATGATAAAGAAGACAGTATGTATTATAGCTGATACATTCACTTGGGAACATAAAAGCAATGTCTAAACAGCTGTCTTGATCTTCAGAAATAATGGAACATTATACCAGAGTAAAAGCACTGCTCTTTTTCAACAAGTCCTTTTAAAAGAACAACTACTCAGCGTTTCAGAGAAGAAAAGAATAATTATGCCTAGAGAAATGTGTATATACTGAATTGTAGCTATTCCATTCCCACCACCTAATCTTCTCTGTGATCATTTTGCATTGAAGACAAAGTTCTGAGTACAGTTTGTGTTGATTATAGCTACCAGGCCTGGGAAGTACAGCCTGATGTCCTGGGCTACCATCCCACACTATGGAAAGGCAACGCAGAGCTGCCCTTAGGCCTTCAGCACTGGCCAAGGCTCGTAGACAGATGTAATTGCCATCCCAAGCCCAAGGATACATTGCCACTGTCTCCCACCAAGCTAATATACAGCCTATGTATCTGTCATATTGACAGTGGTTGCTGACCCCAGGCCAGGCACATCCCCAGCATGGCAGACCCAACATGCCTCTCCTTTGGGTAAGTAAGATGGACCACAACATCAGGTGTAAATAATTGATGGAATTGTTAGTCACATTGCAGTTAGGGAATAGATAATTACTTGTGATGATTCATAGAAGAACAGACCTCAGCCTGCAGATCCCACATGGAGCTTACCCAGCAGTCCATGGAAATGAGCCCTTCTGAACTGAATACATGCAAGCAACACAAAAGGCAAATGATATCAGCTTTGCACAAAGCTATTCTAAAGAGTCACTCTGCAGCACACAAATTTTCAAAACCCTGTGGATTTGATTTTCTCTGTTGCATTTCCACACCTGGAGAATGCCAGTTCTTAAAATACATTTTTCATAGTGATGTGCTGTACCTAACAAATCACACTTTTCCAAAAATAAAACAACCTTATTGTGTTGGGTTTTTTTAAAATCAAGTGTAGTAGTAATAATCTAGTAATATATACTGAGGATTGAGAATTGCCTTGGCAAGAAAAGGAGCTTAAAAGTAAATAATTTCAGAAATATAATGTGAAAAAAGAATCATCAAATCATTACCTTGTCCTTTTTTTTCTCAGTTGTATGTAGCGATACTTCCCTTGAAATGTTTTTAATTGGGTCAGATGGCACAGAAATATTAATGCGCCCTTACAGCTTCAGGATATTTTAGGTTGAAAATTGGGAAAGTTAACTGATCCTTTCATTAAATCTGAGTGTTTGAATATACAATATTTTTTAAGGTTTTATTTATACATTACCTGAGTTACAGTCTCAGCATCTGCTTGCTGCCTACCAAGGTAACATCTAGTAGAGTGAAATTAAATTGTCTTTCTTGCTGGACAGAGCTCAGATTTCTCATATTCATTCATTACCTCTGCTCCAAATCACTCTTTATTCTGCTGACAAGGTCTACCTTTGACCTGATATCTGACTTAATTTTGTTTAGGAAATGGATTACAGTAGCGTATGGCATGTAAGTGTTTCAGTAGCTTCAGCACAGAAGACTAAAGGAACCATATTGCTTGTCTGACAGAACCCATGCTGGCATTTCAGTTTTGCGTTTGTTTCTTAAATTGCAATTCTACATAAGGCAGTTTCTAAAGTCCTCCTTTGCTGTCTGCCTCAAGAGTAAAATGGCACTTCCATTGTGCAAATATGGATTTTTAAGTATTCAGTTCTTTTATGTCATATACTCTGACTGTAAAATGCAACAATTGTTTCAGTATTTGTATGACTAAATCACATCTTGATATATTTCACATACTTCTTTGCTTTGTTTCTCCAAATTTCACTTTCTTTGTTTTCTGGATGTCACCAGCTGTATGACAAGGTCAACTCTTGGACTGAAAATGTCATTGTTATCCAAGTGCCATCAACCCATTGTATCTGAAACATTGGTGCTTTTTGCCATCCCTCTCCACTGCCAACCCTATGTACCATGATGTAGGGTTTGCACCATCTGAATGCCACAGCGAGGGAGCTGCCACCTCCATGGCTCCATCCAGGTTGCAGCATGGCCACAGGTTCAGATCATCAGCTGCAGCAGTTACCCTGTGTGGTCCCAACTCTCTCAGCAGAAAACGTGGATACAAGGGTAATCTGGGGAGCCTGAGAGCTCCCCTGGTATGGACAATCAGGAGGTCCAGGCTGTGGTGACATGCACCTGCCCACTATGCAGGTTAATTAAAAAGTTTCTTTCAAATTCCTTTTTTTTTTTTTTAATACCAGCCACAGCAGTAGGATAATTGTCTCCTGACTTTCTGCATGCTGGAAAGATGTGCCTCTTTTGTTAATTAAAAAGTTTCTTTCAAATTCCTTTTTTTTTTAATACCAGCCACAGCAGTAGGATAATTGTCTCCTGACTTTCTGCATGCTGGAAAGATGTGCCTCTTTTGTTGGAATACGGTTAAATTTTCATTTCCAACATAATCAAGACTCATACAATATAGGCAACACTCTGGAATTTATGACCCATCAAGCAGTAACAGTTCTCAGTCTTTAAGCCCTTTCAACAATAGGAAGTCTGCTGTAAGCAGAGGGGTTGATTAAAAGTCACTTCTGTGTTTTTAACAGTAAAAGGATTTTGTCCTGTTTTTCCGTGTTGAAGAATGAGAAAAATTGCCTTATTTGCAGATTCTATCAAACAAGTTCTAAAGTTTCTAAGATCATTTTCCTCTGCATTAGTGAAATAATCAGCTGGAGACCTTTGTAAAAGGATAATTAGGCATTAGTGCCTACGCCTTTTAACTGCAAGAGGTTACTGTCCTGTAGAGGACATGATTATTAGACATTCATGATTATTAGAGCTGAAAAACAAATACCTGCTCTTCTTCCTCTGCAACCTCTGCAAACATTTTTACCTTTTTGTTAACTATCAGTATGTCTCTGTGGCTGACAGGACACAGAGAGCTACAACTCCTCTGATACTGCTGCTCTCATTTCTGCAAAGAAACTGTTTTGGAACTTCTAATTCAAAGGGAGTTTTAAAGTGCTTCGTGTTGCTTTAACCTATTGTTACCAGTCTTTCATCTTGGACTATTCAGTCATGCAGTTCTCCAGGCAGTTGAAAATGTCAATGATTTCTAACAATCTTTCTATTTTATTATCTTTCTTTTCTTTTTTTTTTATTGTCTACTCATCAGTTCTTATTTGCTAGCATTTACATAGGGACATACAGGTCTGGTCAATGTTTTTACTGATCAAAATGTTGTGAAGATGTTTCAGACAATTGTCCATTGTGCTGCTACCAGAAGATTAAAAAACCATTCTGGACTATTTCAATAGTTCTTTGCCTCACTGACAAAAGCCCTTGAGCAGTCCAAGCACAGTAACTGTATGAAATGATCTATAATTTCAAATATCACTTTTGGCGCAAGTTCACAGCCTCTAAAGGCATTGCAAATTTTAGTTACCACACGTCATTTGAATGAATGCTATTTGATTGATTCTTTCCAAAATGTTTTTAATGGCTCTCTAATGAAGTCTGCAATTAAAATAAAACCAAATACTTAGTAATAATTACAATAACTTTATATTTACATTAAGTAACAAATTCAGAGAATTTTATCATATGCAAATGAACACATAGAATATATGTTCATTTGCAGCTTGCATACACAAAACCCCAAGATGAAAGCTGTGATAAATCTGCACTTGCATGTAATTCATACTTAGACAACTCAATATTCTGTGCTTACATTTGTCTCTCCTATCAAGATCCATCAAGGCAATTGAGGTACAGCTAGCCTGGTCTGTCTCTGCAGCCCTGCTCCAGCTGTCACATGGCATAAAGTTGTCCCTTGGGAGATTTAAGGACTTTCCTTGAGGAGATTAATTCTTGCACTGCTCTTGTATCAGACATGTAATGAGCTCCACAGTTGCCATGAGCTTCTCAATATGGAGTTTGAGCCACTTCTGCATTAGACTCATTCTTGACTGTTGATCCTGGCTTCTGCCTTGTGATACTGGATCCTATTCTATCTTCCTTCTTTTTATTTCTAATTCTTGGATCCTGCTTTTTAACCCTATATTTTACTTCTGAAGACTCCTGTTGGCACTGTTCCAACTCTGTTGTCCAGAAATGTTCCAACTCTCAGCCAGTTCTTGCTTTGTATTAAACACTCTTTGATCTCCTGGCCCTATTACACCTCTCTAGGCATTTTTGTCCTGCCTTAACACAAAGGAGAGAGCTACACATGGTGTTTTGCTAATGAGCAGTACAGTGCCTGGGCCAGAATCTAGGTGGATGTACAGTGGCTCTCTGTGTATCATCTCTCACTTCCATTCCTTATCCAACATAATTTTTTCCTCATTATTCTGAACATTCTAATCCACCTATACCTCAAAGAAAAAGAACTGACTGTAACCTAATTTGCAAACCCCATCTTCTAAACCATTCTAATTTCTAGTAGTTAGGCCACAGACTGAAACATCAGCAAAAGGTAATATCCCTATTTCTATTGAACATATGAAAAAAAACCCCAACAAAACCTACTTCAAATGTTCTCACATCTTTTCAGTTCGGTACCATCCATTTTATCAATTTCACTAACCATTTGTCACATATGCAGTCTTATAAAGGAGTTCCTAAAACCGGATTTCCCTATGGGACTAAGCCATGCTGCAAACAGCATCTTACTGCTAAATTAGTGAAGGAAACCTGAACAATGAAAAAGATCAAATGAGTCAGCAGTGGGCTTTGACAGCAAAAAAGGGCAGACTTGGTTGTATTGACTTGAATATGACAAGTAGATCCAGAGTGATTATTTCCTTTTACTCCGCAGTCATTAGTCCACATCTGGAATATTATAACCAGTTTTGAGACCTGAAGTATAACAATGACATTGATAAACTAGACTGAGTTTATTGGAAGGCCACCAGGGAGGCTGAGGGAGCTGGGTTTGCTCTGCCTGGAGAAGTGATGGCTGTGGGAGTACCTTACAGCAGTTTATCAGATCATAGAGGGGAGGATGTCAAAAAGAGAGAGCCAATCAATTCACAGCAGCTCTGACTGGTGTCAGTAGGCGCATTTTTACAATTGGTACAGTGAAGCAATGGGTCAAGTTGCCCACAGAACTTGTGGCTGCCTTGAATATTTTCAAGTTCTGACTGGATAAAGCCCTGAGCAACCTGTGCTGCTCTCACAGCTGACCTTTCTTTGGACCCGTGCTAGGGTTTGTACCGTACAGCTCCTGAGGTCCCCTCCAACCCAAATTACTCTGTCATCCTATGGGGCAGGGTGATCCAGGAGCAGAAGAAGAAACTGCAAGTGCAGTAGTAATGCAGAAGCCACCAATGTATCATATCTAAGGACAACTGGAAATCTAGAGGGAAGTAGTCTGGAGGCAAGCCAAATCAAAAGACAAAATATTATGTGCTTCACCTAAGTTGGCACATGGTGTAATTTTTTTTAAGAACTCTCAAAGTGCACAATATTAAATAAATACAGGCGAGCACTAGAAATTATTCTGGCATTACATCAAGAGAACTCACAGAACCTCTAAATATTTGGTAAAGTAGGAAGCAGTCAAGCAGCTCTTAAATATTTGGGTCTTCTAGTGAGCTTGAGAATTAGCTTGTCAATAAGTTTGTCTTTCTACAAAAAAAAAAAAAAAAGAAAAAAAAAGTGTTCCTGCAGTTGGTTACAAAACTGTCACATATCACCAGGTAGCTTTTTGTTCTGATGTTCTTTTTCATACAATATGACTTTTGGATAATCAAGGACACCTTTAATTTCAACTGCACTCATATCTGCACTGAAATCAAGCTGTAATTGATACAAAGTTAATTCACAAAGATAGGCTTATCTAGTCTAGGGAACTAAGTGTTAATATTAACTAAGTCTTACTTAAACTCAGGATCTAATTTAAAAAATTTTGAAAGGAGAAAGCACTGCAAACTTTTCTGGGATATCACATTATTCCAAAGACTGTTCAAAATCACATTGATATGATTTAAAAACACATCTCTCCTGGGAAAAACATAGTAGGTGAAAAACTGTTGTTTAAGATAAAGACAAATAAACCAATAGAGGAATAATTATACACATCACCTCAAAAAAAATCTTAAAAGGCAATCCAAGATGTATTACACATTGGAGTGAAAATAGATGGTTTATACTGGCCAAGCAGGTGTCTCATATCATCAAAAGCTACCTTAATGCCACTACTCATAGAGAGAGCTTCTACTTCAAATCATCACACAATTGAAACAGGACACTGGGATATGCCATGTTCCTTCAGTGGACAACTTCTTGAAAAGTGAAGATAACTACTTTTTATGATCTATCAAGGTAAGTAACTGAGATTTTTAGGCGGAATTTTCACAGCTCAAGTAGTAAAGTAAGACAATACATTCCATGGTTCTAGTTGATTCTGACATTAAATGAGGCAAAAGAGAGATCCAGGTATATTATACAGCTAGGACAAAACTGCTATAATTTGACTACATAATTTGGAAGGAATAGAAAATCTTATGCGTCCTGTGGCTGGACCTCAGCTTGTTACAACATCTGATGACTCCAACAGGCCATAACAAGTTATAGGTGAACCACAGAATGCCTTCCTGTAACCAGAATATTCCCAAAAGTGCTTAAAAAAAGCAAAGATCTTGAAGAAATATGAGTCTACATAATACAAGGGCAAATAAATGAGAGCTTCAATAGAAGAACCCTTTAATGAGAATTGAGGGTAGAAGGATATCCAAGTCCTCCCTTTCTGACATGAAAGTAATTTAGAAAAGCATAGAAAATGGAACATAAAGCAAAGATCTTTCTAAGGTTTATTTGAAACATTTGCTATCCAAATTCCCTTTCATACTGCTGATCTCCTCCTGAATTTTAACTGTTGTTTAAGACAGGGCAAAGTCAGTCACCAAGTTTCACGTCAGAGAAATGGGCCCACAGTCGGGCTCTGTGATGGCGCATAATAAACTATGATGTGCATCTCAAACTCCTAAGCATCTTTTTGACTGATCCACATTAAATTCTTAACTGTCTTACACAGAAGGAAAAAATCTCTTTAAAATAGAAACCAGCAATACTTTAGCAATCCAGAACACTCTGTCAAGTCTCCTGAAGATGCATCATCATGGACACCATTCATGTCAAAAATCTGACCTGTTCAAGGTAGAGTGGTTAGAAAAACACAGGTGTCCAGGGCTTCACAATTTACTGTGCAATTGCATTTAATGATATCTCCAGTGCTTTATTTCCTGAGGAACTTCAGCAAGTTTGTTGGACAAACTCATGAGTCTATGGTTAACTCACTTGTTCAGGGGTTCAGTTTCAGTGAGAACTCTTTGCTCCTTTTTGGACTTCTAGCTCTAGTACACCCTACTTACATTGGCTAATGACTCAAAGAATGCTTCCTGTATTTATGTTCTTCAAGTGGTTCACATGCCATTTCTGTCACCACTGCACTTAAAATATCTTGTACTTCATACACTCCTTCCATTCAGTCAACAGCTTATTTTTTAAAGAGGGGCAAGGTAGGATATCTGTTTTAAAAAATCCTCTTTTGTCTTTGATTGTTCTACCTAATCTGGGCTTCTTTGAGATGTTACTTTGCAAATACAAACTAGGAAGTCCAAAAAATGCATTTTATGCATATTTTCTATGCAGTAACATGGATTTAAAACTACTGTTCCATAATTTGTTTTTAGTCCTTGGTCTCATAAAAACAAAAACAAAAACAAAAAGTTGACAATGCAACCATGTTTTCACAGAATTTCTGTTTCACTACAACTTCATTTCACCCCAAAAGCCTGTTAAGTATTTCAGCACAATTGATGGCTTGAGAACAGAGAATTTTCCTTTACTCCTACTTTTGCTATGTAACATTTAAATATGACTTTGACCAAATTTGTCCTGGTACACAGCACCTTCAAAGGAATTCATGCTGAAGAGAACAGCTGGATTGACCCATGGCCATCTGGTGAGTTCTGTAAGCAGAAGTGCCTAAGGACACAATTGCTCAAGAACAGGATATAAATATATCTTTATATGTTTATAAATTAATTTTTGAAGTCCTTAAATCCATAGTTATCGAAGGATAGCCACCAAAATCAAGCATGATTTGAAGGGGTATGACATAATCTTTTTTCTTAATCTTTTGTTTTCAAGGATTATTAGAGTATATCTAGGAAAATCCCTGTATAATAAGAAATATATGAGCTCAGCTGATAACTTTTGTGCAAATTCTCTGCTGATTCATGTCTAGCTAAAAGAAACAAGTCTGCAAGGTGTAGATATCACCATTTCTCCATCCCTCCATAGATAAGTTAAACTGCTTAGAAAACATTATTTTCTCTAAAACATATTTCCTCAGCAGCTTCACCCTGATTACATTGCAACTAGCAAAAAAAGAAGAAAAAATAAAAAAGGCTATGGGACAGACTGAGCATGCAAACTACTTCTACAGATCAGAAAAACTGAACTCTTCCTGTTCAGTGATTGGTTCTTAAACAGGGAGTAATTAGAAAACATGTATTACTTATGTCTCTCATAACTCATTGTAAATACTCTAACGATTTACCTCTTTGCTTGCTTGTAAGGTTAATTTGAATTCAACTTTAGAGAAAATATGCAACATCTATTAACATTACTCACAACTTCATCACGAAAGCCACTTTAACAGTAGGTTAATAATATGTGACACTTACTGAAAAGAAACAAAAAAAATCAATTGAAACGGTATAAGAAATTTAGATAATTTTGCGAGACAAGTACCCATATTTGAATTATTCAGTGATCAAAAGCTTCTGTAAACATTTTTGAAGATATTTAATGTCTATGAATTATTAAAATAACTTCAGCCCTCGAAGATATTTTTATTTACAGATGTTTCCTTAGCACAGCATGAGCACAGCACTTCCCAAAAAGTGACTAGAAATTAGCTGAGATGAGGGAAAGGGAACATTTTAAACTGCCTTCTAAATATCACCCAAGTTGCTTTTTTACAACTCTTGAAACTGAAAGTCAGCCTGTTAATCAGAACTGAATTTACATATTGCCTGTTAGATGCAGAACACTATGTCATAGTATTTTGAATTTTTTTTTTAGAAAATCATATCCTAAGTAAAATGTAGATATTAATAATTTCTAGCTTAAGGGGCAGAAGTATGCAAAGCACCAGAATTTTGACGTGACTGCACATGTCACTTAAAAGAGAACAGAAACAGAATTACACATCCAAGGTCTCTGAAATTAATGTATCCGAGATACTCTGTATGATGCAACAAATATAACATCCTTTAAAGATTTGACATAGTTTGAAGAAAAAGGATAGATCAGATAAATTTTACAGTGATAAAAGAGAACTTCAGAACAAAATTCCGTATGTTTGCCTGTATGATAATTTTTTCTGCTCTACTTAATTGGACTCTGAAAGAAAGTCAATTTACAAACTTCTTTTCATCATGACAGTTAAGGTCATTAGATAAAATATATATATATATATAGAGAGAGAGAGATACATATGTATATATATGTATATACAAGGCAAAGATTTAGGAAAATATGCTCTTTTAGTGAAATAATAAAAAAAAGAAGACATTTTAATGCAAATTGTTTAAAATTTCATTAAAATTATATTTTCTTCTCCAGAAATAATGATACAGAATAAGTTTGTTATAATAAATACTTTTTGCATAACAAAAATGAACACTTTTTGGATCCATCATTATTCTGTTCAGAAGCAAGGATTAAAATTTCATAACAGATTTATCTTTTTTCTTGTTATTTCCTGCTATTATTCACTGATTCCTGACTGTCAGTGAAATCTCTGGTAAAACCATGATTTCTGTCTGCAGAAGGAGGGGCGTATTCCTCCTCATATATTACTAAACATAACATTCTATTGCCTAACACTTAGCAATATTAGTTCTTCTAAGCAAAGACCTTACTTCCTAGAAGTGACAGTCAGAAATTCCTCAGATTAGGAAGGACATAAAGGTAATTTCATGGTGTAGTAACATTCTCCCTAGAAGTGTTGCTGAAGACATTAAGGCTTTATGAAAAACCTCCCTGTGCTGAGAGTCCTCCAGGGTCCTGACCCTACTTTGATTAGCTCCATTGTGTAGAACCACCTTTTCCAGAATGATGGTGGTGTTCTGCATCTCCCCAAATCCTTCATATTAACTACTTGCAGTAGAAATGCTTGAATTCACTGTTATGTTCATGAAAAGTAAGACATTATGTATTTAAGGTATTTAAAAAACAAAATAAAACAAAAACAAACAAGCAAACAAAAAACCAATCAACCAACCAGCCAAACAGAAACCAACAAACCCACAATGCCTTGAAGGAATCTGCTAGACATACGTAACTTTCATTCTTGCATGACAGCTGGCAAATACTCCTCAAAACCACAAGCCTGTTGTTTGGAAAAAGGTTGATAAACTGGCAACATTTTCACTGATAATTTTGGGGTTGCTATCAAAGAAAATCAACCCAATTGAACAAAGAGAAGCACTCCCAGAGGTGAAGAAAACATGCATACTCCTAAAACCACTTCACAGGCCTCATCATTATAGTCAGAATTACAAATAATAACAGTAATCTCTGGGCAAATCCATCTAAGGCATGCCCAGCTGTACCATGGGGAGCGCCTCCTCCAGCTGCTGCAGTACAGGAGAGCTCAGCAGGGCAGGTGAGGAGTGTGGGGTGAGGGGCCTGCCAGCTCTCCTACCTCCAAGTCTGACAGTGCCTGGGGCCTTCTGAACCATCCCTTGTGAAGCAGACAAAGGTTCTGCTTCTTCAACCTGGAGAAGGCAAGGCTCCAGGGAGACCTTACAGCAGCCTTAGTACATAAAGGGGGCTTACAAGAAAGGTAGAAAGGAATTCTTTTGGCAAGGGCATTATAGTGATAGGACAAGGAGTAATGGCTTTTCCCTGAAACAGTGGACATATAGATATAAGGAAGAAATTCTTTACTGTGAGGGTGGCGAGGCACTGGAACAGGTTGATCCAGAGAAATTGTGGATGCCCCATCCCATGCCAGGTTTGATGGTGCTTGGAGCAACCTACTCTAGTGGACTGCCATGGCAGGGGCTTGGAAGTAGATGATCTTCAAGGTCCTTTCCAACCCAAACTGTTCTCTAGTTCCATGACTCTGTGATTCATTTAGAATCCTACATACTTAAGCAGGCTCCATGCAAACCCTGCACGGAGACATTCTTTCTAGGTGTGTGCCATGTTTTCCTTGATGTTTCAAGGTCAATAGCCTAGCAAATAAATCTAGCAAATGCATTTCCATCGTGGAGCCACTGCTGTACCTCTGTTACATTTCAAACATAAATAATTTTCTTTTTGCATCTATTCTGCCTGACACAGAATTAAGTTGCACAAACTGCAGCTTGGTGTGATACATGTTATCACAGATTATTATTCTCATTTCTTAGAGCTCCCTAACTGTTGCAGCAAGTCAACTTCATATATTGTCTATTTTTGAATGTCAGACTTTGGTCCCCAGATATTTAGTACACAACTTCCAACTAAATTTTTTACTTGCTTTCTGTAGATTGTCTCATTTATTATCAGCATAACATCAGTTTCAGAACAACTTAGACAATTAATTCAAGCATAGTCACAGTATTTGTTACTCATTAACTGTTATTCAATTCAGTAGCACCTTGGAATTTTACAGCTTAAATGCAGATAAAAACTGCAAATGAAAATAATTGAGTTTACTATGAAAAGACCAAAAGACGAACAGTTTAGCAATTGTCTATACGAAGAAGTTCTGAAAGAAAAAATCTTCTATTTTAAAAAGGATAAAAAGATTTAAGATAAATTGCAGTGATTTCTCCGGCTAGAAGTTGAACAAAACATCACCCAGGTGATTTTAAAATGTGATTGTTAATAGAATAGTTACAATACTCAGTAGAATCTGGCTTTGACAGAAATATTTTGGTATACATTTTGCTGTATATTTGATATATATGTGTTTGATAAGGCAATTTTTCCTTGAAAATACTTGCTTTTTGCAAAAGAATGTTTAACTCATCGATTTAAGAGCAAAACACAAGAATATGTGTTACACTTAGGGGGTTTTGTGCTTTTTTAATGGGAAAACATAATTTTCTGCTATTGAAAAGCCCTTCTTTCCCCCAGTAGATTCCAATAAAATACTGAATAATCAAAGCCAAAATTGACCGATGATTTTATTTTTTTACTTTCAGGAGTAATTTTTTTTCTCTTTGAGATTCATTGTAAAATTAAAAGGTACTTTAACAACATTCTAAAATGTATTTAATCTCTGATTTCTAAATATATTATTAGCAATAGAAGCTTACACAAAAATTAAGCAAATGGGTGACAACAGAAATTACCTGTTGACAGATAAAGACAGCCAGTATCAGTCTACTTTCAGATGTTTGTATTTCAGCTGAAATCGTTGTGTGTGAATGCAGTATTTTTGTTAACCACAGTATTACATTTAAAAATATCATGAATTTCTAATAGAGATATGGATACTCAAGATTAAAAAAAAAATAGAAAATTATCAAAGCCAAAATAAATTAAAGAGAGCTTGAATTAAATGAAAAAGAAAACTGACAGCAACAGAAATATTTTCTGACAATTTGCACGTCTTTGACTAAAGAAGAATCCACAGCACTCCACTTCTATAGTCAAAGTCATTAAAAGACTTTTAACACATCAGCAAAATGCAGTCTGAGAAAAATAGAAATTAAAGAAGAGATATTTTCTACATTACCATGTGTATAGAGCTCAGTTCTAGAATTCTGAATTTATTTTATCCAGGTATATTTTTAAGTCTTATAATTTAACATAAAATCCTGTATTTATAGGAAACAGAACTTCTGCAATTTATTCCACAAACTTGTTATATTAAGAATACAATAAAGTTCTTGATTGAAAATATAAATGCTCTCACCATTACGGGCCAGAAAGACTCTCTGCACAGAGCAGTAAAATTCCTTACATATCACACATGAGCATGACTGCTTAGGTAACCTGAACACTCACAGGCTGCTGGGAGTGACATGACCTGTCATTCCAGACCAGACAACTGGTTGAACCAGCAAGTTTCTGGCCCAAAAGTACAACTACTGAGCAGTCCATAGGAAAACACAAAAGCCACGGAACAGTCAATAACTAAAAAGTTTCCTCACCTGCGATATTCTTTGTTAGTCTAATTGGTGTTTGATTTATTTCCTGAAGCAAAGAGCTTATTAGGGTAAAGGTGGGCAAGGGGAAGATGAAGGAAACCCATAAAACTACACACAGGTATTTCCATTTGTAAGTCTGTCAAATTCTACTGGTTAGATCCTTAGCTCTACAGGTATTCTATAGAAACTTATTACTTTGAATATTTGTGCGTGGTCTTATCCATGTTAGTTTTTGCCTTCTTAATTATTTTTCAGCACAGCTGCATTCTAATTATTTTGTCTTTCCAAGTTTTATCTAGATACTTAAAATTTTAAAATTTAAGTTGGTATATTAAATAGAAATGCTACAGAACAATTTATACACTGTTTTGAGGGAATATAGATATCCAATGTAGCATCCATTTCATACTCAATATTTTGAAAGTTTCTAATTACATCCTTAAGAAAAGACGTTGTAAGAAACAATTATAGTATCAAAAAGGTATGTTCATAATAAGCATAAATTATCAAATTATTACTGGGCAGATCAAGATCTTCCCAGAGCTCCCAAACTCTAAAAAAATTGCCAATATAAACTAAATATAAATCAAATACAGGTTATATGCATCAATTATCAAAGATTTTAACACTATTTTATCTTGGATGTTTGTTCAACTCCACAAGGGTTTCAAGAAGAAAATTGACAAGTGCTTCTGCAGCAATCTTTGCTGCTCTGTGTACTGCTCTGCTTTGACTTTTAAGGAGACAACAGCATTCCTGAAACACCATCAAATCAAAGATTTCAATCTTCAGCACAGATCAGAGGATGCCACATGTAGCTGTAACAATGACCCAACTACTTACTGCAGGTTTCAGAGGGAAAAGGCGGCTATTGAACACTTTTGCACATTACAACAAGGCTGAGAATTAAGATCTGTTTCTGAGGTATTCATATTCAGCCTCTTCCACCTCCAGTGTTACAGCTATTACCTTTTGCACGTTCTCTCACACAGATAACCCACAAGGTGGTACTTGATTCATCGCTGAATCAAAATGTCTCAGTCTGCAGAACTGCATGCTCCAAGAGCATTTCAGCTGCATCTTCACTACTCAAATGAACTGAGCACATGCTTGACTCTTGTCTTTCACAGTTTAGTTTTTCTTGGTCTTGTTCTCAGTTTAGATGATCACAAAGTAGTATGCTAGTATTCCTAATAGCACTATTCTTCTACACCAAACACAGAGAATTATGCTGTATGTAAAACTTCAGTTACGGCTCTTGATTATCAGGAAGTGCAGCTTTACATACATCTGGTGAAGTAGAAAGTTGCAGTCTTATCACTAATATGAATCATTAAAGATGTAGCTGGAAAATCCTCTTTGATGTTCAGTATTTTTTTGCATGTGATATACTCTTTCTTATGTTTGACTAAATAAGCTTGTTCAGCAAAAATTCGGGTTTTATCTGGTCTTTTAGCTTTTTTTATTCCAACTTTATTCCTTCTTGCTCTAACATACTATATTCCTAATTACTACACCATTCACTATGACTAATTATTGTATTATGTAATGAGTTCTCTGCTTTTTTGTCAGTCATTATTTTCTCCTAAGAAACCAAATTAAACAAGTCTCAAGCTAGTTTGAGGTTTAAATGTGTGTCAGCTAGTTGCCAGTCTCTGTTTTACCTTTGTTCCTAAAGAAAGCCATAATTTTCCACTATTCTAACTACTATATAAATCCAACCCCCTTTTGTTTAAACTTATATGCTTTTAGCGACACAGACTTTTCACAGTGGCTAATGCAGCCTGCGTTGAGGGAACTCTCTCTTGATTCTACACTGATTTCACACTGATTGCAAACACTTCTTGCACTCCACAGACAAGAAGTGTCTTCTCTCATTTTTCTCAATAGCAACAAAACGTTTCAATTCTCCTCAGCTGTTCCACTGGGCATTTTCTAGTCATGGGGCAAGGAGGGAGGAATGGCATGATTTCTCACATCCATCATCCTTGGTTTTGTTAGCAGGAATTCCTGGCTCTGAGCAGTGCTGGGTATGGCCAGGCAAAGCAGTTACTCACCAAATGCAGTACTATCAGCTTGTTTGCCAGAAGAGCCAATGGCAGGAGCACCAAGCAGGAACCAAGGCAGAGAGGCTCAGAGAGGTGTGATGAGGCAGTTTGGGAACTAACTTCAAAAGCCAGTTCAACCAAACATGAACAACGTGAATCTAGCATGAGTCTTGCTCAGCTCCCATCTTGGCCCTTCCCTCTTCACAGTGCATTTCACTGAAACACTTTAGAACTGGGAAGCTTAGTTTTTATGCAAACCAATAAACCAGCCGTAGAAAGATTCTCGAGGGAAATTGCACAAATCAGGCAGTGGTGCAGAGGCACAGTATGGTAAATGGCTCATTTTGTCTCTAGTGGAATATTTTTGTGCTGCTGTGGTTTTTTCTGTCTTTCCAGAATTCAAATTTTCCTGCATGTCATCTTCCATCAGCACTGCAATTCAGAGTTTAGTATATATCTTATTTAGTACAGTCTAATAGTACTCAATAAGCAGAAATAGATAGTTGCTCCAATACCAGAAATTATCATACCTTATCCTCAGTGCCCACAATGTTTTTCCTTTCATGTCTGCTTAGCTGTAAATATTATATGAAAATAAATATATTGCTTGCTTTCCTGTGTCTGTCCTGAAACCATACTTCAGTAGCTTCTGAAAGAAGTAATTTAGGGAAATAACCCTTTTACACAATGTATTACCTGCCAAACTAATGTATACAAAATATTATGGAACCAAAGTAATTATTTTTCAAAAAATAATGAGGCATGTATAAGAATAATAAAAGTACAACCTGCAATTTTATGAAGGAAAAAATATGAAGGGAAAATCAATTTCACATTTCAGCAGCTTCTAAGAATACCAAGGTCTGGAAGTAAAGTTTTCCCCACAAGCTTCTTAGTGTATGACTATACACCACAGAAGGGTAAGAAGCTTCCTCTAAAGCCTCTACTACTGACTTCCCGAGGAAGAACAAAGCTAGAGTGGTAAAATACAGGATGCCTATTTTAATATTTAATACAACTTCTACTCTTATAGCCTTTTCTTCTTCAGCAAGGAAAGAAATTTTTTCTTAAAGTAATCATGAGGGACACATCATTGCTGTTGACTTCCATTTAAAGAAAGAAACAGAACAGAAAGGTAAAAAGAAAATTCCATGCCCTAACTCTCCTGAATGTGGCCAAAAGTCTACTTTATGACATTTTTCTCAGGAGTGGCCCACTTGACTGCCTGCTTGTCCAGTTGACAAATTTAAAAACTCAGAGTCACTGTATACTGCACAGATCATGGGATTTCAGTCAGCATCTGACATACATGTTTCAGGTCATGATTCTTAAGAATTTTTGTAGAAACCAGGAACATAAACTGCACTTATTCATTTTCTGTCTCTAAATAATATAAGAACTTAATTAAGAGGAATTGAAGCATGGGTAGTAAAAAAGGGAAGACAGAATTCTCATTTGGCTTAAAAGACTTATGGCTATGGCTTTAAAACTACACAATTTTAAGAATGTATCTTGTATTAATACTTATATGTGAATCTTCAGTGTCTAGTTCCACAAGTTCATCGATAGAATAAAAAACTCATTTTCAAGTACTGAAACTACACTTCAGCAGAAGAGTAAATTAACTGTTTATTTCTGGAGACATTTTGTTTCTTGTATGCAATAAATAAATCACCATATTCATAAATAATTCCATTTATAATTTTCCTCTTTAATACATTCCAATAATACTGAAAGTAAAATTTTAATTAAAAAGATAAAAGATTAGAGTAAGGCCCAGTAATATGGTGTAGATAAAATGGAAAAACAAGGATAGTAAATACTTCCTTATGTCATTATATTCTATCCACCTCCTTCACATGAGAACCCATTTACTCCACACCAGTCCTACTTCTGACTCAAATTTCAGTCAAGCACAAAGGGAGCAGGAAAATCAGCAGATTAAATCTGGTTATACATACAATACATAAAGTCATATTTTTGTGGTACATACAATCACAACACTTACGATAAGGTCTGCTCACAGTATTATGCTCATCTCTAAAAGGTAACACCTTTCAAAGCCCACAATATAGAAACACGGGAAAGTAATTTTGCCATAGGTGTCAAGAAAAGAAATATCTAAACATGACAGTATACCAAGTCCCTCCTACATGCTAATAAACATTCCTATGCCTTGTGTAGTAAAAACTACATTTGTAAAAACCCAAATAGTCATGCAGCACATCTCTAGAGTTTTAAAGCCATTTTCAGTTTTGTTTTTTATTTTGTCAATTCTATTTTTGTTAACAGGGTTTCCCATTTTGAAAAGGGCTTTGTTGAAGCTCTTGCTCTATTTTCCCACACTGAAATGTATATTGGAGAAAGTAATTTTAACAAGTGTATTAGTCTACATTTTCTGCAAAACTAATAATACTTTATAAATTTGATAATATATTTGCCTTCAAATATTTAATGTCTCATTTTACAGCAGCTTTGCCAATTCTGTGAGCAAGGAATTACATCCTGGAAATAAAAGTCTAAAACAGAGTTCTCTTCCTCAGCCAGATTTATAGGTCAGAAATCTCATGTTTTCCACTTACAATCTGACCTCAATTAATGAAGTCTTTTAGAGGACACGAAATTACTTTTGCATAATAGAAGTTTAAATTGAAAATATCTTGATTATTTTAATTAACACACTCTACATGACATGACCCTGTTCCAGATAGCAGAAATTTTGGATAGTATATTTAAGGTTATACTACTAGACAGAGATTCAGATTCTTGGCAAACTGCCACAGCTAGAGTGAAAGTTTTTTTGATGTATAACATACCTTTCCAAGTGCTAATTAAACAAAGCAACACTGCATCTTCCAGTTTTCAATTGATCAAGACAACTCTCTGTTTAACTACATGAAAGCCATGAACAAGTTTCAATAGCTCTCATTCCATCTGTCACTCAATAAACATCTTTTTCACTGCTCTTTTAAGTCATGGACCTGTTGTTCACTCCAATGGATAATTACACTACCTATTTGGTCTGCTTTAACTTATCCTTCTTAAATTTTAATAACCAAGAACACTGTGTGTTAAGGGTTTGGCTTCACATTTCAAAAAATTTTATTATAGACACACAAAACACTTTTATCAAAGCAAAAACCTGGCACTCATCTATTACTTTCAAAAAGGATGTTGGACATTTCAGTTTAGCATATTTTGTCGCTTTTCAAAACAAAACTCCCTTGCCTTAGAATGATAATCTTGTTCCAGCCTGGAATCTGATCCTGCTACCTGTTTGTACTTGCTCATTTTCATTTGGCGATTCCTTTCTTCTATATCCATTGCACCTGTTAAGTTTAAAAAAAAAAAAAAAGAAAAAGAAAGAAAATAAATACACAAGCAGTCTTCAATTCCAACGTTAAAATTATGCTCATGGAAGTTTTAACAGAAAGAGATGAAATTTGATTTACTTAAATTCTGTGTATATAATTTTAGTTTCTGAAGTACAGTTTGTGGAAAAGTAAAAAGTTGTAACAGGAGGAAAATAGTGGATAAGTATTTCAGCAGAATCTTAGTAAATGTGTTATCTACACAATTCAAATGAAACCAACTCTGTGGAAAACTCAATATAAATGGAACACAATGTTTCCACGGCATATAAAGTTACTATTTCAAAACTATTCAAGAAAAATCGAGTCATTTAATAGAAAGGAATGCAAAGACAGCTTGCTTATTTTGGGTGCAGATCTTGGTCCTGCATTTACATACCAAATTACTAATCAAGTGACAACCACAGACTAGTAGACGCTCTGCTATTGGATCATATTCTTGCTGTGCTCAAAACAATTTAAAGATGTCTAAAGGAATCTTAAAGAGCCACCCAGTGGCATCACTGTATTACGTTCTAATGGCACACAACTTCAAGAACAATTTCAGTATTCACTCTCCTTGGATCAAATCCGTAATTAGTCTCTGTCAGACATGGGTTCTTACACCATGACTCAGGCAGCAGCTGGTTTCCACCAACTGGTACTGTAACACCACAATTTCCTTTGTAAAATAATAAGGCAGTAAGTGCCAAAGCTGAGGTGGAAGACTGAGAAATAGAAAAATAAAAGGAAGACAATAGCTCAGAAAAGATTTTCAAACAAAATATAGTTAGCTATTATTCACACACAGGTTTGATTATTTTTCACTTTAACATGCTATAAATCAAGAATAGTTTTTTATCCCCTGAATACTAGAAAGTATTAATTTTGACTGTCTTAAACTTTCCAAATTTTAACATTCAAAAGTTGTCTAGGATTAAAATTTCAGAATCCCACTAGTCATAAGTGGAAGTTTCTCTATATTATGTGTATTGAACAATCTGGACTGTATTTATGGAACTGAGATTCCGGTGTACTACATAAACCTGATTTAAACTCTAAACCTCTTCTGTAAGTCATAATCTATTAAAGTGGGGCTCTGCACAGGAACTATGCAAGGCCTCTGAGCTTTGTATTTTCTTTCTTGAGAAAAATAAACATAGTAGCAAACACTGTGAGAGGTGCCAGGTCAGTGTTGGGGCACTTCATAAGAAATCTGAACAGAGAGGAGGTGAAAGGATGTGGGAATCCAAGAAGACTAAGTTGTACTGTTTTCTATAAACCCTCTGGCTTCCAATTTTTCCATTCTAACTCTCTATCTTTATTCCTCACAGCAAGATGAAGGAAAAGACTTCATCAAAAATTCTAACAGAAATTAAGAAAAATTAATTAGAAAGAAGAAATGATGTTTTATAAGGAAGAATAAAATTAAAAAGAGAGCAGCAGATGAAAATTCCTAAAATAGAATACAACCAGTTTTTCCTATCACAATTTTCCTCAACTATTATAGACCCCATAGCAGTATTTGTCAATTTATCATTAAGATGAAGTGACTTTTTAGGATTGAATTTTAAAAGCTCTAAAGATATTTTTTTTCTCTTGAAACAAAAACTTTACACTGGAAAATTATATTTTCTTTTTTCAATGACAAAAGTCACATAAGCTTTTTTTGAAGTAAAATAACTTCTGTTCAAAGACAGAAGCCATCTTTTGCTGAAATCATAACATTCTGCAAATCCAATGGACACTTTCAGTAAAGTAAGAAAAGAAATATTTTTCACAAAAGGGGAAATATTGTCAATTTCTCTTGTTTTCTTATGAAATCATCACATGTATTCTTTGTCTCTAGACATTCTGCCAAATTGCAGGAAATTACAAGAAGTGATGAAATAACACTTCTTGAGCACAAATGAGACCTTTCACAATTACTTGAGAAAATATCTGTTCTTACCTATGGTCAGTTGGCAAAGTGAAAGCTACATTGTCACAAATCCAAATGCCTACAATATGCAAATCAAGCACTCTGAAATATGCCATTCAAAAGGGGAGCATAACATATAAGATCTTCGTGTGAGTCCTCTGCAGCAAAACAAGCAAAATTTGTGGCTTATTTTTGTCGCAAGAGAAAAACAAGATAGAAAAATTTTGCAAAAATATTCAATTCCCATAAAATCTTATTAAAGGAAAATCTAACTTGCTTTGTCTTTTTGAAACTGTCTTTAGCAAGTAAGCTAATTCAGTTATATGCAAAAAGAGGAAAACCTGAGGGCAGTGACAAGTTCATAATGTAGAAGATCAGCTTTGCTTCTACTGTACCAGGACCTGACATGCAGAACCTCCCATTCCCATGGTGCAGCACACAGGCCTGTTGCACCGAGTGTGGAAATGCAGGGCTATCCCCATCTCCCCTTCTGCTGGCAAACCTTTACCTGCTAGAACCCACGGAGCGGGGTTAGCAGGAGCAGAAAATTCTCCTAGAAGCTTCAGTAACTTTCTGTATGTGTTCAGCTTTTAACATGGGTTTGGTAACCAAGGCTGAACATCCTAAGGACTCCACTGTAATCAGGAGCTGTTTATGGAGTATGTGTAGACAAACCAGAACTAACCTGAATCTAACCACTAGTTATCAACAGTGGTGAAAATGTAGGAGCATAAGCTTTCACAAATCTGAATAAACATGAGGGCTGACTGAGCCCTTGTGTTATTCAGATTCTTAGCTAGAGCCCAGCACAACACATTTTCAGGACTACAGAGAGTGACACTAGAAAAATTAAAGCTACTTTTATCATACTGATGTACCGCCATAATAAACCAAAGCAAATGCAATTGAATTTGGCCAGGGAAAATGGGTTTATTTGTACATTTGTGCCCTAATTTCCTTCATTAAGGCACATATCCATATCCAATGAAACACTCAAATTTCAGCTATAGGAACACACAAAAAAAAGAGAAATACTGAATGGAAGAACAAAGCCTGGTGTTGCTCACTAAACATAACTGGGATCACTGCACTGTAGGAAACATGCTGGCATTTTGATTATTTTGAATAACTCTCTGATATTAAAAATGCATGGCCTGAAAGTTGGTTCGGTGGGGTTTTCATGGGCACAAGGAAATTCCTACATGACAAGAGCCAGCTGCTGATTCATTGCCAGCCATTCTCCACCTTTTTGGAAGAGAGTGTGCTGTTGGAAAGCAATGCAACTAGTCCTTAAATGACAGAATAAGACATCCAAGTACTGTGCACAGCAGTCCTGTAACTTGCCCTCAGATCCACAGTTGTGCCAGAGTTTAGCTCTAGTGACTACTGTAAATTAAAACTTAGGTCACATGAATTGTACTTTGACCTTTGTTTTTATCTATGGAAATGTAACCAATAGACAAAGAATTATAATTACAACTTTAGCTACAGGATATTCTATAACAAAAGATAGGGAAACGTCTCAAGACACTGACAAAAAGGGTGCCTGGAGGCTGTAGGAATAAATCAGAAGAGAGAAGTCCTGATGCTGCAAACAAGACTAGATGAGCAGAAGTGCCATCAGGCAATCAAGCCTCCCATAGAGACTATAAAATCCAGTAACAAGTGACAGGTGGCACCCAGCTCAGGCTGTAACTAGTATTGTCTATTAACATAGCAGAAGAAGGAACTCTTATTCTTTTTTATTGAAGTGGACCTAGGGACAAGCCCTACTGGGGTGATATCAGTGTAATTCCTACCATGGTCTAGGTGGTGGCTATGTAATTCCAGTCCTACAACAGGACTCAGGACAGGCACTGGAATCACTGCTCCAGCTTCAAATTAAAAAATCATTATTTATTTATTTCAGCTACTGCACCATTAAAGCTTTCCCTATAACTGAAAACTAAACGTTTGTTTCATTTTAAAGGGCCGTAATCAGTGATTTGGTTAATATCTAACTTTTCCTGACCTCAGCTGCTCAGGGAGTTTTATGAGGAGATAAGCAATTATTCAGTTCAGCCTGGAGCTAAAGAGCTAAATTTGCTCTTCAGGTCAAATATTAGCTACTCTCTAGGGTAGGTAAGACCCTTCAGTTGATAGCCTGTGATCCACACCACCGACAAAAGGGACAACAAACTTGCCTTATCACCCAGTTTAGCCTAAGGCAAACATACCTATTTTAAAAATAAAAATAAAAACAGCTGGGACATTTGTTCTTTCATTCTTTTGTTGTCTTCTTCCGCTGGAGTTACTAAACCATTCTAGCTCCTACAGACATTGATGGCAATTTGTTTGGAGGAGTTTGCTGTACAGTGAGGCTTTGGGGGCACAGAGAATAAAACGGAAGCTGAGGTATGGAAGTAGAGTGGGATTTCTCCCATAATTTTAGGACAGGTTTAGTTTTGGGTACATATGGACAAAAGGGAGGTACAGCCACTTAGGCGTAGGAAAAATCTAGTGCTGAGGGGACAAAAGAAACACTGAGATTTTGGAAATGAGAAACCTGTAATAGGGAAGAAAAGGGAGATGTGAAGGTGAGCACACTGTGTGTCTGGAGAGGGAAGGACAGAATAGAAAAAGTTTATGACACCCTTCTTTTGCTGATTCTGGTGTCTGACTTCCCATTTCTCACTCTAATTTGACTCCCTTAAAAAAGCGAAGGAAATATGTTTGGGAAACGTTCCATTTCCCATTGTATGTTTTGAAATCCCCAAAATACATCAAAATTGTGATCCAACTCTATGCTACACATTTGCTTAAACATAATAGATCAAAGAACTTTAAGGCAAAAACACAAAGACATTTTGGATAAGTCACCCTACCTGTATCCCCATTCTCTGCATCTGCTTTCCTTTCTTCTATAAACAAATGAAAGCGATATGTAAAACAAAAAGAGGGGAAGAGAGAAAATGCAGAAATAATAAAAAAGTAATATAAATCATGCATTAAAGAAAAAATAATAAACCCCACTAAATTAATTTAACTTGATGAGTTTAGTCAACCAACCAAGTATGGAGCTCAATCCAGAGGCATATTCACTGCATGCTAGTGTATATGTTTGTGCACTCCTACTAAACATTTACTGAAGGGAACCAATGGGTACTTTGTGCACTTCCAGAATCATTAACACACTCAACAAAGAGAGAGCAAGGCAGGTGTCAGATAGAGCTACTTTACAGTTTCGCTGATTTAGATGACACAAAAATAGACACAGAAAATTTGGTTGTGCTGTATGCTTTATGCAGTGCACACACGAGATACAGCCTAATGGTTCAGGCAAAAAAAAATTAATGTGTCAGAATGGTTTTCAGTAATTATTTAAATCTTCATTGGTTTAATCAATTCTCATAGCTTCTACAGGTTAAAAGGCTTAATAATATTATCATAGTTTGTATGAGTTAAAAATTAGGAAGAACAAAAGATACTAACATTGAATCTCAGAACCCAGTTTATGCACATAAATTGAGCTGACTGATGCCAAAAAATACTCTGAATGCATATCAAAGGTTATAAATGGCTCAGGGCATTCCTTTGTCATAAAGAAATGAAAATACATTGGATGCCTATCAAATAATTTGGCAGCCCATAAATAATCTAAAATTCAAGTTTTGTAATTAATGTGAAAGAATTTTAAGTCAAATGAAATTTACTTTAATTAGAAATACATTAACTTTTAAAAAGACGCTGTTTCTTTTTCAAAATTGTATTCCATTCAATTAAAACAACCCCATGAATATGGAGCAACAGCCCCCAAGCTACACACCAAAAATAGCACGCATTACTAGAACTAAATATTTTTCCAGAGTTATTGGTTGTTGAGGGTTACTCACAAAATTATGATCTAATTTACAGCACACAGACTGAAGAGGGAAACAGAGGTGTTATATTTTAAGGAAATACCATTTAGTAGATGGGTATAGAAGCAGGGAATGAAGTCATACTCAGTAAGAAATCATACTGGATTAAGGTAGAAGTATAAGAAAGAAAAATTTGTTCCTGTAGAGAGCATAAATAATAGACCACATTTTGTCAGGATCTTGGTTCCCATCATGTGTGGGATCAAGGTTATTCTTCTGCTGGAAATTTCTAGTGGAACTACTAGGAAAATTAATGAGAAATAGATATGGTAAGCCATAAACCTACACTTTTGTAAATCAGTGGGTCCGAAATCAGTTCATGGAACCTCTCCCATTCCCTGACCTTTCCTGCCCCATACTCTACACAGTTTGGGCAGCCTGACCTATGCTGTCTACGTGGGTTGTGGGCAGTGCTAGGAACACAGCAGAAAGGAAGTAAGGCTTTTTGCTTTTCAAACATTTAAATTTTTTTATTATTTTCAAATTGCTGTCACCAATATAAAATCTACAAAAGTGTCTCCTACTGCCTCATTACATTCTAAAACAGAAAGCATTTGATAGCAGTATCTCTGATCCAACATAATGCACAATAGATGAAAGTGAAATAAGTCATGAAAAATCCCTTGTATTCAGAGAGAATGATTACGTTTCTAAGTTATTCTATATGCATAGTGAAGAGAAATCTCTACTTTGTCTAAGTATTATCTTGATATAGAAATCTTGTACTATATATAATAATTAATTTTGTAAGATGCCTAGAAGTCCATTTATCCTTATGTTCGCACATGTTTCAAACATGAGTTTTTAAATAAATACATTGTCAAAGTAAAGAAGGTTGAACCTCTCCAAATTCCACTCATTCTTACTCCATGTTTAAAAAGTATATAGAAAAACATTTCCAAATGGAATTGTAGAAATGAATACCATAGTATTAGCAAACATAAAATTATATTAGATTCTTGAATTTTAAAAGTGTAATTGAAGTGCTGTGACAAATCTCTACGAGAAATAAATTCTTCAGATTTTACACAAGAAAGGTCAGCACAATGGAACCTACTCTCCAAACTAAGGTTTCAGTTGTATTGTGAAGATTTTTCTGAAGAAGTACTAGAAAGAGGACTGAATTGAAAAAGATCTCACTTGGGTGGGAAGCAGCAGAACTGAACAATATCAGTACTGTCTACTGACCAAATAAAACAATACTAACTCCTTGACAGCAAAGATCACTGCATCTACAGACCCAGTTATCACCTCTTAAAAGAATTTAGAGCAGGTTCAGGATGTTGATACTGAATTAATTTGGTTATTATGTGTTCAAAACCAAAAAAGCTCTAGAGAGCTTCCATGTCTTGTAACAGCTGAAAAACCAATAAATCATTATGAATTTATTTTAAAGTTTCTGAAACTGAATAATATAAAGTGAGAAAGTCACCAGTCATTTCTAAAAGATCTTGATCTATTTTTATTTACATGATGTCTTCAGTATCATCACATTAGTTGATAATTTTCTACATTACTTGATTTAACCTTGGTTTACAAAGTGAAAAGCATATACCATATCCTGTGGTGTAATGATCTCAATTTAAGAACTAAAGTTTTTCAGAGATAAACAATTTGGAGAAAAAAAAAATCAATGTTTTTATGAAGGAGACATTTCGGTACATCACAGAAAATGACTATATGTTTTCAGTCTAACCAGAATACAGAAAATTTCAAGTATATTGATGAAATATAGATATGAACTGTAAGGATAGAGATATTGAAATGCTGAAAGATCCTTTCTCAAAACCTTCTTCCACCATCACAGTAGACATTGCTATTATAATGACCACTGACATTTTATAAAATAGTAGACATAGCCCTGTTTCCCTGATCTTGTAGTGGTCTATTTTTTCTAACTGGTTCTAGTATATCTGATAGATTTCTAACATGTCTCTGGAAGATTATATGAATAAAAAAGAATTCTAATCAAGAGCCTCATTCAAGCCTTAACAAGAACTAAACCTGATTTGAAATGGCCTTGATAAGCCACATTTTCTTGGAAATGCCTTAACTCAATTAGCTTTGATGTTCTGGAGGGAACCCGGAGGGTTCAGGGCCCCATCAGACTTCATCCACCTCACTCCAAGAAGTCTCTCAGAGCAGGGACTCCAAGCGCCTTGGAACAGAACATGGCCATTTCTGTACATGACCAAACAGAATAACAGTTCCACAGGAGAAGCAGGATAGAAAATGGCAGATCAAACAATTTCTGAAAAATTGCTGACTTCCTCATGAGGATGAGGGGAAGCCTGACTGCAGCCTTAAGGTTACAACTGGGAGCTTCTGGGCTGTATAGTCTTCCTACCAGGGTTCCTTCCTTCTCTCGCAGCTGACTGCCCCAAACTTAAGGTTAGAGCCTGGATCTTTCTTGAACTGTTTCTTTTCTCTCACCTATGATCCAGACAAATGAGATTTGCAACTTCCTTGTTTTGAGTGAAAGAAATTGCAGGCTGTAATGCTGGAGGATGTGCATGTCATGACAAGAGACAGATGTGGAACTCCTTGCTTGTTTCTGAGTTTAGGCTGAAGATAAGACAATGACATAAAAGGTTTTATCCTTCTATTTGTCATATTTGCAAAAACTTAGTATCAACAATATGACTAAGAATTATATTTCTAGAGTGGACAAATTAGCTTTTTTACTTAAGTGCTTATTGTAAAGTGAGTCTGATTTTTCAGGGTTGTGCAAATTGTTAAATAAAATCTTATTTTAAAAATCAGATATACATGTAGGTCCCTAACTTCTGGTAAGTACTTTTAAAAATGCTAGTCAGATTTCTTACTAGAGATTTCTCTTGAAATGTTATTCATGAGAATATAGGAAAATCCATTTTATATTAAAAAAAATCCTTTAAACAATAGAAAAAAGTTCTTCATCCAGTGGGTGGTTGACTACGTGAATAGGCTCCCCAGGGAAGTGGTCACACCCCCTCCTCTTCCCCTCAATAGGAAGTTGTAACTGCAGTGAGGTCTCCCCTCAGTCTCCTCTTCTTCAGGTGAACAGACCAAGTGCCCTCAGCTGCTCCTCATACGGCTTCCCCTCATGGTCCTTCACCATCTTCATAGCCCTATTATCGAATCAGGCAAGGGAAAGATTGTCTCCTAAAAGTAAAATGTAAAATGTAGAGTATTCACTTTGAGCATCAAAACTTGCTGGTTGATAGTTTTGTTCTCAAAGGATTAAATATCCTCCTGTTTCAAGAGCCATTCAATTGCAATTTTATCTCTAAGGAAGTAGCTCTAAATTTTGTCATTCTGGCTGTAAACAGTGTGAAAAATATAACTGCCTAAAATCTACAGGTCTAGCAAAATATCAGGTGATGTGTGATATAAATGGTTATTGAACTCCACTCCACGGATTTATGTCCACTGTGTGGCAAACAAAAATGTTATGCAGCAACAAGAAAAGCCTTTCAAAGTCTGTGATCCACATCACAGTCTGAATGAAAAGAATAAGACTGACACCCAAAGAAACGTGGAACAAGGAAAAAATAATTAAAGGTCATTGAAATGTTTTTATATTACTGTTTAAATGTGACAGAAGTGTCAATGAGTATCCTTAAAAGGGCATGCTCACACCAGACCACTGCAGTTAGGCAGCTCCTAGCAGGGAGCATGCCTGCGAGTTCATGTGCTCTGTTTGACAATGGCTTGATTGCTTTTTTGTTTTGGCTTTTTATTTGTTGGATTGCAGCTTGACACACTAAACAAAGACTGAAACCCGTGGGGACATTTCTCACCACTTAAACAAATTTTTATCACAATGCTCAAAGCATGTTAACAATGTTGCTTTGGATTATTTGCAGTATGCGTGGCAATGTTCAGTAAAAGAATTGAATAAAATGGTGTGGTGATCTAAGCTGGGAAGTTAAAGAATCTCTAGAATCACAAGTTCATAAATTGACAGGGTCAGCTCAGGTCTTCGTCACTAGGGACAGATCAGTGAAGATGGTAAAGGATCTTTCTATTTCCATGTTTATTAAAGTAAAGTTTAAGGCAATGACTAGCTCTTTTTTTATGGTGCATAGATCCTTTTCCAAAGTGATTTTAGGAGGGTAGTTTGGGATGTTTTCCCATGTTGCCTCATAAAAAGGTGAACATACATTTTGGTGACCTTTGTAAAATACGGAGCCCCACATGGAAAAAGGAAGGAAGAAAGAAGCAGTAAGTCAAATATTAACTAATATATCCCATTTTGCTTCTCCCAAGATTTCTGGTGCATCCTCCCTATATGAATGATGTAAAATAGGATTTTGAAAGTGTAAAAGAAAAACATCTGAGTGGTCAGTAGGCCATTTATTAGTACAGGCTTATATCCTGTACTCATAAACCCCCTTTCTGATCAGTCATGCCATAAATATTGTCTCCAGGAAAGCCTGAGCACAGTCCTATTGTTAGGCTTTCCAACATCCTGTTTGCCAAGCATGCAAGTTCCTCACAGCATAACCACAGAATATTTCACATTCTGATACAGCCACTTCAAAACATAAGCACAAATTCTTGATGATAACTACGCCTCTGCTTCCAAAAAAGCAAACAGGTATTAATAGAGATTCTTCAGCCATCCTAAGAATGCAAGACATCTTCATTAGCATCTCAATAACTGGAAAGATGGTCAAAGCTTTGACCAAAGAATCCAAAACCAATAGTGGTGTATGCACTTGTATTTAGGACTTGGCAGAATTACAAATTAAACTACCAAACCTTTATGATAAAAAAAAGTATTTGCAGAGCTATTCTGTCTTCTGCACAGTTATGCTGCCATTTTAATTTACATATTCTTATATAGTTACTATTTTACCTTTAGCAGATTGAAGATCAGTCTTTATTTATGTGCTTTAGTACAGATGCTTACTTTGAGGGTTGGATTCAGAGGCCTTTTGTTTCTGGTTTTAATTCTAAACAAAACAAAAAATAAGGACAAGGAGCCTCCCAGTCATCCAGTATGATACCTCTATTACCATGCTAAGCACCTTTAAACTGAATATAGACTTTGTCGAATTAAACTGAATTTGGAGTGTACCCTTTGGGTTTTGTTGACCAAATACAGATGTAGATGCTTTAAATTTATCTTTCACAGTCCAAGGCATCAGATTTTAAACATGCCTGTCAAATTAAATATCATGGAAGCATTCAGAGATGCACAAGTAATTTAATCATATTTGTGCTAAAATACCATCCGGAATTTTTTTTTCAACATGAGGAATATGAAAACAGAACAAAGGACCATCCTGGTCTTTAAAGGAAAGTGTGTCACTGAACACTGATTGTAACAGCAACTCAGAAAGCAAAGATGTGTCATGTTCTGTTTGTAGAGGATAAATATATCACAGTAGATTCACTAAAGAAAGGCATGAAAAACCTCTCATGGTACCTCTTAAACTCTCTCAACTGTATTTTTTTTTCCGTTGCTTTCTCCAACAGTTTTTATTTACCAGACCCTTCCACTGTTTGGCTCTCCACTGTTGAGGGCTATGAGCTCTTCCAATTTGGTCACTCATCTTCAATAGCTTTCGCTAGTCTTTGTAGGCTTCACTTCCAGCACTCACATTATTACAAAAAAACTTCATAAGAAAGCACAACCCCCTCCCCCCATACTTCAAAGTCCTTGTCTATTTGAATTTCATTCTGAAAGTTAACAAAAACTCTAATCAATCCTTTATGTCTCTTCACATGACAGTTTTGCTCCAGATGCTGCAGAAGAGAACATTAACCTCTATTTCCCTGCCTTTCATGGCCATTTAGAAATGGAACAGTCCTCACTATCGTCCAACTTCCACGTGCCTTAGAAAGTCGCAATGATTGGGCATTGCTATGTCACCCCTTTTCATCCTGGAACAAATCTAGGATTAATTACCCAGCACTATTTCTGCTGCATGTGCACTGACTGCCTTTAAGCCAGCACGGATCAGCCTTTCCATAGTTTGGTCATCAATTTCTGGGCAGTTACTTGAGTCAACTCACTTCTAGGCCTAGATTAATTTTGCAAGGCTGAAGAATGCTTTCTGTATTTCATATGTTTGAAGAACACAGTAATTATTACTTGCAATTGCAAGTAATTTTTGGCCCAATGATAAGTGGTAGTTTTGAACCATCTTACTGATGAGAATAAAGATTTCTTCTTCCTCACTAAGAATCTTTGGCAGGCAGGGGCTTACTTCCATTTCTCATACTGAATACATGGGGAGGTGAAGAGGCATATATCTCCCCAACAGTTTTCACAGTATCTAAAAATATGAAATATATTAATTTCAAAAATATGGTTTTAGAAAGAAATTGTGAAAACCCTGCATTAAAAAGCTCCTCCTTCACTCAAGAAAAGTGGGGGTTTGTCATTAAGGATGCTATCAAGCTCTACTGCTGTCAGACAACAAAATTTATATTAAAATATTTTGCTTGTTAGCTTTCTGAACTTGCTTTTGCAAGCTTAAGCTTTGCATGTCCTTTCATAAAACTTTTCAATAAGAACCTACACATTTTTGAAGGAATAAAATTTTCTTATTTTGCAATTAAAGATTATAATATCTAGAGAGAGAAAATGGCAACTGTTTTTTTTAATACGATTGTTACATATTCAGATATTTAGCCTTCCCAATGTCTCTTGGTCAATAATACCTTACATCAATAGCTAATCCCTCTCTTGGTCTATTAACATCTTAAATCAAATCCTTTAATTCACATTAATGTTTGGTAGCATGATAAATAAGGTGTAACTAATTTCCTAATGAAACCTGTAAGTGGATAATCCTAGTTCAAAATTTCTTAAAGGAAATTCTAAAGCAGTGGGAACACTTTGTTCTAAAGGTGTGCCTTTGAAAGGTCACCCTTGCTTTTCAGCTGTGCTCAAAGCCTTGGACTGAATTGTGCAAGCTATTTTCTTACTGAGGCAAAACATGGAGAAGTGTCCATTTCAAATGTACATTTGGAAATATGTCACTATACACAAACCACACTGTTTTCTCCTGAGTTTAAGGGCAGTAATAACAACTTTTACAACTGCAGTGCTGATCATGCTTTTGCATTTGTGTGCTAGACAATTAAATTCATCAGTGTCGAATACATTTACTTTATGCTGTGAGCTAAATAATGTTTTGAAGAAGAGTATCTGAATTATAATGACCAAAAAAACCTTAATAATACAGTATTATTGCCTACTTACATGTGTTCTAGAAACATTGGTGATGAAAATGTGTTTTTTTTCTGAGGCACTACATATCATATTAAGGTCTCATTTCTTCCAACACCAAGAAGATACAGATTTTGATTCCATATAGATTCCATAGAGATTCCATATTCTGATTCAATATATTTATTGAATCAATGACTCAGAGGAATGTTCTGGAATAAAAAGGCCCACAACTTTTTTTGTGTGTTGTGAACAGATATGAAATGGGTCACCCAATCATCTAATTTTAATTTTGTAATAAAAGAGACTCAGAGTCCCTGCAGGGGGTCCGGGAATGGATCATAAGCACAGGATACGTCTACCCAGTTTTAGTACAGCATAATTTGTTAATTCCTAATAGTGGTGATTTGCAAAAGAGGGAATTCAGAACACACTAACACTTATTTCTCTGTCCATGCTTAATTATTTTACCCTTTAATTTAAGCAATGTTATGCCAAGATTTATTTAATATGAAAACCATAGCAAATAACATCTGCAAGATTCTGTAAGGATAATCTTACAGAATTAAGATGTGGTTCTGATTAGGACAAGAGTAGTACAAAAGGTAAAACTGAGTTCTGAGGGAGACAGTCACAGTAAAGACAAAAATGTTTGTCTAAACGTCACCTAAGTTTAACGGACCAACAAATACACCGCAAAACTTCCACAAATTTTTAAACCTATATGGCACTTAGGTGGTTTCTCTAATTTGTTGGGATAATAGCAGAGGCACAGGAAATGTAAAGTTTGGCACAATAATTGTAAAATATAAATTTTATAGATGAATTTAATTAACTTAAATATGTGGAATTTCACTGTTGTTCTACATACCCCAACTGAACAAGCACAGAAGTCTGAACAACTACTGAATTTCAGAGCTGCATTTTAGTTCTCTGCCAGTAATATAAAGTACATGGAAAATTCTATAAAATGGCAGATTAAAATTTTCCATGAAAGAAGAAACCATAAGTAATACACAATATAAAATAAAATCCTCATAAACAATACAGCTAAGTTAGAATTCCTTCAACTCTTATTAATCTCATGCTATCATAACCTTAGGTTTTGCAAAACTTTTTGTCATGAGAAAAAGAGCTTTTGATCACTAACAACCTCTATTTCTAATGGAAAACGTTTTTTATTCAAAGAAACTAATTTCAAAATAAGTATGAAAATCTAGTGCATGAAATTTAACTTACTAAAATTATTCAGTTTTGAAATTATATCCTCCCCAGGGTT
>VWZD01002137.1:1073-15245 GCA_013396695.1 Sakesphorus luctuosus
GCTAAATCCAAAAGAAATTAATAATCTTCAAAATTTTTCCATTTTTCAGAAAATTGGCACAATTCTCAGACCTTTAAGGGTCAAGTTGCAGTGTGTCAGCCTCACCCATTTAGAGAGTAATATTAATGCATGAATCTGAGTAGTATCCTAACAGTAACAACTTCTCCATTGGATAAGTGGCTAAGGAGCTGAGGTTTAGAATTACTGTGTTGTTATGAGTATTATGTTATTTGTCTTCGCTTTGTTTTTGAAAAGAGAGGGGGAGATGCCACCGCCCACTGACTCGGGTGAGTCCAGAGGACCATGGGACATCAAACTTAGAGGGTAAACAACAACAAGCAACCCGGAAAAGGACCTGAGTTTTACCTTATATGTCCATATCAGCAGCCTTACCTATGGGGTCAGACCTGTTGTGTTCGGGGTGGGGTTAACTGGAGTTTATATATGTTGGTTAATTTGAATGAAGACGGATTTGCCTGTTGCATCACATTGATGCATGCGATCTCTCTGCTTTTTGCCTGTGACAATCATGAAGAATTATGAATGAAGCAGCATGTTTTCCTGACCAAGGATCAATGTCTAAAGCACCCTTAGAAGATCATGTCAAGGCAGGCTGAGCCAGGACTTTGAGTGCTTTCATCTTCATTGATAAGATGAACAAACAGATTCATAAGCCGGTCTTCTGTTCCTGTTCCATTTTCTACCAATCCGGAGCAGAGCTGGAGGAACAGTCAGCTGTTTTCTAGGCAGTGGTCAGTAAAATAGCACAAAGCTATTTTACTGTCTTGCTTTCACTAAGCCAGGTTGAAGGGCATCCATCCAGTACCTGCCACTGCTACCCATTACCTCCCTGGAAGAAGCTGCTTTTCTGTCCTTTACTTATCTGCTACTTGACACCTTCACAGTTGCTTTCTTGCAAGAACCACCCATTCTCTGGCTCCTGATATCGTTTATACAGGGACCCAGAAATCTCTTTGAAAAGACCTTCAGGTTTTGTTTAAATGTAGTACAACAAAGCATTTTGTTCCTTTGTCACAAGTAGATATTTCCCTTCTGTTTATATATACCACAATTTTCATTAAAGGCTGTAGAATAAATTAGGTCACAGGTTCTTACCTGGGTATCAGTTCAGAGTTTCAAAAGTAGGGTATGTCATGTCATCATGCCTTAGCAAAATAACTGACTGAAATGAAGAAGCAGCCCCAAAGGGCAAAAAGCAATGAAAAATAATAGCACATCACCTTGCCTTCTTTGGGTAGAGTTCAGCAGTGAACCAAAATACCTTAAGAAAACAGAGAATATTTGGGAATCTTCTAATGAAGCAGAAAGGGAAAAATCAATGTCTGCTATCATATGCCCTATGTAACTCCCAAGGACTTGTATAGGACACCTGTGCAATAGAGAACAGAAGTCATCCCGAAAATGCCAGGGGAGACTGTATCTGTAGAGAGTGCCCTGCACAGCACTCAAAGGACAAGAAAAGCCATTTCGTCTCCTATATAACTGTGTGTGGTTATGAGATCCTTTCCTTAAGAACCGAGCACTGAGCTTTTTTTTTTTTCTAACTGTCAATCTGCTGACTTGTCCAGGGAGCATTCCTCTGATCAAATTTGTCAGCTTATTCAGTACATTTTCTGCACTGTACATCAGAGATGAAGTTTGTCCTGTAGGATTTGTCTGAAATAAAAGAATTTTAGTGAAATAAAATACAAGATTATACATACCTTCAGTCTTCTTTTAGGAACTTTTTTTTTTTAAATAAAAAATCTGTAAAGATAATGTAGTGAAAAGTGAAATGTCCTAAATTATAGATTACATTTGAGGGTTAAACTTCCAGAGTATCACAGTAGAAAGTACTTTCAAATAGGATAACATTTTAATGCCCTACCAGAAAAGCAGAAGTATTTCAACTAAAGAAAATGTTTGGTGGAAAATGAAATGGATTAAGTTATTTTTAACAAAATAATGTTATTAAGCTAATTTTTATGGTATTTATTTTCCAGGATTATATCACAGCATCAATGAAATCCTAACATATTTAAGGTTCTGTTTGAGCTTTAATTTCAGTCAGAAGGTAATCAAATGTAAGGAAATATAAAATTTAAACTTGCCTATTTCACATGAAATTCTGAAAACTCCAGAAATCCCATCAGAATATGTTGTACAGCAATAGAAAATGTTTGTAAGACAAAAATCCACTTGCAGATATATATGAGAAACTAGACATTATGACGATGACTCTCATTGATTCTGCTGGGATCTAGATCACTGCTGAAGTCCACCATAAATAGCTATATTTAAGGCTTTGGATCCCAACATAAGAAATCCTAAAGACCCATTTTGGAGAAAGGTGATCTTCAATTCTGTATGAGGGCACTTTAAAAGGAAGGTCTCATTGGGAATGACAAACTGAGGCAGTTAAAATTAGGAAGTACTGCTTGAAACTTGAATTCAAACCCTGACCTGTAAAAGATCAGATTTTAGACTTCAAAATTTAAATAATAAGTTTGGATTATAAATTATATGTATCTGACAGTAAGAAGACTCACACCAGAATATTACAATTAGATTCCTGTGATTCTTAGTACTCTTCTGAACTTTACTATCAGAGAATGGCAACAACCACAGATTTCAGCAAGTAGGAAGAAACATAGCCCCTTAAAGTCTGAAATGGTTTCCCAGAGAGATTGGTTGTATTGACTCAAGAAAACAGTGAGAGAAAACTACAATGAATTGTCCCAGTCAGAGAATTACAGTTATGTATAGAAAAGAAATGGCCATAAATGAGGGCCAAGTTCTTCCAGCATTGTATTGCCTTTTATTATTAAGGGAAAGCATGATGATCTACTCAGACATTTCTGTTTTATTTACCCATTACTGAAGGATCCACTTATTCTAGTCCTCAACCTAGCAATTCTTGTGTGATGGCTTCACAGAATTACTCATATAAGAGATTTTTTTCATGCCCTTAATCATCTTAGTGGTCCTTTGCTGGATTCTCATTAGTAGCTCTGTATCTCTGTTGTAACAGTGCAGCCCAGAACTGGACACAGCACTCCAGGTGTGGCCTCCTCAGTGCTGAGCAGAGTGGCAGCATTACCTCCTATTATTTGCTGGCCACACTCTGCTTAATACAGCACAGGACACCACTAGCCTTCTGGCCTTCAGTGTGCATTGCTGGCCCATACTCAATTTGAAGTCTACCGGGAAACCTCCAGTTCTTTTCTGTACAGTTGCTTTGCAGCTGGGTGATCTCCAGCATGTATTGGAGCATGGGGCTCTTTCCAGGTGCAAGACTTTGCACTTCTCCATGTTTAACAGCATGAGGTTCCTTTTAGTCCACTTCTCCCATCTGCCAAGGTTCCACTGGATGGCAGCACAACCTTCTGGTGTATTAGCCACTCCTTCCATTTTTGTCCTCTTCAACTTTCTGAGGATATGGCTGTGCTCCAAAATCCAGGTGAACATGATGAACAGATAGAACTCAGTTTTGATCTCTGGGATACACCAGTTAGCTGCCTCCAGGTAGACAGTGCCACTGATCAATGCACTCTGAGCTTCTTGAACCAGTTTTATATCCACCTCACTATTACTGTCTGTCTTAGCACTTTCTGCTAAATAAAGAGCATCTCTAAGGAGAGTCTGGTGTCTTGTTCCACACCAGAGCAACCCATGACATATTTTACCTCCTTGCACTCAGCACCTGTCTGGATGTGGGGCTGAACACTAGCAGTTTCTCTTGATGTCCTACCTTTCTTTTCTGTCCGCCTGTGACTACCCTTGTACAAACCTGGAATTCCCTAGAGGACACTGTGCAACGCATAGTGATGGTGTTGTCAGCATTGCCAAGGAAAAAAAAAAGCTGAAAACACATCCACAAAAATAACGCTACACATCATCAAGACAGTTACATGTCACATGATAGCTATTCTTATTCCCAAAAGCCAAACTTAAGTCTTGTCCTGGATTTCTGCTGTATTCAACAGTTAATTGGTCTTGACCAACAACACCAGTACTGAGTATTCTTCTTTATCAGCATGTGTAAAGATCTAGACCTTGCCCCAAGATGATTTCTGACAAAAACTGCCTGCTTCCTGGAAAGTACTGAAAAAAGTAGGAGGCTGCTAGTATGAAAAGAGTTAATAACAGTAAAAAAACAGTTAACAAACATTAGCTACATCCCAAGAAGAAACAGAAGAGAGAAGACACCAAACAAGACAATGATTGAAAAAGAAATTAAAATTTAATTGCATCAAGCAAAATCTAGTGAAATTACTGCAAAATATTACAAACAACTCAATTTTTATTGCAAACACTTTAATAGTATTGTAGATAAGAAATCCAAGCTTGCAGATCAGGACACATTTAACCAGAAAATTGCCTACAAAGGGCTTGCTCTTGCTGCCTAAGACATCAACAGCATTTTACAGTAGATTTGAAGGAAAATAAAATTCAAGCCTTTGAATTGTTATTGCATTTTTACAAAAGTATGTATCTCAAAAAACAATAAAGGACAAAAAAAGCACCTCCACTCTATACCTTTCAGGTGTTTTCCTATGGAGGATGTCTCTCAAGAGTTGGAGCAGTTTTCATTATGTACATTTTAAAGTTAATTATCCCCTGGAGTTAATAACAACTTGTATAAAGTAAAACAATATAGCTCAAAACCCAGTTTATTGTTTAGGCCTTGAAGAAAGGTAAACAGCTAGAAATGCCATATAAAATTGTGCACCCTACTAAATTTAGAAAAAGTAGCCACTCTGTCATCAATTTTTCCTGAAAATGTACAGAAGGGGCCCATATAGGTTGGATTTTTACTCCGTTGCCTTTTTCAAATAAAAGCATGGCAGCATGTTATTAAAAATGATGTAACCCTTTCTTATATAATTGGTTAGTATTATCTGTATTATGCTTATTTCTCCATGTATTTTGGAATACCCATTGAGGGATACTGCTTTATCAGACATCCTGGTTAAATAATTTAAAATTACATTATTGCTGGAATTTTAGACTATGTAAGCTAAGTTAATGTAATTTTTCATGACATTTTTTCATTTTATTTTTTTTCTGAGATCAAAGGGTAGAAGCAATTTTTTCTTTACAGGTGAATCATTCCCTCTCTTCGCTCAGATATGAGCAGTAATTTCATAAACTTAGAGAAACAAACAAAAATTGCAGTTAGAATCCCCGTCCTGGAATGGGTGAGAGTAATGTTTAAAATTATTGATAATATTTGAGTATACAGACCTACACATACTACTATACATCTGCATGTAGCAAAACGTGAGCCTATGACTTAAAGACTTAACCTTTTAAAAGACTTTCACCAAGTGCTCTACTACAACCTTAAAGCTTTTAAAATATTATGCTTAATGCCACTAGCAATAGAGCCAATTACCTTTAGGTAGAGACAAAGTAACGGGGCAGACCGTTATTATAAAAATGCATTTCTATCACAACCATGACTACATGGTGATGGTGAATTTCAATTATTACATCTCTTTAAATATGCATATATTAAAAAAGATGGCAAAACTTATTTAGTCTAACCAGTGTAGTTAGACTTGTAATTTTTATTTCTGCACATATATTCTCAAAGAGATTGTTTTATGCAGCCTGTAAGAAAACTAACTATTAGTAGCTGATTTACTATTGTTGTTCAGATTAAGTGAAAGTTTCTGGTCCTGATCACTTTATAGCCTGTAAGAGATTGACCATGGTGTAGCTGTTCCCATAAAGAAATAGAAGCACATGCTTAATAAAACCCCTGATTTCATTCCATCACATTTGGCAGATGGCACCTTCCACAGCACATTTCTCCTTGTTCTCTGCTAGAATAGGGGAGTACACCACCTACTGTAAAACCACAGGTCTCCCACACAAACCCAGATACTAGAGGAACTACATACCTACACTCACATGCTTTTCTAGATGAAATCATAGTGTGCTTTGCAGGGTCATTTAATGAGAAATAAAAACTTCCTTTTACCTTCCTGAAAAGTAAGACCCTGAACTATCTTGTGTCATTCTTTGGCACTTCATACTCACTTTAGTTTATAGTATCCTTTTTTATCATTTAATAAATGTTTTTTCACTTTTACTTGAAAATACTGTGTAAAGCAGCAAGTCTAGAATGATGGCTGAACTGGCTGCCATTTGGTACTGTCACTCAGCTATCTATACATAGAATAACTATAAAGTGCTTTAGAATTGTTTCACATGAAACATGCAATTAAACACTGTGTCCTCTCATGTGCTCTCCCTGGAGACATATCCCTCAAATTGTTACAGCAATTTAATAATGATACTGATTTCTTACACTGGAGGATGCTTCCTTCTCCAGTATTTATTTGTGTTGGTATGTCACTGCATCAGAGACAGCAGACCTGCTGCTTGCCCTCCTTTAGCTGTCCTGCTGGATCCAAACACACTCATCTGGATGGATAAAAAATGTAGAGTGCCATGCTGGGAATTTGCACAAAAATGGTCCTCTTATTATGCAGAACTCATGGTTGTTAGTTGATTCCTTTTGATTGCTATTTGCTGAAAAAATGAACCGTCAGCACACTGTGCAGTGTAATTCTTTTTTGTTAAAAGGCTCAAAATATCCAGAGTGGAGTGCTGATAGGTCTATCAGTTGTCAAAATTTTCCAGAATTTGGATTATAGCATTGAAATAGCTCTGATGAATGTCCTTATAATGCATGGTGCAGCGCTGCAGTGCTTATAGTCTCCTGTTCCCATAAGATCCCAGTATAAATGGGAAGCATCTTTGTTGCTTTTATGCATGAGGAATTGAAGCACCAATGAGTGAGCCAAGTATGTGAACATACAGTCAAACACCAAAATGACTCTATGGACCATATTCTGTTGCAGTACACAGAAGCCCCCGAAATCAAATCATACTATTTATGCAGAATAATTATTTTATAAATTAGGGGTAAATTCCCACCAAAATCAAGGCAAAATTCCCACTGGATGAAGCATGATCTGGACTTCACATATTTGTAACCAACCTCAAGTACTTTGTCACACATAGCAGAAGTATCAAATAGTCTCACAGCATGCCTGACACAGTCTATTACAAATGATAAAAACTCAGTAAGAAACATTTTGCCTTTTTCATTTTTTTCTATTCACATTACTGTGGTTCACATGACTGTCATTTTCCTTCACTGTGACTTCTACAGCTTAGAAAGGGAAAAAGAAATAACAGAGAAAACAGAAAATAATAAATCCTATTATCCAGTTGACTGAATAAATGTAGACTATCACCATGTCCATATCAAACCTCCATCCACGGCTATCATCCTCGAAGTCTATATAGTCCATCCTGTGAGCAGCATGTGGGAAATGCCTCCTTGTAACAGTATCAGAGCGACTTTGAAAATCTGCTGAAAAACAGACTTGGAGGTAAAACTCTCTTTAAAAGCAAACAGATTGACTAAAAAAAAGTTAAACCACTTTATCCAGTTATCTAAAGAACAAATACAAGCAGGAATCTCACACCTCACTGCTAAGGTTTCTTACCTTGTTGGACTCAGAGACGTGCTGGGTGGAATTGATTTTGTAAGTTTTAAAAAGTGACTGTGTTCCTTGAAAAGTAACTCTGTGTCTAGTAAATAATATATTTGTTTGTTTGAGTTTGGCATTCTCTGCTATAGTAAAATATAGCTATCTGCTAATGCTACCCAGATCTATGAACACTTCCCTTGGGTGCCTTCTTCCATTGAGTTTGACTCAGTGACCTAGAAGTGAAAGGCTCCATATACTGTAAGCAGTCCCTTCAGTAACTGGCAATCTCTAGATTCTCTAAATCTACTCATCTGAATTCTTCAGTAATCAAGATACATCCAGATTTGTACGTACATAGTTCAATAACTGAAACACATTTGTATTCCTATTTTTAGAATTTGAGTTTGTTTTCAAAATAGTCTTCAAAATAAATTCTGCTTGCTTTAATGTTATATGCTTGTATGATACATATCAGGTTAAAATTCTGTTTTTAAATCACTATTTGTATGCTGGTAACACCTTAAAAATATATAGGCAGGTGCAAACACAGCCAACTGGAAGTAAAAATCCTGTTGATGCCTTAGGACTTTATGTATATCAATATCTATATCTATAGCTATACATTTTTATATAGTTCTTATATTTGTATATTTTTGTATAGCTGTACAAGTTTCTTACATTTAGGAACTAACCATCTCTACTTTTGTGCTACATTCCTGAATTTCTGTGTTAAGGGCAAGATCTACCAGAACATCACATTTGGGACCCATGTACTTGGATTACAGTAATAACATACTGTTTTAGTCAAAACAAGATAGATGAATTGGGGACCTTGGAGAAGCTCCAATGAGGGAAAGTGGCATGAAGACGGTGATGATGGATGAGGAAGGGGTCATGAGACCTCCAACTGAATTCCAAGGAGGCATGCCAAGGGGCAGATCTGGAGGAGGTTCTGGGGGTGGCACCAAGATGGTTTGAGGGTGGACATTCCTGGGTTGGATGTGGACTTTAGTTATGACAATTAAGCAGTGTTAAAAATTAGTAAGTGTTCCTATACTGGCACGTGTCTATAAACTTTGTAAACCTGAAGAGCTTTTCAGTAAAGAGCTATTCTCTACCTTACCCAGATAATACTGTCTCAAAAAGGGGTTTTTTTTCCATGATTTTAGGCAACACTGTGACTCTGCGAATGGCCAGTATGGGATCCTGCCAAAAGGTCCTTCCTCTTCATTGCTCCTCTGACTTCTCCTGCTTCCCCAGAAGTGTAGCCAGAGAAGTCCTACAGGAGCATAGCTCTTCCACGTGTCAAGACATGAGGTTAGAGAAGTATCTGTGCAGCTGTGTTAGACAGCACCTTGTGGCACAGGAAGAGCCTGGGAGCTGTGCTGCAAAGGCAGAAAATCTACCCATTCTGATGAAACACAAGGAGAGAATACAGTTGGACTCTAGATTTTTGCTTTGTTTTCATGTAACTAACTCTCAATTTTTATGATGCATTCTGTGATTCTTTAATAAATTCTGGCATGAAAAATACCTTCAGATGTCTGTATGTCCAACTAGACTGGAAATAAGTCATGTCTCTGCATCTGATTTTAGCCATCTGCAGATAAAAACTGAGAGCTGTAGAGTTCCTCAAAAACAGTACAGCAACATGGAGTAGGGGTTTGAATTATGAAACTAAAGACCTGAGTCCCCAAATAATACAATCCTCAAATAATTTCTGCACAGGCATGTATTTGTGAAAAAATGTATTTTATTTAACTTCCTTATGCATGCCTGTGTTGCTATAGTCTGAACAAGAACTTCCACTCAAATCACATGAAATATGCATGTACAGTGCCAGCAGAGTCTGGCAGACTGTTAGTGGGAACCTGTTACTTGATAACAAAAACAATGTTGTGTGCAAATCACACTTTTATATGCACCAAACTGTGCAAACAAAAAGGATTTTCACCAGGGCATCAGTAGGCACATCTCTTGCATGTGTTTTTGCAACCTCCCATTAGGGTACTAGCAAAACACAAAGTAAGACTACAAACTATTTAAAACATTCTCCCAATTTTATAAATTGATTCACCTAATTTTTGTATTAAGTAAGAGTAGAAGATATGAGATGGAAAATTTTACTCTAAAATGTGCCCAAATGAATAATATGAAAGTTACAATAAACATTAACATATGAACAAGTGTTCTCAGGTAATCTCAGATGTATCAAGGTGTATCATTTTGGCATAGTCCCTTCTTTCTGATTACAAGCCGCAAGCAGAGAAGATAGAGCTACTGAAAGACTGTGAGCAAACAATCCAAGTGCAGACTGACACCTTCCCATATGGGCCCTTGCAGCAACTGGCAGCTTAGGACCTTAGTACTTGGAAGCAGTTTTCAGAACAATGTGTTAAAACAGCACCAATAGGCTTTTCTTTCCCTGCATGTGACTCTGCATGCTTTTGAACAAGATCTCATATTGCCTCCATTTACTGCACATTGTGTCCCTTGGTGGAGCAAATAAATTGATATCTCTTCAGGTGAAACTAAACCAGAAGATGAGCGGTAAGAGCTCTGATGTGTTCCAGTGATATGTTTCAACCACTAATGGGCATTTAGCCCTTGCGATAGCAAGTAAGTTGCTCCACATGCAAATGTGGACATCTGACCCCACAGCATCAGTTGCTGTGATCTATCTATGATGACTGTTACAACTGCTTATGCAAGAATGCCTCTGAATTACAGCGAACAATCTTTCCTAAAAGATCTTTATGTCATTCATATTGTACAGATCTCTTGTATCTGTCTTCTGTAATATCCTTTCCAAACAAAAGAACATCTAATTTCCATTCTGTGGAAAAGCTTCTGTACTTCATCCTTTCCACAATATGCTTCACACTGCTTTATCCCTCTCTGAGATGATGTAATCTAAAATTATATGCAAAAGTGGAGATGTGGGATCACCACAGATCTAGACAATGACATAATGCTTTCCCTTTTGCTATGATTCTAAAAATTCCTACTTAGCTTTTGACTGGCTGTGCATGGAATGCTTTCAGAAAACTAATCACAGAATTATCCAGATGTCTTTTCTTAAAGGGCAATAGCTAACTGACAGCTCATCATAGTGAATATTATCCACTATGGAGATGCATAGTGGATGGTGGAGCAGTAAGCAACTGCTCCACCATCTGACTGTCTTCACAGTGCAAGTCTTTTCCTTACTTGCAATCTGAACTTCTCATATCCAGTAATGCTTATCATCCTGCCATGCACCACTGTGAACAGGTGGCCCATCCTCTTAGTGGTCTCCTTACAGGTATGATAAAGCTGACTGGAGATCCTCCCCAAAACCTACCCTTCTCCAGAATGAACAAGCCAGTTTTGTCAGCCTCTTCTTGTAAGTCAGGTTCTCCAGGCCCCTAGGCATCCTAATGTCCCTCTGCTAAACCTGCTCCAATCTGCCATGTTACCTGTCTGGGGGTGGGAGGCAAACTGCAATGTTTTACATGTATTTTAGTTATGGCGTGCTGAGTAGTAGAGGATAAAAGCTTCATCTACTGCTGTTCATACATCATGCTGCTATATTGTAAGGCCAGGATGGCCAGGGCACACTTCCAGCTCACGTGCAGCTTGCTCTCCATCAGGAGGCCCAGGTCCTTTACGGAGAGCTGCTCCCCAGGTTGTCAGTGCCCAACCTGTCTCATTGCCAGGGGCTCTTCCTTCCCAGGTGCAGGTCTCAGCATTTGTGCTTGTTGAATTTCACAAAGTTCCTTTCAGCACATTTCTGCAACTTGTCTAGGTCTCTCTGAATGGCAGCCCAGTGCTGAGTCTGTCAGTCTGTCCCTGACTTTGCTGTCCTCTGCAGGCCTGATGAAAATGTACTCTGTTGCCTCCCTGAGGTCACTGATCACGAGAACTGTTAGCTGTCAACTTCCTATTTATTATTATCTGTGAAGTGAGTAATTTAATATCAACTAACAAACTTTATCAGCTGAATACGTATCATTTTCCCAAAACACATACGAATGTTCTGAACTATGCAGACTGCTGTGGCATTCCAATAACCCAGTTTAGCTTGCTACATGCTCCTTTATGTTTTTTTATCATTTACTTTGGTCTAGTTTTCTTTTTAGATGGCTGGCAAAAGGGTCTTTGTCTGCTGAAGCATGTGCATTTCTCCCACCTGTCTTGTTCTCTCTGAATAGCAGCCCCACCACTAAATCTATCAATGTGTTACAACCTGCAGACCTGTTGACAGCATGGACAAAAACATCAAAATGTCTCAGCATTCTATAATTTTTCAGGGATACAGGTACTTTTACATTGTTTTCACAAATAAGGTATCATCCCAAACTTCTTGCACAAATGCCAGCCTTCTTCCATATGGAAATCAAGCTGCATCATATTCTGATTACACTAACATAACGGCTAAATTGCAAGATTTGCCAGTTAAAATGAGCTCTTACATTTGTATTACCAACTAAGAAAAATCATGTATTGCCAGAGAATTTTATGAGTGGATAATACCCTCTCTGAAGGCCTACAATGATGTCCCATTGACTCCTGATGTCCTCCTCCCAAGCTCTTACTCAGTCTCAAGCTCTTCAGTGAACTCCAGTTCCCAAAGCATCCAGTTCCTTCCCCAGACCAAGGCCACTCAAGGCAACCTCTGTACTTTGCAGAACCACAGTTTTAGCTTTCCCCCTCCTCCTGCATGAAAAGCTTGAATCTCCCCATTCTCTTGCCTCAGTATTTCAGCTCTACACACTTACTGTCTCAGAAGTCTCTTTTTTCTCAAGAGATAAACAATTTCCAAACACTTCCTGCCCCAGGATGCACACCAGAACCACCAGCTTTCCTATGTTAAAACTTCTACCATCACCTTTCAAGGCCTTTTCCACTACAAAATCAGCTTTCAAACCTCCCTTCCTATCCTACCCTTACCCTCCTCTCACCTTCTTTCTACTCTCTTTGAACAGTCTCTGCTCTTGCCCTTCTGATTTCACCCATGCGCCTCTCACTGGCTGCCAGCATCTTCTATCCATGTGTGACTAAACTTACATCATAGCCTAAACACCTCTCCATTTCTTTTCCATCCCCAAAATCCAAGTCCTACTTTCTGCTAGTATTTGCACTTTAGAAAACCTAGATGTAAAATGTACTTAAAGTGGACATTAATGACAAAATCCATAAAGTTACATTAAATGCAAGAATATTCATTTTACATTGAGTGTTTTGCGTAAGTAAAAATTTCACTCATTTATTAAATATGAAATATATTTAGCAATTGTATGAGAAATATTCAATGACTACTATGTCCAGTCCCTCTCACAAAATTAAAAAAAGTAGAACAACTCTCTCTTGGGCTGTTTGTTTTCCTGGAAATAAAGGAAACGAGAAACAAGAGGACTGTGGGAGGGCAGAATGAGCTTGGAAAACATACTCAGTCTGTCATTATTATCACAGAAAACATAATCATCTGTGATTAAGCTATAATTATCAATACTCACAAATACAAGCTAATTGGCTAGCTTAACTTCTAGGATGAATACTAAAACAGGAGTAATTAGTCCACATCTCACAATGTAAAAGTCACTTGACTTTGGAAGACTTGAAGAAATTTTGAAAGCCAGTCTACAAGCAGATCTTTTTTTTAAGTAACTTAGGTGAATTATCTGTTGCGTCTTCTTTCTTCCCCTAACCATAACCCACTAAATACTAAACAGGCAGGAGTTATTATATAGCATTTTTTTAAAATGGTTTATAGAAAAACTCACTCTTCCCATTTAAAAACACTTCATTTCAAATTTCAGTTAAGTGAGATGAACTAAAATATACAGATTCAATAAAAATAATAAACAGTAGTTGAAATGCACATCCTTGCTTTTCAGGATGCAAACTAGCTCTGTGAACAAATGAAACATTGGCTTCTGTCTCAGGTTTGGCCTAGTTTTTTTTACCAACCCTGGACTGCCTTCCTCCCTCCTCCCAAAGCCTTCCCAGCAAAGGAGAAAAAAAAACTACAAAGAAAAGAACTCAAAAGAAACTGAACAGACTTAAAAAGGAATTATATTTTCTAACATCCACAAACAGGTATGCAATTTACACACTGTGTGGACCCCACCCCAGGGGAGAAGGGAAAAGGGGGAAGGGAATGGGTAACAAGAAAAATAAGAAGGGATGAAACCAAAACAGAACAAATGAAACAGATGAATTACAATTAAAAACTTCAAGAAAGGAGGAGAACAGGCAACGATACAATCTCACCAACATCTGGAGCCAGGAAAACACCAACAGAGACACGGGACCGTCCAGGCTCCTCCGGTTCTCCCCGAGCTCCCAAAAGAAGGAAGAACTCCTCCTCCTACTCTTACATGGAAAACATGTGTGGAATACTTATGTAATGTCCACTTCCTTAATTACACTGGTTACTGAGGAAGCCATGGATCAAACCCATTACAGCTTCTTTAACTGACTTCCCCTTCCCCATGCCTGCTCAGATTGAAATCCATGTCATCTTAATGACTGATACCAAGGAATGAAGCTGCATAGTCTCTGTGTGAGATTATGTCATAGTTCTAAACACATAGTTTGCATACATTCTAGACTATAAAATGTCTTCTTTTAATTGAAAAGGTAAGTTTGTACATCATTATCATGGCTAGGCTTC
>VWZD01002138.1:0-11551 GCA_013396695.1 Sakesphorus luctuosus
ACTCAGTATGTTTTATTCTGTTATTCTTGAGCTAAATATGTGGCTTTTAATGTTTGCATGTGCTATTTAGCTGTTGCATGAAAATTTGATTGGAATATAAAATATTAAATATTTTAATTTAAGGTAACTCTGATGTGGTGCTAGAAGATGCTATGGAACATTACACAGGTACAGTCCAAAGTCTTATTTCTTTCTGTTGAAGTTTCATTGAATTTTGGCCCCAAATCAAGACAATCACATAAAAAACCACCACAACACTCAAGATGTTGGAGCTCTTAGATAGCATCTGTTCCTTAGTATGTTACTACATCTATGTTTTTATTTGTGTTCTGAAAAAATACTAAGGCCTACATGAGTACTACTTCTCTATAGTGTCATCCAAATGAGCAGAATACTGGTTTGAGGGCTGAATTTCTAGGAGAGTGTATATTAGTATTTTAAATTATATACAAATGTTTCTGTGGATAAAAAAAGAATTGAAATATGCCAGTGGTGTTGAAGTTAGTGTGATGTCGAGAAGAAAGTNNTGTGATGTCGAGAAGAAAGTAGTGTCTTTCAAATTTTTTTAAAAGCAAGCAAGCCATAACAGGTAGATCTGCAAATTACACTGTAGAGGGTAGCTGTACATAGACATGATATATGAATGTTTTGATTCTGAGTTTTAGGTCATTTGTAGATGGCTTAATGAACTGCATAAGAAAGCCTACTGATACTACTTTATTTTTTTAAGTCTATTTTTAATGCCAGAAAATGACTCTGTTCTTCCAACAGGATCTTTTAGAAATCTTCACTTTTGAACTTTTATTAACTTTATTACAGTATAAAATACTATAGTTTTGAATATCTGTTTTGTTCTGAATAAACTTGACATTGTATTATTTGTGTGTCTTTGTCTTAAAATTCCATGGATTTTCATATTCTTTTTTTTAAACAGAGGATAGAGTGCATGGCAATTATAATGAAGACCAAGGTATGACAACTGCTGTATTTAGTGAAATTACAGTATCAAAATCTTTCATTAATATGCAAGTGAAATTACTTTGTCTTAAATTTTTTATGCTGCCATATTATTTTGCAAGTTCTCTGTTAATGTTTTGGGTTGTATTGTGTTCCAACCCTTTGTGTATGTAAGCAATCAGTCTTTAACACTGAAACAAGTGCAAAGTATTCATATACATTAAATTCCCACATTGGTCCTCTTTGTCATATTTTGTGCTTATGTGGAGTAAGAACACTGAAGTGTTTGCATGCCTTTTTCTTATGAAACCCTGGCCAAGTCAGCTGTGGTTCATTGTGTTTGTATAGCTCACTATTACCTTTGAGTCTTGTCTGTCACTATCAGTTCTTTGGGAATTACTCTGGTTTAGTTTGATTTGGTTGATGATTTGCTAATGTTTGCTGACACCAACTCTGAAACCAAATTTGCTAGTGATTGCCGAGAACAAAAAGCAAATGAGAACAGTAGTCACAGCCTTGAAACAAAGGTATGTGGTTGTGATTCCTGCTGTGATGTCCATGTGGGAACTACCATTCTTCAGAATACTCAAGCATACCTTAAAAGCACTTGTGTTTATTTCCCATGTTTATTTAACCTGAGCAAAGGACAGAGATTTCTAACTTCAAAATATTTGTGAGAGTAAACCTTGAGGTTCATTCTTGATCATTAGGAGGGAAATTCTGACATCCATCTTAGGGATAGAAGTCAAAATCCCACTGAAAGACTTCAAGTGCCCCAAGAGTATGTTTTGCACTTAGTGTCTTTCTCAGACTGAAGGAAAAAATTGTTTATCTCAGTGATGATACCCTTGACAAAATGTCTTGTCATTAATAGGATGCAAGACCAAGAGACCTCTAGATTTTTCCCTGGGTTTATTTTTTACTCCCCTTTCCAGGAGATAGCTACTTTACAGTCAGTTTCTAATCAGGAGTAACTTCCTCTTGCTTCTTACACCTAAATACGAAGAAGGTCAACTTTTAATCTTTAGTTTTTATACTTCTTCATATGTAGTGTTGCCATGGACAGAGAACACTTCAGTGCCCTCAGGAAGTGTATTTTGTATCAGCTTTTTGAGTAGGTGTTTTTCCAGGGCATGAGGGTCAGCACAAGAGACACAGACACCAACCTTAAGGAACAGGTGTGTAAATTTACTATAATGCAAACCAGAAAAGAATTACAGAAGAAGCAAAGAATTACAAAAGGGTCAGCTCCACAGTGCACCCGATCATTACTACAAAGAATGTCTATAGTGATTCAGAAAGGTACCTCACCAGTTAAACCTCTGATACATTGCCATCATCCAGACCTACGCGTCAGCTGGGGAGCCCCAGTCACAGCAAAGGGTCAGAGGACCATTCCTGGAAACTGCGCAGTGTGTCCACTTGTAGGTGAGGTCTCCATCTACAAGTCCAGCTTGTAGAAGGGTCCAGCTTTTATGTTGTTAAGCAAACAAGCTTATATAATCACTTAGTGTGAAAAATATATGGCTTCATTCTCTCCTTGGGTTTCACCCAAAGCCTGGCTAGGGCTCAGAGGAAAATCAAGGGAGTTAGTTTTGACCATCTACCACCAAACAAGGCCAGAGATCTACTTCCATGGCCTTGACAGGTCACTAAATACAGAAAGATAAATACATTCATATTTCATTACTGAGCAGATACAAATGTTCACTAGTAAGCAGATACGAATATATCTTACTTAATGAGCATACATATTTACACAGGTGTTGTATCATGCTATATATTTTACTAATGATTATACATAATTTTGGCTAATTAGCAGATACACGACTAAATATAACATTAGGTTGGAAAGTTCATCTAGAGGTCAATTCTGGCTCAGGGACTGTTTTTCAGACATCAGCACTTCAGTAAGTTGATCAGAGAGGTAACTGAAATAATTTATATCAGGTTTTCATAAAATCAGTTTCAAAACCATTTTGTGTTCTGTAGTTTCTTCTGACACCCTGGCAGAATAACAGAGAGTCACTGTTTTGTGAGTAATTCATGTGCTTCAGCAAGCAGTGATTTCACGTGGAGTTGCCACTGTGTGCCGCAATGAGAGTTTTAAATAGTATCAGATAAATCAGATCTTTTTCCCTTACTCTTTCTTTACTCTTCTGAATCCTCTGATTAGGATGATCATGAGAATAGGAAGTTCCAATCTTTGTTTCAAAAGGAAATTCTAAGGTAGCAGGTGACTATCAAAAAACTTAATATTCTTGGCTATTAAATTGCCAGGCTTCTTTTACGCAATAAGTTATTCCCACAGTTCAACATAGTCCATGGCAAACTGCTTTTCTCTTGATTAAAGTTCACCTTTTCATTACATAACTTTGTCTTGCTTTCAAGTTCTCCCTTGAAGACATGTAAATTAACTTTTTCAGATGAGGGTTAGTACCTGTTAGGATAATGAAATTATCTAAAATGCTGAACAAACTTTGAACTTCTTTAGTTCTAAAATTTGCAGTAAGTGTATATTGAAAATTCAGACAATGGATAGCATTTTTCTCTGTTTTCAGACTTTATTCAATATTTAATTTTAGATATTCATAAACTATTTCTTCAGAATTATTAAAATTAGACTGGTTCTTTACTGAAATATTAAGAATGTAGGAGAATTATAGCAAGTGTACAGAATGATAGATTTAGTGTTGTCATTGTTTTCAGCATTTCATCTGTGTAGATAGAAATGCTTCAAATTTCAGCAAAATGTTCACATTATGTGTGGATTGATTGATTGATTGATTGATTGAGTGCAGAATTTCTACTACAAGTTCCAGAGAGGGTTCATATATCTATTCATGCCCCCAGAGTAGGGAAAGTTTTTTCAGGACCTTATTAAAGACATTACCTGGATGCTTAACAACCAAATATTTAGAATACTTTGTGCGTATAAACCACCCAGAACCTTTATTTTTTCTTTTCTTTCAGAACCAAAACATGAAAAGCAGACTGAGACTCAAGATACAGGTATATACACATATATATAAATGCATATATATGTATGTATATATGTGTGCACTCCCACACACATCCTACCATGTGTATATAAATAAATATATGAAAAACATTAGAAAACCTTAGTTCCATATATAAAGTAGAAATACATCTACAATGAATGTTATTATAATACATGTTATTTTCAAAATCAGAGTCATATTTTAAGCAAGTTAGCATAAAAATCATTAACCTAATCTTGTTATTTATATATATTGAAATACATAATATGTGTGACCTTCAATCATGACATATTGCCAGCTATGGCAAAGGTTTGTTACAGTCTGTGTTGTTATAAAGTTACATTTTATGCTATGAGCTGAGATACCTTTTGATATGCTGTTCATGAGGATTCATCTTTAAAGCGTCAAATGACATAAAGTAGGGTATCTGAGGCTTTTAATGGAGAGTTGGAACACAGTAATTCAGCACAGTCAAACCTGCTGCCTGCTGTGAGCCTTGCTCATGACCTTGCAACCAGTGTGTAAGATCATTCAAAATGTAGACTGTCAGTACTAACTCTACTTTGGTGCAGACTTTTGCTAATGCGTTTGTCTAATTAGCAGAAGCAATTAAAAATTGTTTGCAGTACTCTCTGCATGCTGTATACTTTGTTGTTTTGAAATACCAGCTCTTTTGAGTCATCTCAGATAGCTGAGTGAAAAAAACTGCAGTTGTTTAGTTTAGAATGAAGTAAAGAAATTCTCTGGTGTGTTTCTTCTCAAATTCATTGAAGTTCCTGTTTGTCAATAGCAGTTCACTGTTCACAGCTGAACATGCCTGTATGCTAGCTGTGGTTTTTTTGTGCTGTGTGTAAATTTTGTCACTTGAGGGCTTGACTTTACTATTGCTCTGAACTGAATGTGTTTTTAGCTGTTGAGGACCTTCCAGAGGAAGTGAATGAAGCTGTGGAGCCAGGTATATATTTCGTAATTGTGATCTTAAAGTCCTTTGATAAAATATATGCATTTGCAAATCTGATGTTTAAAAAAAGCAAGCTCATTGTATACTCTTCCCTTTATTACAGATGAAATTACTGAAGATTTTGATATTGCCAAAGACGTCTCAGGTATGAGTTTTCATAATTTGTGAAAGAAAAAGGATTTTCTTCCATTTGTATTTGATAACATAAATAAAAACCAAGCAAATGAAAAACAAAGCAGATAAATGTACTATTATAAAATCATTAAACAGTTTGGGTTAGAAGGGGCATTTAAAGATCATCTGGTTTAAACCCCCTGCCATGGCCAGGGACATGTTTAACTAAATCAGATTGTTTAAAGCTCTGTCCAGCCTGAATTGGAACACTTCCAATGATGTAGCATCCATTACTGCTCTGGGCAACCTGTTCCAGTGTCTCACCACACTCAGAATGAAAAAATACTTTCTTATGTCTGATCTCAATTTACCTACTTTCATTTTAAAACCATTGCTACTTGTCCTGTTGCTACAGGCACTGGTAAAAAGCATCTTTCTGTCTTTCTTACAAGATCCCTTATTGAAAGGCTGCAGTAAGATCTCTCTGCAGCCTTCTCTTCTCCAGACTGAGCAACCCAAGTTTCTCAGCCTGTCTTCTTAGGAGAAGTGCTTCAGCATCTGACTCAGTGCAGGAACTTCTGCTTGGCCTTGTTGAACTTCATGGTGCTCTGATAAAGTACTTGCTCAGTTCCTCTATGGAGCTCTATGTTAGTTTTCCACATTGCCCCTCATAAAAATCAAGCTGTAAATTTTGTTTGCTTTATTGGTATCTGGAAACTTTAAATGAGTACTGTGTCAAATGTGATGTAAAGATTTGTTCTAAGCAGTTAATAATGTCATTAAGGAAGTTTTTTTCAAACATATTGTTGATTCAGTCAGCTAGAGCAAGGCGATCTAAGCAGTTTAGTTTGAGCACAGTGTGTAGGATTTGATGCTATATTTATTTAGATTTTCTTTTTGAAAAATGCATTCTGATATAATTAAATGAGGAAACAACAGTTTGTCTTCTTTCTTGTTGGATACTTATTTGATTGTGTGGTAGCTGAGGGATACAAACAGAATTGTAAATGTACTATGTGTGACTTTTAACACTTATTTTCTTTATAACAGTAGAAAGTAAGCAATCAGAAGATGATGTGGGCATTAAACCAGAGGAATCAGGTTTGTATGTTATGTTTTGCATGAGTTTTCCACTTAAAAGAAAAAAAAAGGAAAGTCACAAAGATTGTGGAATAGAATTTTATGCAGCAGTAAAAATAATTCATAACTTTTTCTGCAACTGTTTTCTATTGAGGGGAAACATATCTGTGTTGTTGGAATCTTATCATCTTGGATTCTTCAATGGCAATATTTTAATGGCTTTCATAGCACTTTTCAGTTTCAGAAGTTGAAAGTGCTCCCTGCTCAGAAAAACTTACATTGATAAAAATGACCATATTTAGGCCATATGATGAAACTGAAGATTTCTTTTCTTTGCTCTGTTTCCCACCAGCCAGTCAGTAGTGCATACTTGGGAAAGAGGGTATATGTGAGAGATAAAGTGGAATGTCTTCCCAGCCTTGAGCTCTATTTGTGGGCTCCCCAAGTCAGAGAATGCATTTCCCTCTATTTGACTCTTATTTTCTACAGCCAGAATCCTGGCTATTGTGAAGGTGTTTTTCTGGTGAGCCTGACTCCCTCCATGCATTAATAGGGGCTGTGTGTAGCCTTTCATCTATTAGCAGTAATAATACTTGGTGCTGTGTGATGTGTCTAATTTTAACATACATATCGAATTGAAAATAACTGAATTTTGAAGTCAAGTATTTCATAATTGCAGCTGGGAACATAGTAAGTGTATGAATTTTTCCAAGTCTGTACTGTGATAACATGTGAAACTGTGGGAGATTTGTACTTTGGATGGTTTATTTTCAGAATTTTAAGCATAATTTTTGAAACTCCAATCCTGCGATTTACTCATGGGCCTACTTGAGTATTAATCTTTCCCTTGTTAAAATTCAGCTGAAGAAGAAATGTGCATCCCACTCCTGCAAAAGCAGGATTACAGAACAGTCTTGATGGGTCACTGTTTTGAACAAAAGGGGGGAAAAGGGGCTTTTTACAAATGGTTAGGGAGCAGTCCATTTTGAATTATTTTTACATTTTTGGTTTACAGATATGCCTGTTCAAGCTGAGGATTATTCAGATGATGCTCAAGGGGGTAAGTCGATCTTAAATGCTTGGGGTTTTTTTTTTTCAAAATAAAAAATTAAGCACTAGCTACTTTGCTGAGAGATGTGAAGGAATATTATTGTCAAAGTTGCTTCTTGGTTTTGAAACAATAATTTTTTTATTGTACGTCATAAATTCTAGTAGTAGTTACTGGGTTATATGAAAGCATTCAAAATAAACTGTAACTAGTTTTAATTTAAAACTTAGTTTTTAATAATTTCAGACAGAGCTGGATAGTTTTGCTGTGAAGGGAAGGACGACAATTTCGGGTCTCAAAATACATGTGTGCTTTCTCTCCAGAGTAACTAATCATGGATAGTGATAGTGTCGATTCTCTGTCAGTCAGATCTATTGGAGTCTGGCTGTGGTAGATTCTTTGGGCACTGCCCTGGAAACAGGACATTTTTGTCATGCCATTGCATTCTTCTTGACATAACTGATTTCAAGGACAAGAGCACTTCCATCTATTGCTTGAAAGTAGTAAACACAGAATTTGCTGAAACCGCTTTTAGTGTAGTTCCTTGGCTTCTGTATTTGAAGACTAAATGTTGTTACATTTCTCTTGCTTCTTGGAGTTAATTATTACAAGTTACTAGTTTGTTGGTTGTAACAAAGTAGTTGTGTTGAGTGAAACAGAGTTGTGTCTCAGCACACTGGATCAGAGAAGCTGCAATCCAAGAGCCGTGGTGGCTGTATTTCTGTTTTGTTCTCATTTCTGGATTAGTTAATCTTTGCGCTATGCAGAAGCTCTTACGAGGTGTGGTGCCCAGAGAGTTCTGGAGGGGATGTTTGTTTTCCCTTGCAGTAAAGGAAACTTCTATTTGGTTCTTCGTCTTTGCAAAAGTAGCCAGAGAAGTGAAAAAAACACTGGAGGCCTTTCTGGTACAGATTGAAGGCATGGTTTGGGTAATATTTTAATTTATATGTGGAACCTTAATGGAGGTGATTTGAAATGCTCATTTTAGTAGGTAACTGTGTTGTCTGTGAGGTCTTTCTGATCTGTTTATCACAACAGCCACATGGTGTGTTGAAATGTTTGAAGCCATAGATATCAATTAATAGATGCCTTCTCTAACATGTTTCGTTTCATAATGAATATGGAGTGTTTTTAACAAAAGTTTATAATCAGTGTAAGAACAAACAGTAGTTGCTTTGACTGCATGGCAAGAAGTTCTGCAGAGGTAGTCTTCATTTGGTTTGTTGTACATTAAGTTGGAACTGCAGAAGAAGAAAAGATATTTTCTCTCAGAAAGGCCCTTGTTACATCCTGGTCCCCAAGGCTGAACTTTTACGAGATGTTACACTTTAATTTCTGGCTCCAAGGGATTTCATTCACACAAACTCTTGTAAAGCCATGGGTTCTTCGGTACTTTGAATTTGTGTCTTTTCTCTAAGAGATTTCTTTTAATTTGGTGAGAATATAGGTGTTTTGGCAAAAAGGGGTTTACAGGAAAAAACGTGCAACTTCACAGAAGCATTACAACAGATTACTAGGACTAACAAGCATTGTTATAGAGAACCTTTGTTACACTTAGCAAACACAAACTCCATACAACTTAAGTTAGGTACCCCTAACCTACAGAAAATAGGTGTTTAAGTTACCCACGAGAGGAAGAAAATAATAAAGGAAAAGAGATTAAGATACAAAAGAGTAAAGAGAGAAAAAGAGAGGAGAGAGAACAAAGTTACCACTCAGAAGGTCGCAGGCTGATGGCTTCAAGGAGAACAGGCCAAGGTCCACAATGGAGACCTTGTGCTCCCTCTTTATCTGCTCTGGTCTCTAAGGCCAAATGCCTCCGGCCTTGGGCCAACTGACCACTCTGAGGTCCCAGGCCAATGGAGCAGGGCTGTGTTCTCACTGTCCCTGCCAATCCAAGCAGGTCAGGGGCTCCAGGAGCTGTGGGGTGTTAAAGGTTTCCTGGGCTGTTTGTGACTGGCAGCTGCTCTGAGGCTTCCCTGTGTGGGCTCCAGGCCCTGCCATGAGGGATTTGATGCCACTACACCTCTGTGAGGTTTGACCCATCCCTGCTTCTCCATGCACTACCTCCCTGCCCCCCACAATCTGGTTCTGACACAATAGTCACTGATCTGGTGTGTAACAAGACTTAAAAAATTTCAACAGTAGATAATTCCACTGCCCTGTGCAGGTTGTATTGATGCGAAGATATTGAGATGATCTCTTGACTTACATACACTATTTAAAAATCAAATTCAGAATACAAGTGTCATCTTAAAATGTTTTAATTTTTGGGTTTTTGGACCATATTTCTATCACTTTCGTGCTGTAATTTATGTCTAATTCTTGCAGCAATAAATTAATGTTCTACCTTCACAAAAAAAAAAGCTTAGGTGTTTTGTACAGTAGTGATGGTTTCTGAAATATGCCATTAGAATCATAGGCTCATTCAGATTGGAAAAGATCCTTAAGGTCAAGTCCATGTATAAACCTACCACTGCCATGTCCCTGAGTGCCACATCCTAAAGGTCTTCTAAATACCTCCAGGGGTCATGACTGCACCACTTCTCTGGGCAACCTGTTTCTGCACTTGAACATCCTTTTGGGGAAGGCGTTTTTCCTTATAGCCAATCTAAACCTTCTCTGGCACAAGTCGATGCTGTTTCCTCTTAGCTATTGCTTGTTACTTGCCAGAAGAGACCCATCCCCACTTGGCTGCAGCCTCCTTTGAGATAGTTGTAGAGAGCAATAAGGTCTCCTCTGAGCCTCGTCTTCTCCAGGCTAAACAACCCCGTCTTCCTCAGCCCCCCCTCATAGGATTTGTGCTCCAAGACTCTTCACCAGCTCTGTTGTCCTTCTCTGAACTTGCTTCAGCACCTCAGTATCTTACTTGTAGTGAGGAGCCCAAAACTTAACACAGGATTCGAGGTGCAGCCTGCAGTGCTCCTTTAATTTCAGATGTAATTTCAAATAAAACAGTGGAATTGAACCTAGTTGTCCACTCTTGTTTTGTTGTATTGTGATACTGAAAGAGTCCTCACTGTTTTCAAACACTGTTAGAGTGGCAAATAGGTTGTTCTAATTGGAAATAGTACGCATTTCTGATCCTTTCAAAAGATCTTTTGGATTTTTTTTTAAACCAGTGTTGTTTTCCAAACTAGTGCAAAGCACTTTTTAAATTACAAGGTTACCCTTACCTCTATCCTGGCATATCTTGTAGAAGCACATAATAGCAGAGGCACTGGAAGGAATGAATTATATTCTTTTTCCCTTCACAGGGAAAAAGGTGAGAGAATTGCTCAAAATGTATTTATTCAGTTATTAAAGACACAGATAATTATTAGATGTAGTACCATGTACATGATTCTTTGTTTAGGAAGTAGAAAATTAAAATAGCTTGATTAGCACAAAATCTGCAGCAGTGCACCAATATACTCAAGAATCTTTATAATTTTTTCTAAAAATCTTATTGTTTCAGCACATAAAGTAAAATTCAAATAGCATCTCAGGAAACCAAGAAAAGAAACAGGGGAGATAAATTACTATTGACCATGAATATAAATTAGTATTAAATTCTTATTTCTTTCTGCTATTAAGTATGGTTACCTGCCTTTTATGTATATGAATCTTTTGTTTTGAAACCAATGTTAATCTCAAATTTTCCTCTTAAAGTACAACATTTATGTTTACCAACAATTTTTTTTATTTAATGTTATTTGTGATGGAGGATTCTGTATGGAGATTGTGTTGTCACAAGTCTGTGTGTTCAGGTATTCAAAGCTAGGATTTACTGTTCTCTCAGTGATAATAATATTCAAGTTCATTGTACCAGACACTGTCAAGAATTCTCTTCTGAATGAAGAACACCTTTATAGACATATGCACTCCTTACATATCTGAAAGATGTATCTTTTTATGTAATATACATAACTTCAGGCAGTGTAAAAGAAATGCAGAAATGCCATTATAGAGTCCTTATTTTTCGGTAGTATAAATTCATCCAACTGGATTTCAAGCGTGGTGGCACTAGTTTGTTTCAGATTGGAAGCAGCTGTTTAATTCTTAAGTAAACACAGGAATTTAGTTGTTTTGGAAAAAAACCAGGAGATAGTTTAGAGGCTGAATTTAGCTGCAAGGAACATTCTCACATCACCAGTGAAGAGTTTGGATGTGAGATTTGTGTGTGCTGGAGTGCAAGTCAAAAGTTTTTTGCTGACTTTGGGATATATCACAAAAAAAACCAAGTAATACTACTGAAATACATGCTTAGGTATCTGCAGGTACTGTTTTCCAATCCTCTTAGTTCTTTTACTAAAATTACTGCTGCTGTTCTTTTCTAAACATAGGCTACTTTAGCTTGAGTTACCATGAGCAATTTTGTAACTAATGCACCTGAGTGGTATGATATAA
>VWZD01002140.1:4274-30892 GCA_013396695.1 Sakesphorus luctuosus
AAAGGGCTAGATGCTGATATCACTTGCTGAGATCACTACTTCAGCCGAAAGGGCTAGATGCTGATATCACTTGCTGAAATCACTAATTACTCTATTTTTTTAATAAATGAAACTACTAATCCTTTTTTTTCCTCCTTATAAAATAAAATAAAAGTTAAAATTTCTAGCCACTGCCTCAGTGACCCATAACACTACACACTGTAGGTCAAGAACTGAAAACCATCTGGCTGTGTAAGCAAAACACTTTAAGAAGATGGTATTTTGAAAAATACTTGGTATTGATTTTTCCCCCCTCTCAGTAGAGATGTTTTGGCTACTGCTGAGCAGAGCTTACATAGAGCTTTTCTGCTTCTCACACTGCCCCAACAGCAAGTGGACTGGGAGTGCACAAGAAGTTGGGAGGGGATTCAGCTCCTAGCACATGTAAGGATTTCAACCCATAAAACTGAAAGTAACTATTTCCATTTGAACAAATTTTGGTCCATCCACTAGATACCCCTTTATTTTCCAAATCTAACTGTCGGGACTTTATATGCAGTTAGGCCCAAAGGCCAAGACCTGTTTAACAAAAATCCTGGGTTTGCCTCTGTGGCTTAATGTGGTGCAGCCTTGGGGTGCTGAAAGCTGCCAGCTGCAGAGTTAGCAACAGGATGGCCTATCAGCGGAGGCTCGTGATCACCTGGGTGTAACCAGTAACAAAGGGCTGTTGTTCACGTGGACAAAGTCATTAGCCAATCATTAAGGGCTGAGCCACTAACCCTGTACATGGAACCTGTACCCAAAGGTATATAAGTGTTGTATGGGCATTAATAAACGTCTGTTACAGCTAATCAATATTGGATCGTCTGTTCAGTCCATAAACCCGTCTCCCGTATCTAACCAAAGATTTTAATGTCTGATCTTATTATAAATATGAATCAAAAACAGGGACAAGAGGGACCTTCAACCTGAGCTCCTGAAGTGTTATGGTTACTATTGGTACAACACACAGCATTTAAACTTAGTAGTACAGCTTTAAGGTCTTTACTTCTCTTTTCACACCTGTAATGAAGTTACTTTAACTATGACTATTTCTATCTCTTAAGTAGAATCCTGGAATGATTTGAGTTGTAGGGGACCTCAAGGATCACCTAGCTCCAACTCCCCTGCTGTGGGCAGGGACACTCCTGCCCATGGCAGGACACTAGACAAGGTTGCTCAAAGCCCTGTCCAGCCTGGCCTTGAACACTTCTATGGATAGGGCATCCACAACTTCTCTGGGCAACCTATTCTGTTGCCTCACCACCCTCACAGTAAATACCTTCACTGAAGAGCAAGGACAGTCTCACTTAAAAACCTCAGCTATTTTCCTTGGTGGAATGAAGGAGAAACACATAGTGAAGAGTTAAAAAATGCCTACTAACCTCCACATGGAAAATGAGTTAAACAAAACAAAGTTAGCTCTGTGGTTGGGTTTTTTCACTGTTTGTTTATTATTTATTTTTTTACTTTTGGGAGGACTGTGTTGCAGGGAACCATGACTTTCACATGTTTCTAAGCTCCTTGACTGTTTGTTTGTTAAAGCCTGAAAGGTGTTTAATTAATCTTCATTTGCCTAAGAACAGAGCAGGTATCTGACCAAACCAAAATGATAGGAGAGGGAACAACACACTTTGCAACTATGTTTCTGTTGATAAGCCCTTTCTCTTAATCATCTTTCTAGAAAACTATACAGAATACTTCCACGTCATTTAATTTAAACACATCAGGGAATTAAGAGCACAAAAACCAGGGCCGGCAGCAGAAAGGACGGATTGCAAATCATGAAGACCAGTTTCAGTGTTGTTGGTGAACACATTTCAAGTACTCTACTACACCTTACCATCCTCAGCACCGAAACAGAGGCCATGGAATGCCTGGGCTGCACAAAGTAAAGAATGTTAGCCCTTACCTTGTCATCAAATGCTTTCTGTTCCTAAACTTCCCATCTCCAAAAGAATCCTTCAATCACAAGGTGATGACTACCAGCCGTAGGAGTCAAGATCAAGCACACCTTAAAATTTTCAATAAATGTACAAATCATTTATTTAAAATTCAAAACTCAGAGATACAAACAAAATACTTAAGAAACAATAAATCCAGAAATGTAAACACTTATAGAAAATATATGAACGGTACCAATTTAACCACCCACCATTCTTCCCAGAAAACAGCGAGAAGTAGAAAGACACATCAATGCCCAATTGTTCTTTTTTCTCAAATTCCAGTTTAGAGGTAGAATATTACTGTGAAAGTCTCAACAAAATTTAGGTCAGTAGAATTATGCTACAAGTGAATTTAGCCCATATACTTATTAACATAATGAAGCCAAAAAAGAAGATTCTTACTAAGAGTTCTTATACAATAAAATTTGCCATGGCACTTTCCAAGAGATAAAGCACCTGTCCTGATAAATACTGTTCCATGTTTTTGCAAGAAAAGGATCCTGTGCTTTTTCCATTGCTGACATAAAGAAAACATTTAAAATAGACACTAAGTCCCAACTTTTTTGTAGGCATATAGAAAGCAAGTGTTTCTCAGTAACTTATCCTAGAAAACCAATCTGGAGGGGGAAAGAAGTGTAACTGAAAAAAAGACATTTTGAAAGACTTCATGAATACTTGATGCATACTTATTCAGGTGACACAGTCATCAAGGGGGGAAAAAGTGAATACAACAGGGCTGGGATGGGGGTGGGTAGCAGAGAAAAAACATGTCTTTTCCACTAGCAGGGGAACTGACCAGTTTTTATATTTTCTTGTCATTCTACTCAGTGCTACAATTTTATCCTCTCACGAAAAAGTGTCTCTGTGTGAGACTCAACAGAACATCAAGTCCAGTCAAAATTACCCAGGTAGTCTCAAAGGAACGTATATTTCATTTTTGTTCATCAAATGGCCTGCTACAAGTAGAAATCAAGATTGGAATTTTTCAGACAGTATATACAAGGTCATAAAAAACAGAAACAATTTGCAAGCTCAAATACAAACATTCAGAAAAAACGACCTGTTTTTTATATACAGAGACTGGCTGCTAAGTGCATTATTTAAACTGCTGCATGCAAATAGTAGAATCTATGGTTGTTTAAGAAATTTAACTATCAACAACTGTTAGGCTTCTGCAATTTAGTTTAACAAGGACTTTTTCTCAAGTACTTGCTGAAAGATATTTGTGATTTAGAAGCAGCAAAATAAAATTTGCAGTCTTAATGCCTTCTTGCTTTAGGGTATAAAACCATTTGTCCCTACCACCTTCAGAAAAACAAGAGTAATTTCTGCCACAGACTAGCTGAAAACAGGCTTGCCTAGGCCAACTATCTCATCTGGGGCAAAACTACTTGTGTGGTGCAGTTTAAATAGTCTGAGCTATATTTAGCTGGTTTTTCTGAAGCAAATTAAAGAAGCATTTGAACTGTATTCACAGCAGAGCTGACCAACACTGCCTGGCAAATAACCATTAGTTACCTCTCCCGTTAACACTGGAGGATCAGCCCAGGACAAAACACAAGGGACAACCTTTTATGGTACGAAGCACATTCTTCTGGTGAATATGAAGCCTTGCAAAAGGAAAATGATTAAAGGATACAGTATTAATACTGCAGATTTTTAGACATGGATCTGCTTATTTTAGGCTTGCCAATTCCTTTATGAAATTTCCACCATCTCCCTTTGTTGTGCATCCCTACTCAGATGAAAGAATATGACATACCTAGATTAAGAAAACTTACCTAGACAAAGGTGAGTAAATGTTAAGCCATGTTAACTGTTATATTTCCACATCATGATTCTTTGAGAGCTCAAAACAGGATGGAAAGAAGACATTTTTAAATATACATGCAGTTTTATTCCTTATTTTTCCACTGTATCCCTCCCTCATTATGTCTTTCCTGGTATGCACTTTAATGGTCAGGATGAAAATACTGTCTGTATATACAAACTAACTAATATTTAACTCTGTAAAAACTAATCCAAAACTTCACCATTCTTTGATGTCTCTCTATTTAAGCAACTCATCTTCTATACGTGCAAGATACTTTTCAGAACATCAGAAAAAATGTTTTCATATATCACAGTTTCCCAGAAAAAGTAAGATAAAGCTGATCATATGTTGGTACATGCTTCGCTCTACCTGCATAAACCCACTTTTGGATATACAGGTTACAAGTTAGTAAGGACTGCAGCTGACTTAAGCATTAGTTAAAATGTTGCCTTGTGTTTGTGTTTGCAAGTTCTAATAACAAAGGAAATGTCAAGAAACATCTAGGGCTTTCATGAAAAATTAACCAAGTTCTCCCCCTCTGACACCTCCAAAATTCAAGTTGTTTCTCCTCTTTCTAACTCTGCAGCAAAAGTGACAATACAAAATAATGAAGTATCTATGCTTCCTTAATGCCTTCAGTAAGTGAAACATTTTTATCCAGGTAGTGGTCTAGTTTCTCCCAAGTCTTGCGTTTCACAGACTGAAGTAGTTTATCTTTCAAAACCCAAAGAAAATCCTTTTAAAGGTTTACATGAGGTTTTGGTTTTTCTTTTTTTTTTTTTTTGAATGTAACATATTGACAGTCAAAGAGCCAAGTCCTATGAACTGCAGATACCTAAGCATGAGAGATTTAAACCCAAGTTCAGAACCTACAGAGGACAAGGGGATGATCAGGTGGACTACACACTTCTTTGCACAGTTAATTAGATGTCATGCATTACATTAATGCATCCATACCACTTTCAATACCCAAGAACAATTGTGCCCTAATTATAAATACAGTTATGCTACAAACATGCTGTTAGAGAGATAGCACATTGAGAACCTGCCACTTCAGTTGTTTTGGGGTTTTTTAAATGTTACCATGTATGCAAGGCACAGTCAAATGTCAGCCTGACTGCTGTGGTAGCTCTCTTGAGAAGTTAGTCCCCTAGAACTTACTTTTTTAGGGGTAGGGAAAAAGATGATGGCTACTCTGTACACAGGGGTCTTCCAAGGTGAACTTCACCACTGGGCAGATGGCTGGTACAAGTCCCATACACAACTTATGTTCTACATAAAGGCTATTTTAAGGCCTTGAGCAAATACTGGCCTTATACCAACTCCTGAGTAGTGGTAAATTTCAGCTCAAAACCTGAAGTAGGCTAGCAACCAAAGCTTTTACAAAAATTAAATTATTTTACCGGGTAACATGGCCCTAAGAGTTACTTTTAAACAGCACTAGTTGATTGTAATGACACCATAGCACCAGAAGTTAACCTGTGGTTCAGAGAATCACAATAAGCATGTGTCTGTATAACTGAGAAGTAAACATTAGCAAACTACTGAAACACTGGCCTTACAGCAAGCATTGAAAACCACAATATTACCAAACTGAACTGACCCCTGTAAGTCAACAATATCAACTCTGATTTCACTCAGCATCATCACAAATAACATGGCAAAACCAGATGTCCCTTGCCACTTGTGGTATACTAAGATACCTGATCCTTTTCCATTAAAAAGCCCAACACAGCAATGGCTAGGCAAGATACAAACCATGTTGCTTGCCCAGAGTTTAAGTGGAACGCATAGTCTAGGTAGCTCAGCATATCAGCTAACAGGGAAGAAATACACCTTTTTATCCACACCTAGTTGAGTGTCAAATACTGGACATACAGGGGGGAAAAAAGCAAGCAAAAAACCCAACGGAGATTTCAAGAAATATATTTAAGTCATGGAATTTGTTTTTAATATTTATACCTGTAGACAGAAGTTGTGACTTGTCTTGAAAGCCATGCAGATCCAAATCCCACAGTGTGTCAGCATCTTTGTGGAGCAAAACATCCGCCACCAAGTCTGCTGCGGTAACCCAGCAGTGCAGTCTTGGAAATGATGTTCCCAATCACATGCCCTTTTAAAATTCTTATTTAGTCCTGGCAGCTGCTGGTTCCACTTTGAGTCTTACCTGAGAAAGCAGGGAAATTCAACCCCAGGGAAAACAAAGGTCAAGGCTTGTTTGAGGCTCCCTGAGGTCTCTCCTGTAAGTCCTTGTTTCAGTGTGTATGTAATGACATAATTACTAGCCAGCGGCTTCAAGTTATTTACAAAAAAGTCGCTGACTCGGACACTGGTTTTCTAGAACGCATCTTTTATACACTGACCAAACTATCCTTGTTAAAGTCAAAAGGTCTGAAAAGCAACTTCTTTCATCTTTCTTACCAGACTGTATCCTGCCTCCTATGACTGGATGCACTGCATCAACTCTGTTTCTTACCATATTGTTTCCTTCTCTTTGCAAAATAAGAACTTAATCCTTCTTTGTAGAAAAAAAAATCCAGTACTTACTAACACATTCACTAAAGTGAATTTACAGCAAACACTACCACTACCACCCACACACCCCCAATCTTCAGAATTAATTTAATGGAAGCCAGTTATTAGGACACTAGTTTTATGTTTGAAAATAAAGTGCATAATGATTGTCACTGAGAACTGTGCTGATTTTAGGTTAGCATTGTTAGTGTCAATCCTCAGCAACATCAATAAAATACTAAGTACAACATAAATTGGTAATGTGTCAAAATCTGGAGTAGCACACATGAAAAATAAGTTTTGTATAAATGGGAAAAAGAAAGGTAAGTGAAATGGAATCCATATTCCTTCATAGAACTGAACCTATTACACAGCTATCCCAACATGCAGCATCTGAAATGAAGAATCACGGTCTGTTTGCTTCTCCTCTGCTATTTCTGAATTCAGTTTGTAGCTTTCCGATGTCTGACTGATTTCACCTCGGACAGGGGAAGATGTATCTTGAGGCAGATCTAGAGAGACAGTGTCAGATGAAGAATCCTGGCTTTCTGCTGAAACAATGATTTGTGTACAGCTGCCCTCCATTTCCTCATCGCAAGCTGTCTCTTCAGCAGCCTCTTCCAGCTGCTGAACAGATTTCAAATACTGTTGTATCAGTCCGTTGTCCTGCTCATTACTAGAGCTCTCTTTACTTTGCCCACACTCCCCATGGGCATCCTCTGCATCTGAGGAATACGCTGAAACAGAATTGCCACATTGTTTGACAGTTTCCATTGAAAGAGACCTCTCAGTTCCTTCAGCTAAACTCTTTTCAGAGCTACACACCTCACTGGCATGAGTCTGATCAGCTGCAGAAGAATGAAAACCAGAATCTGGGAATTGCAATGAAGACTTTTCCTGAAGATCATCACCAGCTGGAACTAATAAAGCAGAATTAACATCCGGTGGGGTTTCTTGTTCAAGTGTGGACGACTGAATAGGTGGCTTGGATGAGCATAAAATACTGGCTGAAGGGATCCCAGTAGCACCTAAATTTTGCATCACTGAAAGCTGCCATTGTTGAAGGGATTTAACCTGTAAAGTATAGAGACAAATCCATTATGAAGTGCCACTAAGAAAATATTTTGACTTCTAGAGTATTTCTTGCATTCAGCAACCAACCTCTAGTATAAAACCTAAGATAACTGACAAACAAAAGGCTTGCTACACCTTTAGGGAAATTTTGTTCTTCCCACTGATAAAATCATGGCTTTTAAATCCAGAAGCCCAAAACTGACAGAGCACACAAGCTCTCAATTCAAGTACTTGAGGAAAAAGGAATGTTTTTAAAAAGAGGGAATCATTATGAAATAATCCATGCTTAAGAAAACACTCTTATTTTTTGATTAATACCTTATTAAAAGATGTATTAATAACTTTCCTACTTCAGAAATGAGTTGCTCACAGGCAACACAGCTTGAAACCATTTCCTTTGCCCTGGGTATTTGGCAGTCACATCACTCTTCACAGTTCTCCTATATTTATTTAGCTTCCCTTGCATTTTGCCTTCCTTCTCACACCAGGCCACAATTTAGCCTTCAGTAACAAAACCAATCTTCTTGCACATCCTTCTGAAGGTTATTGTCCCCCAGAATAAGAATATAGCAAACAACATGGCAATTAGATTCTATTAAGCCACTCAAGTTATCATTGGAAAAAATGAATCATGTTGTCTATCTCTTTAGGAGCTAAAGTATGAAAAAGTGCCTTTCAAAGTCATATATATAAGCAGAAAAACAATAGGACAAACTTTACCTGGTTCCAAAGAAATCTGACAGCTTCCTCCTGTACAAGCCTCTGCATCTTATCTTCCTCTCTTTCTTTTCTTAGTCTGCAAGAACACAGACACAAAATTTAGGCAGCTAAAATAAGCAACATTTGGGTAACAAGAGCAACAAGAATACTTAAAATGTCTACTTATATAACAGCACTCTTGAAAGATACAACAGAGCCTAACATTAAGAAATTACTGCAGTCTGGCTTGCCATCAATACCCAGCTGCTGACTCCGAGTTTTGTTTTCAGTTACATTTAAATTCTGCTTCCTTTTATTGCAGCAATTTGTTGGCTTGACAATAATTCAAGTATCTTTTTGTAAACTGAATCTGAGCTTTTATTTTTTCCCTGCGTAACTATCACTGTTCCCCACCAAAACAGTGAGTCTTCATTACAAACTATGCTCTCCCCAGCTCATACCTGGACATAGTACAGTGTGTAAACACTGGTAGTTTCTAGAGGTTCCCTGAGCACTCAACTTGTTTCACAGAATTTTGTCACTTATGATAATATAGAACAAGTGCCTGTCAGACTGACAGTCCCAGGCTGATCCAGAAAAATAAAACTAAACCCAGAACTTCTATCTTACAAATTGAGGAGCTTGGGTGATGATCTTGTCCAAACATGGATTCACAGGATCAAAAAAGGAAAACAGAACCAAACACAGAGGCACATTTTAAAATTGTATCACAAAAGGCAAAGGGAATTCTTCTTTTCACCAGCAATAGAGGAACGACTCAATATGGACACTTTATTTATAGACTCTGTAATTGCTGGGAGACAAGTGAAAACAAAATCCCACTCAGCAATTACTATTTTGGTTGTCCACTGAAATATGCAAGTCCTGCTAATAGAGGAATAGAAAAATGTGTACTAACCCAACCCACTCATAGAAGGCAATTTGAGAGTAAGTGCATACTGTGCTTACCTTACAGGAAATGACTCTCTAAATATAATAACAGTTTTATGTTCCCAGTGACAGGTTTTGCTGTGAGTAGTTAGATCAAGACCCATCTACCTGTTCTGAAGTACCCGGGAATGATGGTTATGTTCATATATATTTGAAAATACACAGCATGACGTCAACTTACTTTTCTATTTCATGAGTTAAGCAAATGATGTGCTCCTGCATTCTGTTCAGTCGAATTTCATTCCGCACTTCCTTGGCTCGAGGATGGAAGTTCCTCGTGTAAAATCCTCTCCAGCAAGCTTGAAGCTTGGTAGCTGCTTTAGTCATCCTTTGCAGATCAGCTGCACCATGATCGACAACAGATAACAAATCAGAACTTTCTCCTGTCATCTGGTCAGAAAAGCGAGTTTTTGCTCCTGATTTAGCACCCAATGAGGTGCTGGGGTCACTGTGCAGAGCGTGGTCTTCAAAGGATGCTGAACAGTTGCTGGTATTGGCAGTCAGGCTACCCGGTCCTGGGTCAGGAGAAGGCAACACCACGATCTCTTGGATATTCTCTTGCATTTCCACACTTCCTACTGCTCTGTTCAAGCACTCTTTTGTAACACAAGAAGATTCTTGCCTGTTGATTGTTTCTCTGTTACTAACATCTCTCACACATTCAATCACTGTATCATCATCATCTTCTAGGCCCAAACTGATTCCACGCAGCTTCAGGTCCAAAGCAGGAGACACTGGAGACAATCCGGAAGCAACTGGCATGAAAGTAGACTCTGAGGATAAAAGGCTGCTGTTTAGTTTGTCTTCATCTGTCTGTATATCTTCAAGGTATAGATCCTTGTGAAAGCTTCTTTCAAGAGGACAGGTGTTCTTTACTGCATAGGAATGATCACTCTTTGCACTTGGTCCACTGCAAGAATTCTTCTGGATGACAGGTTCTAGATGGGCAGAAAGCCATATTGAAGTGTTACAGTATTTCAATAACATATCTTCATGCAATTCATAGCAAGTCACAATCTGGTTTTGATAGTTAGCACCTGGGTGTGTAAGATGATCTAAAACACTATTAAAGATGAGCATTATTTCTACACAAGGAAAACAACTCCTTACCACAGTAACATCCACAAACTCAGCAAATACTGGATACAGCAAATTGCACAAACTGCATCCCCTTCGAGAAATCACACTTTCATAAAATGGAGAAGTCAAAGTAATAACTCTTTAGTTTATTGGATTGTGTTTTTCACCTAAAAAACCTACTAGTTTTTCACGACATGAATAAGCACGGAAAGGATTTCAGAAAACAAAGTGTAACTTCAGTAGAAAAAGTGTTCAAAAGCCAATAGAATAAAATAGTAACAGGGCCTTACTCTGAAATTCTCTCCACAAAGTTATCTATGTTCAAAAGAAAAATGTTTATTTCCACAGGTTAGATCACAGGTGTAGAATAGCTTCTTACCACTTCCAAGAACCATCTGTGGTGGCTGGGCTGGACTGCTGTGTTCATGAGCAACCGGCACAGTTTTGCTGGGGGCAGAAGATGTAGGTGGTCCCTCATTTTGGTTTTGATGCATCAACTGTCTCTGGTGGAGTCTAAGCACAAAGTTCCACAAATTTTGTATTTCTTTTAAACTTTTTCAGTACAGAAAACATCTAAAAAAAATACATCAACTACTTCAAAGGAAACAAGTGATCAAAACATTCCAACCAAGAGGCTACTTATGCAGATCCCTACACCTACAAGACAATAACAGGACTACTCACACAGTAGGGGATTGCACAGCCTGTTCCTGCTCCCCTTCCTCTTGCCCCTTTTCCTTCATTACATGTATCAAAAAACTCCACAAACAAACAAGAAAACACAAAATCAAAACCACCCAGCATACAATTCTGACTATAGACTGAAAACCATGAAGTACTTCTACACACAAGGAAGGCACTCAGCTATTTTAAGTTTTTATTGTGGAATACATTATGCCTGTAGGTGTAAAGGAGATTGAGGAATGGAGGGAGTGTCTTTTATGTTTGAAAGTGACTGAATCAAGGAATTAGTGTCCCCATTACTAAAGCAACAAAATCCTAGTACAAATGAACAAATATTGCTACAAACCTAAAATCATACTTTACAAACCCAGAGAACACACAGGTTGTTTCAGCCCAGCTAAATTAGAAGATCATGAGGTACAGGTCAAAGTGAAATTGCCCTACAAACCATATATGTGTGTGCATATGTATATGGGTGGGGATTTGGGGGGATTGCTTTTTCTGCCATGCTTTTTCTTTTGTTTGATTGTTGGGGTATTTTAAATTTTAAGAGAGTTATATTTAGCAAGCTAGCTTTCTGAATTTCTCCCAGAAATATTACGTGAATGTCAGAGCACTTAGCTGGATATTCCAAGGTCAATATGCTTTTTTTTCCATCTTCTCCTCCAAAAATGGTCACAGCATTTCTGTAATTTCCTCCAGAAAGCCAATCTATACCAACAACTACTCCTTCCAGATGCTCCCAAGTTTCCAGGCCTTTTGATGAGATACTTACCACAAGACTTTTGTTGCTCAACTTTCTAACCACTGTATCTAACACACAATAAGACATATAATTATGTTCTCAATTACATTCTCTAGGAAACAAACAGTAAGTTCTCACCTTTGCTTACTCAGTATTTTTTCCAGTTTGGCATCCTCTTCAGTCTGGAGCCCATAGGAAGATATGAGAGGACAGACAGTGGCCAAGTACTGAACGAGCTGAACATGCTGCCCAGGTCGGTATGATCTTCCTTTACCTTGACTGTAGAGCCATTCTGCTTTCAAACTGTTAGGAAGGGGGAAAATGGTCACCATTAATGAATGGCATAAACCCACTAACACTCTTTTCACTACTCTTCCTCTAGGGGATACCCAAGAGCTAATCTACAAATTAATCAAAACTTGGAACATGTGCAGTGCCCAGAGGAACTGGGGATTTCATTAGCAGAACAATGAATAAAGTGTTCCCTCACATAAGCATTAATGAAACAAACAAGCAAAAATCTGTCCAAACCTGCAGTCTCTGCTTTGTGTGTGTGTGTAGTCTTTGAGCACTGAAAACTCATTTGTGTCAATGAATTTATCAGCAAAGCTTGCACAGAAACAGAAAAATTCACACAAACATGCAGAACAGGCACAGAGAGCAATTCTTGCTGAGAGTATTCAATAACTGAACTCTGTTTTTAAATTACATGCGCTTCAGTCTGAGAATATTTCACATAATACATCTACATATAGTAATACTGTTAATACAGAAAACCCTATTAGTCACAAAGAAAAGTCCACAATTCTAACAGACAACTTTTCAGGAAAGTTATAACATGTTATGGTCAAACAGAAATAGAGTTGGTTTACCTTTGATCAGAAAGGCAGCTTTTCACTTTAGTAATGGAGAAAGAAGGACAATAATGTTCTGGACTATATTCATGTACTGGACTAAAATAGTCCAGTTTTATCCAGTGTTTTTACTGGATCATACTAATGTGCTTGGACTCTTCTGATGTCAAGAACTTTTTCATACAGATATCATAGTGATATAATAACCACAATGACACAGTAACAAGTGATTTGAGCAAGATAATGTTTAACTGATACCAAACATTGTCAAATGTACAAATGCACACTCAAAGAAGACCCTTCATAAAAAGGCATGTTTGAGCTTCTCCCAAGTTACAGCTTTAGTATCTGCTGATTGTCACATTCTACAAAGAGGCTGATAAATTGCTACCACAGTTTTGTTTTGGAGAAGTGCTGCTGTGAGTTAAATAACAAAAGCTTAACTTCATACTTCTACATAAACAACCTTATGACCTTATATAATAATTACAGTGTAACATGTGAAAAATGTAGCAAAAGCGACAATGTTAACTGGCCTGTATCTCATATGGCCATTAGCAACACCAACAGAATTTCAGCTCATTAGCACTTTCCCATTTTTTTCATTATGTAAGAATGAAATTTCAACTTCGCCAAATTTTATTTAATAATTTTTGAGATTTAATACTATTATGTCACCTTTCCTTCTGAGAAATCACATATCCATCAAGCACTTTCAGGTTCGGACACCAGCTGACAATATATGGCCTGTAGTCAAAGCCAGGGACAGAAGGTGTAGCCATCACACAAGGATTGTTCATAATTGACAGCTGTTCCAGTTGACGAAGAGAACTCAGGAAAGAAACCTTGAGAAAACAAGACATATTTGTTAACTAAACCCACTGAATGCTTACAGAACATACCACATATCCCAGATGCAGCCAGACATCTCATGCAAAACAACAGAATTACAGATACATCAAAAATCACATTTTATTTTTGAACACAAACATCATCAAAGGACCTTCTATCAAGTACTGCCATTTTCCCATTAAGTCTTCTGAAAGTACTATTAGCCCTTGGAAAGTAAAACTTCTCTTAAAAATCTGGAAATGGGGCCTTATGTATAGAAAGGTATAGCATTTCTATGATTCCAGTTTACTACAACAAGTGTTATAATTTGACCAAAAAAAAAATGCAAGCCAAAAAGCTGGAAATACTGTCCCGTTTTGAAGAGCAATGTATTACCACAACAAGATTTTTCTTCCAACATGAAATCCCAACCAAGAGTTTTGCCTGCTACTTAATTAAAAACAAACAAACCAAACAATAAAGACAAAATTCACAAGCAGATTATTTCTTTCTTTTATTCTGTGTTTGGGAAATAGATCACTTGCAAAAAGTGCAATTCAAAACTCTGTTCTAAACACAGCAGCCGCAGAAACTCTCTGCAGCAATTAATCAGCTCAGCTTTCAACTTTCACACAATCATAAAAAGCTATGAATTTAGTCCTAAAAATATACTTTTGACAGCCTTAAATAACATCAAAACATAAACAAAAGAAGGCAAAGTTTCTTTCCAGGCCAAACTGTAAAAGGTATCACCTGGCTCATGCAGCTAATACAAGTCTAGTTATTGCATACAAACTATTAAAAGTTACTTCTACCAGCATGGGTCATTTCAAAGAAGAGAAACCCATTTTCAGTTGCAACCTCAAAAAAATTGCTCAACTACCAGCTTTCAGTCTACCTAGAGACAAAGTGTTGTATTTTCTATATGTTACCTCATTTAAGTCTCTGATTTCATTTTCTGCCAAAGAAAAAACAGTCAGACTCTGAGGCAGGCAAACAGGGGCAGTGCGAAGTGAAGTTATAATATTTCCATGTAGCAACAGAGTCTATAAAATAAAAACATGGAGATGAAATGTAGGTTTGATCAACCCCCCCATATTTCTTGTTCAGTCAATCTCTGCAAAAAACACCCAAAAGAATTAAAGCTTTCTGGTCACAGTCACCAAAAAATGTATTTGGAAACATTTTTTCTCTACAGTATTCATGCTAAAAGAGTTAACAATATGCTTTGTCTTGATTCATGACAGAAGATAAGAGAACAAAGAGCTATGAAGAAGACATCATCATTGTATCTTTATCAAAATCATTAGAGTGGTTATAAAAAAACCTCTGCATTGGTTCCTGCAGCTTGGAAACAAGGGAAAAAAAACTCTTATGTCCTTTAGATAATCACAGTAATTCACTAAAATGCTTCAAGAGCTAGTTTGAATAATGAATGTGTTTAAAGGCAGCAATTTTCAAAACAAATTTTTTTAAATTTTCAAAGCAAATTTCTTTACATAAAGAATGTAATTAAAACAGAGGTAAAATAACATTTACCTTCAGCGACGTAAGCTTGGAGAGATCACCTAATTGAGCGATGTTATTGTCTGACAAATCAAGATGCTGAAGAGACAGACAGGAATTGATTTGTTCAATGACCTACAAAAATAAAGAGGTCAATTACTTACCATAACTCTCTTTTAGTCACCACATAAAAACAAGTATCAGTAATTATAAATTATTTTGAAAGCTAAGAAAACCACTGGATAAGTAACTCAAAATAAAAACTATGTTTTAACACAGTTTAATTTTAAAGATGTTGGTTATTTTTCCTACTTTCAGGACTATTTCCTTATTATATTTTGACATAAAATATTTTATTTTTTTCAAACAACTTTAGTCCAAAAATTGCCCTCTTCCATTTCATAAACCAGTCGATGCAAAACATTAACATTTTTGTTTCAATCGAAACAAGAAACACAATCAGATTTCTTTGCAGCACTTTTCAAATTCTTAAAGACTGCATTCCAGAAAATGCAAAAGACTAAATAGTTTACCTTAAGGTTATTTCCCGACAAGTTTAGCCATTCCAGGTGCACCAAATCCTTCAGCCCTTCCACGTACCCAATACTATTATGAGGCAAGTTGAGCACCCGGAGCTTGGTCAGTTTTGCTACACCCATCATTCTCACCAAGCGATTGTTGGCTACAGAGAGCTGGAGATGGACACAAGAGTAAAAGAAAGAATTTTAACTACACAGACAGAATAGACTTTTATGTTCACTAGTTAAAAATGTACTCTAACAAGAACTTATTCAATCTATGTATTTATTTTCCAAGTAAATATCACTGACAAAAAGCCTGCAAGAGGCCAGGAAATAAATGACTCATCAAAGAATGTCGCCTTCACAACTCACTCTGTAAACTTAAGAGGGAACTCTCCTAGCAACAGCTAAATGAAGGAGAAAGAATGAGGAATGGTGTCATATGAAAATAAGATTTTAAAATTAGAATTGCCAATTCATTGTGCAAATTGTTGCCCCATTCCTGATGCAAAATTGCACTTACTGTATTTATGGCAGAGGACAAAATATGTTTCACAGGATTATCAAAAAGTGTGCTGCTAACAGGCCTGTAAATCACAAACTGTTTAAAGAGCAGATCCTGATTAGACACACACTCCAATAGCGTGACCATCCAGCTGGCGGTCTGGTGGAGGTTTGTAGTAGCAACCAACTCCACCTTTCCCATCTCAGTTTAACTTGTCTATAGAAGCCATTGGGCAGCTTCAAGTTTATCTGGAGGCACTGTCAGTGATAACACAAAGTTATTTTTAAAGTTACAAATTAAAAAATAATTGGTATCAAAATTTGGGTTATCAGTGACTTTTCTAAGTGTCCTTATGATGTCCTCCCACTAGGATTTATTTGGTTTATTTTTAGTTACCTGGGTAATTCGCAGCACCACCAACTGTAGACTGAAAACAAAGCTTTCTATTTTAGCCATCTTCTCTTTTTCTTGAAGACAGTGAACTGCCAGCTAACTTCAATTACATAACATGGCCTTAAAGAAGATGTTGCTAACACCACAGTATTGTTATTTCACAGCAATTTCAAGTCAAGTAATACTGACCTGCATCAGATTCCTGCATTTCTCCAAGTGTTCCAATTTAATTATCTGGTTTTTGTCCAGAATCAGAGTCTGAGTATCAGCATCACAGGGTAAGGTTGGACCCAGTTTTTGTAGTCCTTGACCTGACCAGTTGACTACCAAGCCTTAGAATAAAAATGAGAAAAAAAGACAAAAAAAGCACCTTCAAGTTTATATATGAGAACATGGATTGACAAATCAATGCAAGATAAACAGATTCGTTTTATAATATATGCAGATAATTTGGAAATACAGGTTAACTTTCTTTTCCAGGTAAAACTGAAAAAAATTCCTTCAGTCTAAACACCTCACAGTAACTGATCCAGTCACTGAAAGATATGCATTCCAGACCCTGTCCCAGTAAAGAACTCTGGCAGACTTTTGGGAAAGGCAGTAACAGTGAGAAACAGACAAAAAAAAAACCACTAAAAAACCACCCAGACTGTGGTAGCTAAATTTAAAGGTGTGATCCTCCAAACCCTAAATTTCAAAAGAGGCTGATTTTTTAAATTCTTCAGAGATTTAAGGCTTTGAGCAGCTTGACAACTACCTATGTGTAGGCATTCTATCTAAAGTAAGAACCCATTCACACAGCTAAACTCCTGTACTGGTGGCACTGGGCAGGAACACATTGTAAATAGGCTAGCACACCACTTAATTAATGGAACACACAATTAAAATATTTTATGCAAGAAGTGTTACTATATAAAGTTAAAAGGCAAACATTTGCCACCTACAGGAGCTTGAATGACTCGGTACCCATAGTGACACCCAATAATAATCATTTTCACACATTAAGTCTCTGCTGTGTATTTTTTGTACAAACATCATCGTAGTGCTCAGTTGTCTCTTACTATCTGCTTAGTACACAGCCTTTTTCAGCAGCACATCCCAAATAGTGTTGTTACCCCAACACGCCATACATATTAATGTTCTTACAGTTTACAGGCTTTTAGGGTTTAGTTATGCTACAGATGGAGACCAACATTTTTGTGTGTCCTTTTGTCTGCTGGAGAACACACTTTTCTAAGAAGCATCCCTGATGACATTTAATATGTTCCCATTGTTTTTCAGATCCACAGCTACCCCAGGAGCTCTGGAGAGCAGTAATGCAGAGCCAGCAACACCAGAAACAGTCATACTCCTGTCTTTGCACATTCAGGAAGATGGTACTGCATTTCCCACTTAAGTAGCCACCTCTGTAACCACTCGATCACTTTAGGTAAACAGACAAATTTTGCATCTGCACATTTATCTGAGGGTTTGTTACAAAAATTCATAACCAGCCCCTGAGAAACCAGTAAAGAGGCTTGGACCTACAGTATAGAATTACAAGAGTAATCCTTTTATTCATGCACATGAGGTGACCCATTCAAACTGGGGCACCCTGAATGTGGCTTTCAACCATTCAGGTACAACATGATCTGACTAATTGCTACTTAACACACACACCTCCACTTGCCGGGGAACTGTATTTCTATGGCATCATCATCCACCCTATTCTCTGCTGATCTAGGCATGTCTGCAGTCTTGCTATAGTCACTTATCTGTGATGCCAGACAACAGGAGGGTTTCCCACAGGTGTTAAAGGATCTTTGGATGCCGGCTTTATCTCTGTTGTCTGGGGGTATCCTTTATCCTTTCTGAGCACCCTTAAGATTCAGAGAACCACAAGTCCTTGTTTCAAAAGGGTCTGTCCTTCTCCTCCTTGCAACAAGCTGGGGTCCTTTACTTTGCTTGCTAAAGCATGAACTATATATGTATATATAGTCCCTCCATGCCTGGAAGTGTTCAAGGACAGGTTGGATGGGGCTCTGAGCAACCTGGTCTAGTTGAAGGTATCGCTGTCCACAGGAGGTGGGGATGGAGTGAGCTGATCTTCCAACCCAAACCATTCTATGATATACAGCTCTAAGAAATCACTACAATTTCATACTATAAAGATTTATTGGTACAGTATTTCGGGAACAAGATTTCCCCAGCAGGTTTTCAGGACGCACAAAAACGTTCTAGAATTGCATGTTACTCGTCTGGCAGGAAGCAAGGACCTGCACCCTCCGAAGAGGGGCTGCCTCCCCAAGACCGCTCAGCCCTTCCCTGGAGGGAAAACGGGCCTTATTTCATTCAACTCCTACAGCTTCTGCAAGGCTGCGGGATTCCAGCACGACGGACAGCCGCCTGTGCCGCCTCGAGCCCGGCGGGTTCCCCAGAGGCGCCCACTCGGCCCTGCTGGGCCCGCGCTAAGGCCCGGCCTGGCCCCGGCCCAGCAGCGGGAGCGGCCCCAGCAGCGGGAGCGGCCGGGCCGCCGCACCCCGGGAGCGGAGNCGCCCCTCCTGCCCTGGCCCGGCCCTGCCGCTGAGCGCTCTGCCAGCACCGCCCTCCCTGCCCGGCTGTCCCTCCCTCCGTCCCCGCCGCTCCCGTCGGGCCCCGCGCCGTTCCCGGCACCGCCTCCCGGCCCCTCCCCGCCCCCGGCCCCTCCAGCCGCCGCCATCATGAAGTGAGAGGCCTTCCCGCCCCATCCCGCTCCATCCGCCGCGGGGAGCCCCCCCGTGGGGCTCCGGCCGCCCGGCCCGGGCGCCCGCGCCCTCCGCTAACTCTTCTCTCCCGCGCAGGGTCGAGCTGTGCAGCTTCAGCGGGTACAAGATCTACCCGGGCCATGGCCGGCGCTACGCGCGCACCGACGGGAAGGTGAGGCCGGGCCGAGCTCCGGGNGGGCCCTGCGGAGCCCCGCGCCCCTCCGAGGCTTTCGGGCCCGCAGCACACAGCGCAGACCCCACCGACGCGGCCCCGCACCTGTGCAGGGCTGCCTTACCCGCTCCCGCCGCCTCGTCCCCCGCCCTGGCCGCGGCGGCCTCCATGCCCCGCGCCTGACAGCGCCGCCGGGCAGCGAGTGCCGGCCGCGCACACCGCGGCTTTTATCGCGGGCAGGGCGGCGCTGCCGCGCTCGGGGCTGTGCCCGGCAAGGCCGAACCTGCCGCTGAGCGAGTCCCCGCCCCTCCNCCAGCCGCCGCCATCATGAAGTGAGAGGCCTTCCCGCCCCATCCCGCTCCATCCGCCGCGGGGAGCCCCCCCGTGGGGCTCCGGCCGCCCGGCCCGGGCGCCCGCGCCCTCCGCTAACTCTTCTCTCCCGCGCAGGGTCGAGCTGTGCAGCTTCAGCGGGTACAAGATCTACCCGGGCCATGGCCGGCGCTACGCGCGCACCGACGGGAAGGTGAGGCCGGGCCGAGCTCCGGGCCCTGCGGGCGGGAAGGTGGCGGGCCCCGCACGCCTCTGGTGCCCCCGGGGCGCTGCGGTGGGGGCTGCAGAGTCCCGGGTGTTGGGTGATGCCAGGGCAGCATCGGTGCCCCAGGTGCCGTCCGAGCTGCTCCGCAGAGCCAGGCCGTGCTGTGGCGTGAGGATGCGGTTTAGGATGCGGTTTGAGGCTGGGCTGCGTTTTAGCGTTTAAGGATGTCTCATAGCAGCAGGTGTTAAATACCAAAGTTGTGTAAGTTCCTCTTAGACATCCTTCATCTGATGCTGGGATTCGCTGGAGCCAAGAGCTGGTCCTGCAGATGGTTTGGGTACAGGTCGCTGGGGTAGAACAGGGAGGAGAGCACTTCCAGGGCGTCCTGGACGCCCACAGACAGGACTGTCCATTCAGGCCTTTGAAAGGAGGGGTTGGGTTTTGCGTATCCCAGCGCAGTCATCTCCTGCAAAATGACAGCTAAGGAAATAAACTGTTTGAATCCTCGTGTGCTGCTCTGGGAATTAGGCTATACTTAAAATCGAATTGTATAGCTAATAACAAATCAGTCTGCTCATTCTAACTCGTGTTTTAGACAAGCAGCTTTGTTTAACTGTGCAAGAAGGAATCAGGCGGAGTATTGCTCTCCCTGTGTTCCTTAGGCCAAGTTGTGACTCACTCCCGCATACAGGAAGTATATAGTTAATTGAGCACAGAGACACTTGGAAAGTGTGGTGCTGGATATGGCTGTTGATGCTGTGCCTAACATACACAGCAGCAGTGGATGTAAGCAGTAGTTTGAGCTTTCCTCAGAAAAATGAAGTTGCTTCAGAATGCCTTGTAAGAGATCAGTTTGGTCAATGGAACAAAATTCCAAACTTTACATCTTTTTAATTATCTTCTAAAATTTGTAATAGTCAGAGTTGTGTTCAAGAAATACTAAAGCACCACTGTTAAAAAGTACTGACTTAAAGAATTACTTAATGCAAACTGTGATAATGTCTTTCACAAAACATTTGCCTTCACAGGTTTTTCAGTTCCTGAATGCAAAATGTGAGTCTGCGTTTCTTTCCAAGAGAAACCCCCGTCAGATCAACTGGACTGTTCTGTACAGGCGTAAACACAAGAAGGGGCAGTCAGTAAGTATATACCAGCTACTGGCTACCAAAAGATGTGGTCTCTGGTCTGTTAGAGGGCACTTGAACACACTGCTGTTCAGTAGAAACCTGATCCATACAACCAGGATGACAACTGACCAGTAAGGATGAAAATGTGAGCGCAGTTTCATGAGCTGATACACTGCTTCGTGTTTGAAAGGATTGCAGTTCAGCAAAAGCATTGTGTTTGGGTTGCAGCACTTCCTTGAGGGGCCACTCAGAGCCACAGTGAGTTCAGCAGACCTTAACAGTTGTAGGAATGGCATATGTTTTAAAAATTAGTTTTTGGGAAAGGGGTAATGCTGTTTAATATGCAGACTTACAGAAAGTTTGGTCTTGTAAACTTGTTGAATGGTGACAGCATGAGAGATGATTTGGGGGTTTAGGGGCAGGAATGGCAGTTTTCACGTACTCTCTTTGAAAACCTTGGGCTGTAGCTTAGCAGAAGGCCTTTCCTTTGTAGTTGTTACTGCATGAAAAATAGAAATCACTAAGGCATGTAGCTTGAGGTATTTCCAATGCTCTGGTTTAAACTTGCAGAGCAGAAGAGCATGTAGAAGGGTTCACATTGGTGCTGAAAGTGTTTTTACCAATTTGTTTAAAGATGAAAAGTCGATGGTCAATGGCTTAGACTGCTGCCCAGTACCTTATCCCACTTGAACAGGTGTGGAGTGTCTTCTTTCAGGAAATTGCATCAAATGGACTTATTTTTTTAATCCTGTGAGTTACAAAAGGCTGAACTTCTGATGTTCTTGCCAAATTATTTTTTTTGTACCTTGCTGTAGAAGCCTCAGAGGTAAGGGGATTAATGTGTGTGTCTCAAACACCGATAGCCAGATAGCCATGAAGCCAACCAAAGACTGTTAATTATAACAACCAAGGATTGATGGTAGTAACACAGTGGGAAAGAATGGCTGGAGAAGGGGGCCAAAGAGAGGCAGGGCAGCACTTTGCTCTAACCAACAGAATTCTCCAAAGTGAGAAGTAAAATTCTACTTCAGTGTACGGTTTTGTAACAGCTTCAGTCGCAATAGCACCTTGTTTCTGTAATTGTCTTTAGCCATTTGTTTAATGTCTTGAGATGGTAATTGTTTGTCTTCATCTTGTGCCATTTTAGGAAGAGATCCAGAAGAAGCGCACGCGCCGTGCTGTCAAGTTCCAGAGAGCCATCACAGGGGCCTCTCTAGCCGAGATCATGGCGAAACGAAACCAGAAGCCCGAAGTCCGCAAGGCACAGAGGGAACAAGCTATTAGGTGAGCAGGCAGAGATCAGTGGGGGGGGTTGTTTCTTTTTAATCATGATATTTGTATGCAATATTTTGGTGAGAGATGGTAGCAGTGAATCACAGAATAGAATCATAGAATGGATTGGGTTGGAAAAGACCTCCGAGATCATCAAGTCCAACCCTTGGTCCAACTCCAGTCCATTTACCAGATCATGGCACTCAGTGCCACGGCCAATCTCAGTTTAAGAACATCCAGGGATGGTGAATCCACCACCTCTCTGGGCAGCCCATTCCAATGCCTGATTACTCTCTGGAAAGAATTTCTTTCTGATCTCCAACTTCAATTTCCCCTGACAGAGCTTGAGCCCATGCCCCCTTGTCCTATTGCTGAGTGCCTGGGAGAAGAGACCAACCCCCACCTGGCTAGAACTTCCCTTCCGGTAGTTCTAGACAGTGCTTAGGTCACCTCTGAGCCTCCTCTTCTCCAGGCTAAACACCCCCAGCTCCCTCAGCCTCTCCCCATAGGACTTATGCTCCAGTCCCTTCACCAGCCTTGCTGCTCTTCTCTGGACCTGCTCCAGCACCTCAATATCTTTACTGAACTGAGGAGCCCAGAACTGAACACAATACTCAAAGGTCTCTTCTTGCTCTCTCCTGTTGTGAAAATACTTTTTTGTCACACACCATTGTGCTGTCTCTGCACTAGTCTCCCTCTCTAGGAGGGTAGTGAATGCAGAGAAGAAATCTGCAGTAATGCATCCCATTCCTGATCTTATAGTACTGAGCAAAAATAGTGAATGGCAGACACTGATAACTGTTCCTGTTTTTCTGTTAATTAACAGGGCTGCAAAGGAAGCCAAGAAGGCTAAGCAGGCAACCAAGAAAACAGCTGTTTCTGCTGCAAAGGTGAGATGCAGTAGGCAAAGAGAAATCATGAAATGGAATACACCACGTTGTAACTCAGTACACAACATTCTGCTGCAGCACTTAATTGGAAATACATGTTTCTATTTTGAGAAAGCATTTGCATATCTTTTTCTTCATCTGAAAACACCTTGACCAGACTTCTGTACTAAAATTAAACCCAAATAGCTGAACAGAATAGACCCTTTTTACAGAATAAGAAAATAATACACTAAAACAAGTTTCAGGCTGTATGTCAGAGATGTATGTATGGCCAGACTTCGTGAACGAAGATTTGGGCAGGGCTCTCCTCACGTGGGTGTGCCCTTCCAGCCTGCACAGTGGATTTTTTAGGTGAGGCACAGCGTGCGCAGAACTAGCCCCACCGTTTAAGTCCTGAGGTCCATCTGCCATGGCCGAGCGAGCTTGGACAGTGACAGTGAAGTCCGGGGACTGTCACAGCCCCCGGTACTAACCGGGGCTGACCCTGCTGAGCATCCGAGATCTGACGGGATGGGATGGCAGGGAGGCATTGAACTGCCGGGGGACGGTCCCACTGAGACTCGAACTCAGGTCCTTGGGATTCAGAGTCCAGAATGCTCTCCTTTACACCACGGGACCGCCCATGTCAGAGATACTTAGCAGATAAAAAAAACAACAAACACAAAACGCCACCAAAACCAAAAAACCAATAACAACAACAAAACCCCACCCAAACTTGTCTGGTTGTAACATCTTCATTATCCAGGAGCTTGGTAGCAATAGACTGATGAGTGCTACCATCTGTTTCATTATTACTTATGAATTAGTACCATATCCTGGCATCATACATGTTGGAGGCTTAGTGGTATGTGTGTAAACATCTATTTAAATGATTCTCTATTGATAGATTGTAATTCTAATCTCAATTGCCTAATTTCTGTCACATGTATATACAGGGACACTTTCAGGGCTGCAGGTAAATTGCTTCTCTTCATTCATACATCATTATTTCTCAACAGGCTCCTACAAAGGCAGCACCTAAGCAGAAGATTGTGAAACCAGTCAAGGTTTCTGCTCCCCGTGTTGGTGGAAAGCGCTAACTTGCCAAACTGTTGGTCATGCTGAATAAACATCTTATTAACTTTAATTACCTGTGCCATGTTCTCAGCTGTGTGGGATACACTGAAGAGAATGAATCTGTGAAATAACCATGTCTGGTTTTTGCAGACTGAAAACCATCTTACTGCTATTAACCACTTGTTTCTTAGACAATCTCTTGTATTAGCACAGGTTTCCTAAGTCCTTTGAGTGGCTTAGTGGCAGGGAAGGTGAAACTGATGTCCAGGGAGGAGTGTTCTTGCTGAAGGACACAACACTACCTAAGTTTATTCTGCATTTGTGACAAAAGACATATAAAAGAGGTGTCTAAGCTCAGAGATGCAAACTGAAGAGGGGGTGAAGCAGGGCCATCTGTAAGACACTTTAAAAGTTCAATGCACTTCCTGTGTTGTGGAATGCATGTAGCACTATGTTTTAAAGAACCTAAGAAGAAACAGTTTGGGAAAAGGGAATGGGTGGTTTCATGGACTGTGTGGCTGTTACAAAGCTTCAGATAGAACTGCTGGGTCAGGAAGTAACAAAATGATGGATTGCTGGAAGCTGTTGTCAGGAAAAGGATGCCTATGATGATGGTTGAATAAGTTCAAACACAGCTGACAGTACGTGCCTACTTAAAGCCCATTTAGGTTCATATTTAACTTCCAAAATGGACATGTGGGTTTCCTTAGTAATTCACCCTGACACCACTAGAGGGACTGAAATTCCTCATAGGAAGTACCTGTCTGCCTTAGTAACTGCTGTGCAGACACAGTGTGCCCAAACCCTGCCATAGTTTCTCTGGACAGCAATAGCCCATGCCAAGCAACGTCCTCTGACTTAGAACCATACCAGAAAACAAATCACCTCCGTTTTCTGGATGAGCTGCTTCTTAATTCCCAGATGCTGCATCTTGATGGCTGTTAGCTTTAAGAGTTTGCCTAGTTACTTCACAAATAGACTGAGTTGGAAGGGACCCACAAGGATCATCGAGTCCAGCTCTTAAGTCAATGGCCCACACAGGGGATTGAACCCATGACCTTGGCATTATTAAAACCAAGTTTTAACCAACTGAGCTAATCTCAGGGTATATCCTACTACACTGGTCAGGAAAGCAGCTGTGTTCTCACAGTTCTGCTTCTTGCAGTTCTCTTGGGCTTCAAACCCACAATGGCTGTAATGGGCACGTTGGGTTATGGGCTATAGTTTTGAGTTATATTTTGTTTGGAGTTTCTTAATAAAATAGATACGTATCTGGATGAAGTTTGCAACCCTTTTAAAAAATGCCTGGCTTCATTTTGTTAGTGGAATTTGCACCATGACCTTCCAAACAGTTCTGCTTTTTGCTATTAAAAAAATGTATAGGAACTACTCATGTTTAGAATGAGATTAAAGGCTTTTAATTAAACTGGCAACACACATGGAAGTCAAGGAGCCAGAATCTGGAAAGGAATTTTTAATCATCTAAAACAAGGCTGCAAACAACTGTGAAAACTACCTATGCTAGTGGTGATTATATAAATCCTGATCACATCAGTGTCTTGTACAAGGCACCTGGTACTCTGTGTGNTTAATAAGTCACTCTTGGTTAATTCTTTGAGGTTTGCAGGCTTTGGCTTGGTGTTAATGGTGCACAGAAATGCTTTAAGATTATTCTTCCTTGATGTTTACACCTGAGTTCTGACTGATTCGTGAAATGGAGTAAAGAGTAATAGCTCATCAGGTTACTCCTCTCACGTTTTAAGGGAGTAGGCAGGCTGCTCAGAGCAGGGCATTAACCCGGTGTAACAGCTCGTTACTCAGCTCAAACATAGATGTAATTCAAGGAATTAACATGGAAATGAATACTGTGCTTTCCTAATGCAATGTAATTGATTCTCCATCAAGTATGAAAAACTGAATACTTAATTGGCCATAGACCCACAAAATAATTTAGGTTGGAAAGGACTTCCAGAGGTCACCTAGTCCAACATCTCCCTCAGGGTGTGTCTGTCCACCTCAGATTGCCAGGATGAGGATCCAGCTGAGGCTCGAGCAGCAATAAAGGCAGAGGTTCTGCAGCCTCTTAGGGCAACCCATCCCAATATTTGGCCACCACCACAGCAAAGCAAAAACCGAAAAAACCCAGCCCAATCCTCCCTTTGATTAATAAACAGAAGCTTCCGTCTGTCTCGCTCCATCCGATGTGGAGCACACACCCCCCTGACGTTTAAAATACAACCTTGCCTCTTACAGCCGATACCGAGGCGCGGCTGCCCTGCCCGCGCTGCTGTGCTCCTGGCCGGGACGAGCCGCCCATAGCGCGGCGCGGGGCAGAGTGTTCTCGGTTTCGAGGCCGCTCAGGAGCGGAGGCCTCTAGTTCCAGAGCCAGGCATGGGAGGGGATTTTACTCGGGATGCTCCCGGCGCGCCGGCCCCGCAGGCTGTGCCCGGCTCCAAGATGGCCGCCCCGGCACCCTCCCGGCCCCGCAGGCTGTGCCCGGCTCCAAGATGGCCGCCCCGGCCCCGCCCGGCTCCAAGATGGCGGATCCGTTCCCCTCACGACCTGCGCCTTCCCCGTGCTCCCGCCTCTCCCAGCCCCTCCCCCACGAGCCCTCCGTCACTTCCGGTTGTGCAGCAGCCATTTTGCCTTTCCGCCGCGGCCGCTGCCCGCGCTTCTCGCTCCCTCCGCCGCCGCGGGCCGCGGCACTCC
>VWZD01002140.1:30927-63894 GCA_013396695.1 Sakesphorus luctuosus
CCCGCCGGCCCCGGGGCCGATCCCCCTTCCCCGCCCCGGGAGCGGCTCTGAGGGCGCGGGGGCAGCTCCCGTGCCCGCGCCGCGCCATGTCCAGCGAGGAGAGCTACCTGGCGATCCTGCGGTACCTGACGAACGAGCGGGAGCCATACGCGCCGGGCACGGAGGGCAACGCCAAGCGGAAGATCCGCAAGGCCGCCGCCTGCTACGTGGTGCGCGGCGGGACCCTGTACTACCAGCGACGGCAGCGCGACCAGCAGCGCTTCGCCGAGCTGGAGGTGGTGCTGCAGGCCGAGCGCCGCGCCCGCCTCATCCGCAGCGCGCACCTGGCGCCCGACGGCGCGCACCGCACCCGCCTGCAGACATGGCAGGGCCTCTCGCAGAAGTACTGGTGGAGAGGTGGGTCAGCGGGGGGCGCGGGGACCGGGCTGCGGCTCCCCGGGTCATGGCACGCAGTCACGGGACGGGCAGGCCGGGAGGGACCACATGCGGACCAACCTCCTGCTCAGGCAGGGTCATCCCAGGGCACGTGGCACGGGATCGCCTCCAGACGCTTCCCGAGGGTCTCCAATTGGGGAGACTCCACAACCTCTCTGGGCTGTTCCAGTGCACCGTCACCCACACAGAAAAAAGTTCTTCCTCGTGTTCAGGTGTATCAGTTTCCGCCTGTTGTCTACTGCTCGGCACCACCGAGCAGAGCCTGGCTCCATCCTCTTGGAACCCTCCCTTCATGTACTCGCGGACATGAATGAGGTCAGCTCTCAGTCGTCTCTTCTCGAGGCTGAGCAAGCTCAGCTCCCTCAGCCTTTCCTTGTAAGAGATGCTCCGTCCCTTAATAATCTCCACTGGACCCACTCCAGCAGCTCCACGTTTCTCTTGTACTGAGGGGCCCTGAAGGGATGTCCGTGTGTCCTCCCTGCAGAGAGCAGGAGGGGACTGTCCCTTGCTTAGTGACCTGTCCACCTTGAAGCACGTGGTCTCCGGCACTGTGTCACTCTCAAGGGGCGGAGCTCACTCTGCACGCTGCACCTTGGTCAGCAAATTGTCCCGGGGCTCCTTGCCCAGTAGCTGTATTTTCAATACATGGAAAGACAGAACACGACTGTGCCCCTCCAGGTGTTGCATACAGCCCATCTAGATAGCCCATTCTTAACCTTTGTATGCTTTGTACAGGGAGATAATTCCTTCTATGTGAGCGGGTTTAGCCTTTAACCTCGTCCATGCGTGTGGATGGTGGTCATGTTTAGGTACTGCAGCTGCCAGTGGTGCTTTGCAGTCCTGGCTCTCCTTTCATTCATCTCTTTCTTCCAAAGAGAACCTGAAAAGACCAGACGGATCCTCAGCTGGGTCCTGAGTGATGTCACAGCTGTAAATGGTGGTGCATGAACAGCAGTAATTCCCAGCTGGGGCCTTTGGCTGAGCCAGAGACTTGGTATCTTGTTCCCTGTGGATTTGCTGTTCTACTTTTAGGTATCCATTAAATGAATGTTCTGCTTTTCACTTACCGAGAGTCCAGTTTGTGTCTGTGTTACTTCTCTTGTTCTGCCTCTTTCTTCATCCATCTGTCAGCAAGTCTTGTCATTGCAGCTTTAGTTTTCTGTGTCTTAATTTGGAGGCGTTTTGCTCCAGGAGCAGCACATCCTTTCAGTCCAGATCTCATTGACTTGAATATCCTTTGATGGGAAAAAGTATTTAGTGTCTCAAAGCTGATAAATCCATTCTGGATGGTGTTCCTCTTGCCTTTATCTGCGTTCTCATCGTCTGCCCAGTATTGGACTGTTCTGGCATCTACTGCCATCCTGCTGGAAACATACCCCATGGATTTCAGTATATCTTCTGTTTGTCAGGAGAGGGTGTTCTCTATTCTGTGTCTTTTGATGTTGCTGGTCACCTTTACTTGCACAACCTATGTTCTCTAATTTCTCTTGCTCTGAGAACACTAAAATTCATTCCCTGCTTTCAGTTCAGGTATCGTGTTTCTTTGTCTGTGTCTCTGTTACAACATTGTTCTGCCCTGCCATTACAATACTCTGCTGGTTCCAGTGCACAGCAGCTTTGACCCAGTTGTCATCCTGAGGTGGGTGCCAGTCTGGTGTGTCAGTCTGCTCCAAGTGGGAAGCATTGAGCTGGAATATGGCCCAGGGGCCAGTAAGTTTGTTAGATTCATTATTTGAAGACAAGAGGCCTCCTGTGCTGAAAACTAGTCCTGATTTCAGATGAAATGAAGGAAATGTAAAAATGTTTGAAATAGGCTCGAATGTCTTGGGTTAGAATGTCTTGTGTTGCCTTAAGTCTGTGTTTTCCAGATCCTTGTAGAGTTTCATATATAATGTACTGCATCTCATGCCCTGAGAATGTGTGAGCAGTGCAAGTCTAAGTTCTTTTGAGCTATGTTGGATTTTGAACTACAGAGGTGTGGCTGCTACGTGTGCTCTTCTATTGTTCCAGTGAAGAAAATGAGTTTGGATTGAAAGCCACACACAGAAAATGCCTGGTACCTGGAAGAGGACCTTGGGCTAAGGAACTATTGAGTATCTAAAATTGTTCAGTTACACTAGTTGAAGTACTGGTGGGAAATTATTTAAATTCCAAAATCATAGGCTGTTAATTTAAATCAGTGTTAATAATACGTATCATCACCATTGCCTATAACTCCGTTGATCCCATTTTTGCAAAAGCCCTTAGATGAACCTTCCAATTCTTGTCCCCTTCAGTAAGAACAAGCCTGTGTGCTAAATGTAGGATTACATTGCAGCTTTTATTGTCTTGGGATTCTTAGGGTAAATGTCTAAATACCATTACTTTTTCCTAGCCTTAAAAGTGTTTCTATCAGGGTTTGCTTGATGGAGTGACATTGTAAATGTTCCGTCTCAAAGCAACAATGGGTTACAGCAGTGGCACACAACGTCATGCACATGTGTGAGAGAATCAGAGCTGGCAATGTGAAGTAGGACAGTGTAGGTGACTGACTTCACTTTTTTTGGTTAGTGTGTGATATTGTTATGCTAATCACCTACATATTTAATTGCATATGTAAGGTAAATTGAATTACAGTTAGAAGCCTAACGAAGCTCCATTAATTTTTCTTAGGTATCCTTAAGCAGGTTAAAGATTACATTAAAGAATGCAGCAAGTGCCAGGAAAAGCTGGATCGTTCTAGATGTCTGTCAGATCCTTCTGAAATGCTGGAGGAACTAGGACTGGATGCAAAGTCTCATGAAGACAGTAATGAAACAGATGATGAATTGAGCAATACAACATCAATTCCAGCTGCATCCCCAAAGCCCATGAAAAAGAAGCCAATAGCAAAGCATGAGCTTGTGTTTGTAAGTACCATTGTTTACATCTGAATGCATTTGAATTATCTGTTACTGCATTCTTGGTCATGTACTAATTTCCCATTGTAATAGTAAGATAATAAATGAATTTTGCCAAAGATATTGAGTATGTTCCAGTGGGTTGCTGGTATAGATAACATGAAATTGCATGTACTTCATGGATGGAAAATAAAATCACCCTAAATCCTGTTTATGGCTAGAGAATCTAAGGTAAAATGAGTGGCAAAATTTCCAATAGTAAAACATGACATACAAGATTCTTTTGGACTCTTTGTTCCTTAATAAATGATTCTATGTTGATATATAAAATTCTTGTTCATAGCTGCAGGCTTATATGCATATAAAGACATGAATCTAGAAACCATTTCAGACTGCAGCAAAGAAATATATGGTCAAAGAACTGTTGGAATGTGTCTTCTTATTTTTCCCGTTGTCTGTTTTAACTGTGTTTGGAGGGAGGGTGAAACTTAAAGAAGAAAACAGTAATAAAATTAAGCTCTATATTATACAGGCTTAAACTGATTGCATGGTTGAAGAAAATAATCCTTTTCTGTGTTTCAGTGTGAATGCTTAAAAAGGCACAATCTGAAAGTAATGAAGTTCTCATAATGTTGTTCATGGCAGGTTGACAGCAAGGGCCTTGTGAAGCAGTCATCTTCCAAACATTGTCTGTCAGTCTTAAACCAGCTGAACCAGCAGAGACTTTCCAATCAGTTCTGTGATGTGACTTTGCTGATTGAAGGAGAGGAGTACAGAGCTCACAAATCTGTCTTGGCAGCCAACAGCGAGTACTTCCGAGAGCTCTTCATTGAAAAGGGAGCTGTCACTACTCATGAAGCTGTAGTGGATCTGTCAGGTGAATTGTTGCGGGTTTCAAAGCTAGAAATCATAATATCCTAAGTAAGGTGTACAGTGTTTAATTCAGTCTTCTTTGAGTGTTCAAGACAACCAAATATTTTTATCTTGCTTTGTTTCTCTCTTTTAATCTGAAAGTATTTTATGTGGATCTTAATGCTGAAGTGATGCCTCTGATTTTGGCTAACCTGATTTTCCATGGACTGGGGTATGTCACCTTAAAATTTGTGAGAAGCTTTTGATGGATTTTTACCTTGCTTAGGTGTGCTTCCTCCTTCTATAAGTCACAAACATTAAAAAGGGAACATAATCAAATGCTTGAATACATCAATGGGGGATGCTGATGAGCCTCTTGGAGAGCTGTTTAGCTTAACAAGTATTAAATTGTTTCTTAGTTCTGTGAAGCAGTATTATACATGTCTGCTGATACCTTACAGATAGGAGACAATTGCAAAATAAATGCTCTACAAATAGCTGTGTAATGATGAAAAATACTGTACAGAACACAGGCCTTTGCATTGCTTTCTCAGGAGTTTCTTAACTGTGGCTGTGTCTGTGTGAACAAGAGACATGCATGAACAATACATTTCTAATATGAAGGTACAGAAGATACCCCCAAATTAAATATTTGATTTATGATTTACACAACATTACCAAATTCTTATATTTAAGCATTTCTATCTATATATCCATATCTTAATTGTTTTCAATAGCTATTTTCTTGTCTTATTTTTCTGCCACATCAGTTGACACTTAAGTCCTGAGTACTTTCTGAATGTAGCAGGTCCAGAAAAACTTTGGCTAAATTACTGTGTTTCAAAAATACTGTGGCTCTCCCACCATCTTGAAACATTTTTCTAGGGAATTTTGTTGTGAAACTACCTAAGTTCTGCTTAGTTATTGGAAAAGTTGTCTGAGCTTACTTACACATGGAAAATATGTGAGGAGGAAGCTTTGTGTGAATGATAATTAATTGAGTCCCAGTGAAGAGGCTTCAGTGGTATTTCCAAGTGTGTTTTGCTCTAAATTTCAGACTTAACTGTGAACTGTTACATTCATCATGGGATATTTTGGTGTAATTCTGGGTCATCAGAGTTTGTTCTAATATCTTGTTTTATTCCTGGTAGGGTTCTGCAAGTCCAGTTTCCTGCCTCTATTGGAATTTGCTTATACTTCAGAATTAACTTTTGACTTCTGTAGCATGGCAGAAGTGGCCATGCTGGCCCGGCATCTCTTCATGTCAGAGGTCCTGGAAATCTGTGAAAATGTGCACAAACAGATGGAAGAGAAACAAATCACAGTGTACCAAAAGGGAGATATTCAAACAGTAGAGTCAACACAAAATTTAGCAGAGCAGGCTGAAGCTGGGACTCAGCCCGTGGATGATGCTGAGCAGGTTAAGCTCACAGCCAGTGCAGTGCCAGTAGCTGTGAATGGAGCTCCTTCCTCTGCTGGGACAGAGGAGGCAGCAGCACCCCAGCCTGACCTCATGCACCCAGAGCCTGTGGAGTCCACCGTGAATGATCTTCCCAAGCCTATGGAGCAGAGTGAAACAGCTGAGAATTACATCAAGGTGCAGCTGGTGGGGAGCACTTCAAACAGCGCCTCTGACAGGCTGGCTGTGGAAGCCATGGACACACAGAGTCAAACAGAAACTGAAACAGTTCAGAATGAAAGTGATAAAGCAGATGTGGACACTGCTGCTGAAGACTCCTCAGAAACACTCAAGGCAGAAAGTCAGGAGCAGAGCATCTCAGTTTCCCAGCAGGAAAGCCTTGCTTCCAGCCAGGATGACACTTACAAAAGCAAGCTCCGCCAGCGTTCTGTTAGTGAAGGAGGATATATCAGATTGCATAAAGGAATTGAAAAGAAGCTGCAAAATAGAAAGACAAATCCTAAATCTGCAGTACAGCAGGTATTCTGTCTGCCATTAGGCCTGTTGTCAGAGTTTCAAAACCAATCTGAAAACACTGCTTCCCAGTTCCAGGCACTGTCTGGCAAATGGTTTTCTTTTTTGAGCAATTAATATTACTGCAAACTGAAGTAACTTCTAAGAGTTATGGGGAAAAAAACCCAAACAAAACCCAAACAAAAAATAATTGGCATCAGTATTCCTTCCATATTGGAGATCTTGAGAATGCTCAATGACCTTAGTCCAGCCTGAGTATCTTCACAGCTTCTTATGGTTGGGCAGAAGCTGTATCATCTCCCCAAAATCCTTGATGATCTCTGAATTCCATTCTTAACTAGCTCTTGTGTATGTCAGTCATAGACAAACGTATTTATCTATTAGAGAATGAGACCCTAAATTTGTTCAGACTTGAAAACAGCATTGGAAATGAAAAATTTGAAATCCTACCTGGATCTTAAGATATAGTCATAAGTCACAATAATGCAGTCCTGCTACCTTCACATTGGGGTCAGTTCAGAAACAAAGGGTCAAAGAGCACTGGTGTTAAAGGCTCTAACATACTGAATGTTTAGTCATTGAATGAGTTGTTTCAATTGTAATTTTCTTTTTTTAATGAAACAGTCTTACTACTCTTTCCGCTTTTGGAGCCTTTCCTCTTGAACTGCCTATGGATATTTGACATTCACCTCACTGAGCATTAATGCATTTGGTTTAGGACAGAGAGCACTTCATTGCATGCTGGCAGAGTCTTCTAAAGAGCTGTTAATTTCCAGAGGTGTTTGGAGAGATTTGCATCCCAGAGCCACTGGTCCCACACACGGGAGAACAATTTGTTACCATTACAACACCCTCATAGCTAGAAACTGTAACATTAATTTCTTTCAATGGATGGATCATTTAAAGACTAGATATTAGAGCTAGCACAGAATCACAGACTATTCTGAGTTGGAAGGGGCCCACAAGGATCATTTATTCCAACGCTTAAGTCAATGGCCCACATAGGGGATTGAACCCATGACCTTGGCATTATTACAACCAAGTTTTAACCAACTGAGCCAATCTCAGGGTCTGCACAATCAGAATACTTAAGCAACCTATTAATGACAGTTGGAAAATGCTAAGTTTTTGTCATGTTTTGGAAGGATGAATATCCATGTTCAGAAATAGCTCCTGTTAACTTATTCCGCAGTTTTTAAATCCAGCCCCTTGAAGATGAGGTCCACAGACAGTGGACACCTATGGTAAAAAGAAATTGATTTAGATAATTGCTTGGGATTGGATTCAGGAATAGGTTTCTGCTTTCCCATGTAATTTCATAGCTTTTAGCACTTTTGTCTCATGCATCTCTCAGCTTCCCCCTATGGCACTGGGTGTCATATAAGCTTTGGGGAGGAGACGCTGCTTTGTGAGTTCCCAGTTTTTATGCTGGCAGAATAACAGGAAAGCAATTGCAGGAAAAGTGCTGCAGACTTGATTTACAGTGCTTGTACTTGGCACAGAGATACTGGGGATGAGATGGGCTGTGTAGGAATTAATTATTTACCAAGTTCCTACTAATCATATGTTACATAAAAATATTTTTGTGGCTTCACAGTTTAGCTAAGTTTGCATAAGTTTCCAGAGCAACAACAAAATTAAAAAAAAATATGAGAGTGTTGTTTCTGTGTTGAGTTTCAGTTTGGTTTCCAGAGGCTGGAAGGGTGGCATGTTTTCAAAAACTGTTGGATACCTTACTTGCTGGGAGAACAGGACAAAGAAATGGGGATTCTTGTCTTTCCTGCATTTCATTCCTATGCCTTATTGTCAGAAACCCGAAGGGGAGACATCCAATACAGGAAATTTCAGCCTGATCACTTCCAATTTGCCTTTTAATTTTGCTGTTTGATGGCAAGTTTCTACAAAGGAAAATGAGATTATCAGCTCCAGGTAGCATTACCAATACTGCCTAACAAAAAACACTAGTGCCTTACATAAAAAATCTCTAGGAAAGCTGGAATACTCTTAGTCCGAAAGAACTTTGCTTAAATGCTTTGAATTTTTGCTAGGTTATTAATAGCACCTTTCCTACTGTTGATAAAAATTAGTTGGGCCTTTCTTCCCATCTTTTTATTTTAAGTCTGATGACTTTTCTAGTAAAGCTAATGTAAATTCTGAAAAGGGAAGTTGGGGCTCAGCAAAGGGTTAGAAACATTTGATAGAAATTGTGACTGGCAGTTCTATAGTGAATTGAAATGAGGTAACTTTCCAATAGCTAAGATAACTGAGCAGAATTAGGTGGTATTATAGTAACACAGAAACATCAGCTTTTAGTGCTCACTTGCAGAGGAGATATGAAATGCAGTGTAAAATTCGTTGAGGGATTATGTTTTTCCAACTTAGGTGGCCATGAAGCTGGTACAAAGAGGGAAGAAAATGAAGCAGCCCAAAAGAGACACCACTGAAAATAACGAAGTTGAAGCTCAGCACAAATGCACGGAGTGTGGGATGGTGTTCCAGCGGCGCTATGCACTTATAATGCACACACTGAAACATGAAAGATCTAAAGAGTACAAATGCCCAGTAAGTTGAGGGGGTCTTTTTGTCTGTAAACTTCCCTCTATGAAAATTCATTGAGTAAGATCCTTAGTAATTATTTTTTCTTGCCTTATTTTTTTTGTTACATGTATTCCTTAAGGATTTCAGAGCTGGATGGTGCCTGATCTGGATGGGGTGGGGTTAAATGTGATGCAACCACTTGGCCTGACAGCACTGTGTGATGTGGGAGCGTGTCTGCTGCTCAAGGCAGTGATGACATGGGATTTACTGGAACCTTACCACTAAATTTGCAACCATGTTTAGATTAGCCTTGGGATTCGGAGTAGGGCGGTCCGTGGTGTAAAGGAGAGCACTCTGGACTCTGAATCCCAAGGACCTGAGTTCGAGTCTCAGTGGGACCGTCCCCTGGCAGTTCAATGCCTCCCTGCCATCCCATCCCGTCACATCTCGGATGCTCAGCAGGGTCAGTCCCGGTCAGTACCGGGTGCTGTGACAGTCCCGAGGACTTTCCTGTCACTGTCCAAGCTCGCTCAGCCATGGCAGATGGACCTCAGGACTTAAACGGTGGGGCCAGTTCTGTGCATGCTGTGCCTCACCTAAAAAATCCATTGTGCAGGCTGGAAGGGCACACCCACGTGGGGAGAGCCCTGCCCAAATCTTCATTCATGAAGGCTGGCCATACACATACACACATCCATTAGATTAGCCTGCAAGTTAGTCTCACTGGGAAGTGATCAGGGGTTCTGTCAGTAGCCATAAAAGTAAAAATGTACAGCTATTAATTAACTTGAGATAAAATATCTATCAGAGTCAGGTTTTGGATTTAACTAATTATGTTACTGTACTTGAAACCTTTGATTATCTTTTTTTGTTTAATTAATTTTGAGTGTTAAACACGAAGTAAGGCGATATTTTTTTCCCAGCTATGCAAAAAAGAATTCCAGTATGGTGCCTCCCTGCGGGCACATCTTGCCCGGCACACTCGGAAGACAGAATCCAACCCTGCGGCTCCGAGTGCAGAAGGGACAGGCATGTCTGCAGTGAAGGGGAGAACTAAACGGGAATTCGTGTGTGACATATGTGGGAGAACTCTGCCTAAGCTCTATTCTCTCAGAATACATATGCTGAAACATACAGGTGTGAAACCTCATGCATGCAAGGTAAAGACCTCTCACTCACTAATCAGATTAGTAATGTTCTCTTGATACTCTGGTATTGACACTCTGCCTTAAAATTTGCATTAATTTTAGTCCCTTCAGAACAGGGGATGTTATTCACAGACTATTCTGAGTTGGAAGGGACCCACAAGGATCATTGAGTCCAATTCTTAAGTCAAGGGCCCACATAGGGGATTGAACCCATGACCTTGGCATTATTACAACCAAGTTTTAACCAACTGAACCAATCTCAGGGAGAGCTGCTGCAACATCCTGATGAAATTGCTTGCAGTCTGAGTGAGAAAATGATAAGGAATTTGAGTTGTGAAAGTTTGTATTCCTTTGTCTAGAAGAATGTCTTCCTTTGAGTATTTTTTTCTTTTTTTGACAGACCAGTTCTGTCACTGTTGTCAAGTCACAGGCTTGGCCATCCCAGTTCCCCATCAATACAGGAAGTTTTGTTGTGTTTGGAGTTAAAACACCTAATACATAATGACTTCTATCTGTCCTATTCCACCACGTACGGATTTTTTTAGGTTTGTGGAAAGACCTTTACCTATAAGCATGGATTAAAAATGCATTTAGCTCTCCATGAAGTACAGAAACAGTTCAAATGTGACTTGTGTGAAAAGTCTTTTGTCACAAAAAGAAGTCTTCAGGAGCACATGAGCATTCATACAGGTAAGTGGTGAGAAAGGGAATCCTACTCCTTTGTTTGGTTATTGTATGCTGCTGAACTTCAACACTGTTCTTCAGTGTCAAAGGAACCTTTTAAAAAATAAAAAGTAGCTTCTTTTTCTTCTGCTGGTCAGGCAGCAGAGATAGAGGTAAGTAGTCATTTTCTGGGCTTATTTTACCATAGTTTATTGTTACTCTGCAAATGTTCTGTGCAAGAATGGGGAATTGTGGTTGGTCTGTTCCTCTGGGTTTATGTACATATTTAATGCCTGTATCGTGTAATTCAGTAATAAATAGGCAACAGGCTGGAATGTACTAGAACACTTACACTTCCAGCCTATCCTTTTAGAGGAAAACATGTTAAGTCAAATCTCTCGAATTGTCCATATATGTTTTACAAGATTTGCTGATCTAATACTGAGATTTTATAAAGGCTGGTGTCTTGAAAGATCTTAGGATGTGAAAGATGACAATATAGTAATATCAATAATTTAATACAAGGAATTTATGTTAGTACTCATCATTCCTACATTGATTAATTGGAGCAGGAATTTTTATTTTAAGGTGTTGTTCCACAAATTCAAGATTTAATGCAGTTAATTAAACAGTACTGTGTTGCTAGAGAAGTTGCATGAGATAGGAACACAGGCAGTTGAGGGAGTTGGTTTCACACAAGAGGACAGGTTTTTAGGCTGCTCACTTTTCATGACTAATTAGTAGCTGCAATGAGGTACATGTGTTTAAAAACATGAAATAAAGTAATTTAGAGTTGCTACTCTGCCCCTTTGTGAGAAATGAAGGCCTGGCTTGGTAACATACTTTGTTTTGTGTTTGCCAGGAGAATCCAAGTATCATTGCTCCATCTGTGGAAAATCTTTCCACAGGGCATCAGGACTCAGTAAACACATAAAGAAACACCAGCCAAAGCCTGAAGTTCGTGGATATCAGTGTACTCAGTAAGTTGGTTGGTGGGTTGTTTTTTCTTAGCATTAATGATCCTAGTAATTTTCAAGGTTAAAAGCAGATCCTTGTCACAGTGTACAACTATTCTGTTTGCCTGGGATAAGACTTCTAAAGCGTAAGAGTAAAAAGCGCATTTTTTTAAACACGTGTTGGAGAGGAAAAGCTCGTTTTGTAACTGTTACCCAGCCCTGGTTTCATACAGTTTGTCTCTGAGTGTGTTTGCACTGTAAGAGGTGCTGTAATCAGTAGCTATGTGGGTTTACAGCTCATTTGCAGAACAGATTAGAGTGGTAAAGTTGTCAGAGGCCAAGGCCCTTCAGGCTGGCTTTGCCCTCTCTTGGTGTGATAGTTGATTTCAGTTTAATTTGAAAATGTCCTATGTATACTACAAGGTCATGTACTTGAGTGCATTGCGATACACACTGTGTTTAGCAAAGAGCTCTGCAGAAACATCTTAAATTAAGACTCACTGACTATTGCAGTTAACTTGATCATAAAAGAAATATGACCACTTAAATATCTTTGCATTATACACTTTGGTGTAGCAGGAACTGTTACCTGGACAGAGTGTGTCTCTCAGTGCTTTAGCAAAACATGGATACTCTTTCTGTGACAAAGCAGACAGTAGGGGAAGCTTTCGAGTGACCTGCAGAAAACAAATCTCAAGGTTTTAATGAAAGCAATAACCAAAAGTATGGTATGAGGTATCTCTGGTAGTGCTGCTGGATGCTAGCAAAAATAATATTTTCTAAGTGCTGAAAACTTACTTTAATTCTGTCAGCAATGTTTTTATTTAGTGCTTTTTAGTACTAAAAATATTAATCCTAGAAATACAAAGGAAGAGCTAATAGGGGCCACAGACACTGTTTCATGAAACATACTGGGAAAGGCAATTTTGGTTTTGAAGGCCAAATACATTTAAAAAATGAAAATTTTTTTCGCCAAGGCAGTAAAGTAATGGATGCAAAAGGTCACCTAGACAGGGAAGATATTTGGATTCCCCAGCTACTTCAAAAGAGACACAGTCCTTGCTGCTTATACATCAAAGATCTCTACTAAGGATGTAATTGATGTTGCCACAAATAATTTAGAGAGCTTCACTAAGCAATAGCCACACTTCAGTTCTTTAGTTTGGTGGCTTGGAATGGAAACCTCACTGTCAGGCTTCAGCTTGAACTTCTGGCCCAATTGAGCAAAGCTGAACATGGGTTATTTTCCTAGAATGTTTGTGGAAGTTTTCCAGTGAAGTATGTGTTCCGTTAAATTGCAGTAATGCATAACAGTGTTAGAGGGCGGTGGTTGCTTGCATTTTATACTTCTCTCATGGCTTTTCCAAGTGCCAACCCCATTCAAGCCCATCAGGAATCTTTGTGATACTTTTCGACGTGGATGTGCAAACCAAGGATCCCCAAGAGCCTTGTTTGAACAGGAGCTGTTATTTTTTCCAGCCCAGGAGGAGGAGTTTGTTGGGGTGGCTTAGGCACCATCACTTTTTCCACCCCCCCAGCCCCTCAAAAGAAAAGGAGACTTTTTCTCCTCCCCCATTACTCAGGAAATGTAATATTAAAACTTTTGTTCTTGTATGGAAGCTATTTTTTATTTTCAGATTCTGCTGGAGGTTGAGAATTCTGAAATTGCCTCATTCCAGTGGTTGATCATCTATAGAAGTTGAATCCTCCACCTTTGCTTGCTCTCATTTCTCTGCCTCTGTCCCTTTTTGAGTCACACAGCTATATGATGTTACAAGAGGAAGAGATAGAGATGATCAGCAGAGTTTCTTTCAAAGAGAGAAACCACGTCTTTGATTAGACCAATCTCTGTAGTTATCAAACCAAGAGGAGTTAGAGTCATATTACAGCAAGGTACAAATGAAGGAAAACAGTAAGTTTGCCTGAGTTGAGATGTGTATAAGCAGGAAGCTAAAGAATGAGTACCACTACTCTCAGATGCTTTCTTGTAGGATTATGGATTTGTTTTTTTCACTTCTAAAAAAACCTACATTTGAACATCACAAACAACAAATTCATTATCTGTGTATCAGTATGTAATTCTCTTTGGTTAAGGGAAGAAGCAGCCCTTACTGCCCTCATACATTCATATGATGTGATACAAATTTCTCATGTCTCCCAGTTGTTTTGCCTTTGATTATTCCCCATTAAAATAACAGAATAAGTAACTCGGAACAGACAGCATGTTTCAGAGGTACTCACAATTTATCCCAGGCTTTCAAACAAGCTGCTGTTCTCTTAATTTTGCCTGGTTTGGAAAGGGATTTTGCTTTATGTAAATATTGATGATACAGCTGGTGTTCTTAAAGTCTTTAGTTGCCATTAAAGAACAGAGTCCCACTGCCTTTGAAATCAGTGCCTTTTGTATATAAGATGCTAAAACATCATCTCTTACAGGTGTGACAAGAGTTTCTATGAAGCTCGAGATCTTCGGCAGCATATGAATAAACATTTAGGTGTGAAGCCATTTCAGTGTCAGTTCTGTGGAAAATGTTACAGCTGGAAAAAGGACTGGTATTCTCATGTGAAGTCTCATTCTGTCACAGATCCTTATAGGTAAGAGGAAATAACCCACTGAAAGGTACTAATCAGAATGAGGTGACACAGATCCACAGCCAGTCAACAAGGAGCTGCATGGTCCACTTCAGAAGTACCAACAGATTGATGGTGAAGGGGGTCTTGAGAATGGGTCGGTGACTTTAAATAGTGTGGGTTAGCTGGTAACCTGCTGACACAATCCTGGGACTAAGGTACGTGAAGTCATAAGAGGATGAATATAGTTCAGGAAGTTAAAAATGCTTTCTTTAAGATCTCACTTCTGTAGAATGATAAGAAGGTTTATGGCTGTGGATAAGAGAAAATGTAGTTCAGTTCAACAGCATTACTTCTAATTATGGAGCTGCTTGTTGTATGAGACAGTAATCCCATTAAACTTTGCCTACCCTAATTCAAGTGCATTTTGGTTTAAAAAACGTAAGTGTACAATAATGGGTTTAATAGATTTCTCACTTGACACATTTTAGGTGTAATGTTTGTGGAAAAGAGTTTTATGAGAAAGCTCTGTACAGAAGACATGTGAAGAAAGCCACACATGGTAAAAAAGGAAGAGCAAAACAAAATCTGGAACGAGTTTGTGAGCATTGTGGAAGAAAATTCACCCAGCTCCGGGAATATAGGAGACACATGAACAATCATGAAGGTATGCAGAAAACAAGTAGTCATGACATCCCTCAGCCCCTAAAACATGGTACAGAAAGGGGTAATTGTTTCTTTGAGTCCTTGTATGTCCTGTCTGGAAAGATATGTAGGAGTTCTTACAGACTCTCCAGTTTGTTTTAAGCTAGTCCTGATTTGATAATTTGGTTCCAGTCATTCCCAGAAGTGGCTCTTGGGATCTTCCTAAACTCCAGTCACACACAGGGACAGTGCCAGTTTGTCCTTCTTAGAACTTTAATGGAAGAACTTCTTTACAACTGATTAAAAGTTGTAAATCTGGCAAAGAATTGGATGTAGTAAAAGATACTCCATTTTGAAAGGTACACACAGTTAAAATACTCTTCAGATAAGAGAATGATTGACCTAAATTAAAAAACCAAACCAAAACAAAAACGCCACCAATGTTGGAAATTGGTCAACCTCCTGATTTATAACAAGCAGTACACTGTATGATGTTTAGTGAAAATATTAAAACATTTTACAATTTTTTTTAAGAAAATGTTTGTGTGTTTTTACTTTTGATGTGAACTATGAAATTGATTTTTGAGTATTTTGTTAATCCAGCTGTGCTGGGAGTCTATATATTCTCCTGTCTGAGGGAAAAACTCACTTTTTGAAGCAGGTATCCCTTTAAAGAGCTCCTATGAGTAAATCTAATAGGTGTCTGACTATTGAAATAGAGATTTTGTGGTTGTTTCTGGACAAAGTGTCCTGCAATAGACTAATCTACAGTAATTGTTACAGAGGAAAAGCCAGTATTGAGGTTGTGTTTGTCACCACCTGTCCCCTCTTAGGTATTACAAACCACAGAACTTGGGTGTTATGGGCGAGATAAGATGATACAAACATCAGGTGTTGTACTTGAACATACGCAGTGTAGAAGAGGAGGGGCAAAACTGTAGGTGTACAGAAGGACTTCAGAGAAGCAAAAGGTGGCTGGAAGTGTCAGTGACAAATTCTGTAAAGTAAAACACGGTTTCAGAAAGGCATCACCAGCAAAGAAATAATTCAAATTAAGTAATGTGCTCTTGAAATAGGGAAGAAACTTCACTAAAAAGAATCTTGTAAAGTTTTGTGAAAGTAAAATGTTAGCTTGGACTGAGCACTTGTGTAAAATCTTACCATCTAATGTATTACATTGCATTATATTGTAGCACAGAAATGGTGAACAGGAACTTTCTTACATGGCAGATGTTACAGCATTTGACCTCATCATGACCTCATCACTGTCTATAAGTACCTGAAGGGAAGTTCTAGCCAGGTGGGGGTTGGTCTCTTCTCCCAGGCACTCAGCATTAGGACAAGGGGGCACGGGCTCAAGTTCTGCCAGGGGAAATTTAAGTTGGAGATCAGAAAAAAATTCTTTCCAGAGAGAGTAATCAGGCATTAGAATGGGCTGCCCAGAGAGGCGGTGGATTCACCATTCCTGGAGGTTTTTCAGCTGAGATTAGACTGAGTGCCATGATCTGGTAAAGGGACTGGAGTTGGCCCAGGGATTGGACTTGATGATCTCGGAGGTCTTTTCCAACCCAATCAATTCTATGATTCTGTGATTTCTTTTGTTCTTTCATACTGCAGTTTTCCCTGTCAGTTCTCATCATAGCTCTTGCATCTCTGTGAACTCAGGCAGTCACCTTTCCCTTGCTCTCCCCGGGCACAGGTGTGAAGCCGTTCGAGTGTCTGACGTGCGGCGTGGCCTGGGCGGATGCGCGGTCGCTGAAGCGCCACGTGCGGACACACACCGGGGAGCGCCCGTATGTGTGCCCTGTTTGCAACGAGGCCTACATAGATGCCCGCACCCTGCGCAAGCACATGACCAAGTTCCACAGGGACTACATACCCTGCAAAATCATGCTGGAAAAAGATACTCTTCAGTTTCACAACCAGGGCACGCAGGTGGAGCACGCCATCAGCATCTTAGCGGCGGACGTGCACGAGCAAGACGCCGAGATCAGCTTTGGTGCTGGCGAGGGGGAGACTGTGGTAGTGACAGGAGAGACGCTTGAAGCCATCGAAGCAGTTGCAGCTAGTGAGGAATGTACATCAGTCTCTACTCTTTCTGACCAAAGCATCATGCAGGTGGTAAATTATGTATTGGCCCAACAGCAAGGACAGAAAATGGCTGAAGCGACGCAGGCCATGGAAACTGTAGAAGTAGAAGTGGCACATGTTACAACGACAGAGTCCATTTAGTGTATGAGAGAGCAGGAAGAGTGAGGGTTTACAATCTGTGAGGGCCAAGTATTTAACAGGTTATCTGGGGCTTTCAGTGATGCCTGTTTTGAAGCATTACTCCTCAGTACTGAATGTTGTGGTGATGGAATACTGCCCCATGCACTAGAGGGAAGAAGTTAAGATGCTCCAGTGTGGGCCAAGGCTTTGAAAGTTAAGATTTCTATACTGACCAGAATAGAAAGGAAAAAAAAATGTTGGAATAAATGTTTTTTGTGTCATGGAGTAAGTATCATGCTGTAACTTTTTAAAACAAAAAGGAAAAAAATATAAAAAAGCTGCACTGAAAACTAGAAATGCACAGCTATTGGTAGCCTTTTCTTTTGTTTTAATGTGCATTTCATCAAGTTTGTGAGCAAATTACTTGTATTGGATTCTGTATGTTTACTCCCCAAGATAAAGGGGTAGTAGAATGCTTTGTGCAGCGTGTCCTTCATGCGACATACAGGAAAACGGAGTCTTTTTGATTTGGGCAGATGCACCATTGGCAGTTTGTGAATCTCAGTTCTGAAGAACTTATTTAAATTTCAGGTTGTTGAGTGGCAGGTCCAAGATTCAGCAAAACACTGTAAAATGTTTGTTTTACAGATCATTGTGCAGGGATCCACTGAAGACTGAGGAAGTGGTTCTCCAAGATGGTTGTGAGTTTAAGTTGACCAGAGGACATCCCACCTTAGACAAAAGAATTCTTTTTCATTTGTAAGAGAGGAGCTTTCACTGCAGCCTCCGAGCACAGCCTGGTTTAGTTCAATGATGTTTGGTTGCGTAAAGGAAGCTGTTGCCAGCACTGATGTGTGTACCCAAAGCAGGCAGGCTAATGATGGATGTTTCTAATTTTGCTTTACATTTGATGTAGAAGCTCCAAATTGGAAAAGTTCTAACAGCACACTTCTTTGGGAATGTAAACACGCTGGTGAAGTCCAGCTAGTTACAATCTCATCTTGTCAGGAGGAGCCCTGCTAATTCCCAAATGGGACATGTAGCAATATCATGATAAATATGAAAATGGGGTAAAAATTAGATTTGTTTCGATTACCAGAGTCTCTGAAAGACCTTCTTACTGTTGCTGTAAGGAAATACTTCCAAGGCCAGCTAATTATCTGGTGTTACACCACATAGATAGAAAAATCTCTACTAGGTTTTTCTGCAAGTACATATAAATCACAGCCATGCTTGGCCCCTGGTTTAATACTGCCAACAGTGCACGTCTTAGTCTGTAAAAGGTGTGGGTTCTTTCACTGTTCGTTGGTTGGGTGGTTTTTTAACCAAGCAGCATGTCTGTTGAGGTAACTAAGTGCTTTGCATATGAACAATCAGATCTGTCTTCTTTCAATTGTTCTCAATATATAGTGGTATCAAATATTTCCTAGCTTTGACAGTGGCAAGATACCCAAAGAGTCAGAAAACTGTAATACTGGAGGGTAAACTTCCATATAACTCTGTGCTACCTGTGGAACAGATCCACTGAACAAAATTTAAGCAAACCCTGTGGCAAAGTAACCACCTCATTTGAATTAGTATTTCTACCTTTCATCTTATTTAACAACGTATCTGTCTACTAAGCTGCAGAATGGACTGCTCTTTTTATACTTTGCAATCCTGTAGATAAGCAGTTACTGAAAATGTTTAAGCAATATGTAGTTTGAATTCCTGTCTTGGGTCCAAATTAATTTGCAGATACCTATTTCAAAGGTCAGGGTCTTCCTTCAGAGAAGTAATGTAGTAATTTATACATCCTGAAGCCCTTTGCAATTGTATTATTTTCTAATTACCAAGTGGAATAAAACTAAAATTAATATTTAAAAAAGAATACTGCTAGCTGTAACTTGAATTTTTTTATGGTCAAGAATCTGGAGATAGCCATCCTGCTTAAAATAAAATACTGCCATTATGATTGAAAAATACTTAAAAGAGCACTAGGTAAACTTTAACATTGACTTCAATGTTTGTATCCTACAATAATAATGTATTACTAAAGTGAAGAACTGTTCAAGGAAAAATAGCTGTAAATAATGCTAGAACATTATTTGTATATTTAGATTGTTACCTTATAAAAAGAATATTACCAGCACCTTAATTTAATTTTTGGTGCATTTATTTATTTGCCCAACCTATGGAAGAAGCAGAAATGAATCTGAATTTCAGAGCCTTTTTATCCACTGTAAAAATGCTGTAACTGACTCAATGGTCTGCTGTTTAAAAACAACAACGAACCAAACAAATAACAAAAGGTTGTTTTCTAAACAAGGTTCAGCCAGGAATGTCAAAGCTGAATGTTGGGGCGCCCCTTTCCTGACATGCTGTGCCTTACCTTTTCAGAGCAGCATGAGGTAAGTAGGGAGCATCACTCTTAGCTTTGCTGTATGTGTTGCCTTATGTTTTTCCTCAGACTTCAGCACTTAAGATGCTTTTCACTACCCTTCTGCAATCTATTTGAAGTCAGACTGCAAATGTGCAGTTGATATTTGATTTTTTTTAAATAAAGTTCATGAGAATTGTCCATTTATTAAGTATTCCTGGTGAATTCCTGTAAATAATGAGTTTGAGTTGTACATTCTGCTCTTTTTATTTAGTGTTAGATGTATAAAGTTATGGTTATTTCTGTCATCAAATAAACAGAGCTTTGCCATGAGTTACTCTTTCAATAATCGTTTTTGGGGGGCTGGGGGTGAGGCATAGGAAAGGGTTGCAGAATCATTTATTCCTCTTCAGTATTTCACTTTTCATATATAGGTAGATGTCTGGTCTGATGAATAGTTCTAGGAATGCCTGCTTCTTAATTTCTGCTTGAGGCTCAAAGAATTAACATGTATGAGGACAAGGAAGTGCTGCTGCCCTCCTGAATTGGTCCAGAGCGTGGCTCTACAGGAGTACAGTGCTAACAAACCACGGCATATGTTGATGCTGAAATTGCTCTTGAGTGGGTGAGGCATCTGCTCAGCTCCCTGATACCCAGCTGGAACTACTTTGGGTTGTTTCAGATGTTTCTCTTGAGTTGGGTTCTGTACAACACTGCCACCCCAAAGCAAGCATCATACAGCCCTTCCACCTTGGCCTCTGCTCTGGGATGAATATTTGAGCAGGAGTTGTGTGGAAATTGTCCTCCAGTGTCGTTCTCCTGGCTGAAGGATGGGCTGTACAGCTGCCTCCTGGTGTGGGAACAGTGTCCTGTGCAGTTCCATTTCCTGTTCCAGGAATTTTTAAAGCAACACCAATGGTGCATAAAGGCTGATTATCTTTTGTGCTTCCTCCTGATTCCCAAGGAAAATGGTGTGATTAGCTCAGTTTGTTAAAACTTGGTTGTAATAATGCCAAGGTCATGGGTTCAATCCCCTATGTGGAACATTGACTTAAGAGTTGGACTCGATGACCCTTGTGGGTCCCTTCCAACTCAGAATAGTCTGTGAAGTCTGAAATCAAATGCTAAGGGAGCTTTTTAGCATGTTAGCTTTCAGTGAGCCCATGTAAGTAACAGAGTTTCTAATTAAACAGGTTTCAAGAGGATGAGTGCTGAAGGAATATCGTAGCCTACTGTTGAATTACTACTATTCCACAGGGATGCAACTAGAGATGCAGAACAGCCAAGTGGTGTGTGGATAATTGGTACTCCCCTTTTTGTCTCATGGAACTATAACCATGTCATTCCTTGAGTTAAAGGAAGTACCATGAATTTCTACAGCACTGGAATGATGTACAACGTGGTAAATTCTGGAGCCAGTCTGATGGGTGGAGCCCAGCAGCTCTCAAGCAGTTCTTTACTGAGGCCTGTTCACATGCAGAAGAGTTCCAGCTGCTGAAGGGAGAGGCCCCTGGTCACTCTGTTGTCACCCCCAGGGGCAGAGCTGTTGGGGAACATGCTTACAGGTCTACTGTGACCTTGAAGGGACTCTGCACAAATGACGTTTGTCTTGCTGCCCTGGGAAAAGTCTTGTCCTGGGGCAGTATTTTGCTTTAGATTGTAACAATATTCCTAAATCATTTGGTGCTTTTAGATGTGTAGTAGTCCAACCTCTTCTTGTCATGGCTTTAAATTTTACATGTGAACAGGACTCTTAAACAAATATCTGAGTAACAAAACTAAGGGACACCCTGAGACAGGCCCCAGTTTCAGAACTGCCTGTTACTGCTCTGTGCAGCACCTGCAGTTCGAGACAGTGGCAGCTGGTCTGTGTGTGAACAGGGGCAGCCACCAGTCTTCTTTCACAAAGGTGAAACTGTGATTCTGTAACAAGCAAACATATTATGTGCAACTACTATACTTAGAAATTACGGGAAGCTGGGGGCGAAACAGAGAATTATGTTTTTATTAGAACTTGCATTACCTTTAGATTAGTAAATTTGTACTGCCAGGAAAACATCAACATAGGCTCATGACTTCAAGTTTCAGTGGAGCTCTTGCTCCATTTGTGCATTTGTCACATCAGGAAATCCAATCCCAAGAACCAAATTCATGAACTACACAAGCTTAGCAGATGCTCTCGAGACCTCCCTATAGGCCACTGCATCTGATTACCAGAGCTGACAGTCACAGCCACTCCTTCCTCCTCTCTGCCCAGCCTGGAGGCAGCTGGCTTGGAAATGTCCAGACTTCAGAAAGGCATGAGCTGCAGTTTAGTCTGAAGGTTTGCTTTGGTGACTAAATCTTGCTTGGACTCCCACCACTGCAGACTGTTAAATGGAAGTTCATAAGCAGAACCTGAATGTGCTATATCCAGAGTTTAAGTGTGTTCATGTTTCATGCTTTTAATTCCATGAATAGCTATGCATCCACCCCAAGGCAATGGCTCCACATTATCAGACATGAGCAGCTTCCCTAGGTAAGCATTATGTAAGATGCCAATATTTCAAAATTAGAGAACAGTAGGAGATCCATTCATTAATAAAACTCTAACAAATAAGGAATATGTTAATAGGATAAAGTAAAAACCAAATTGTTAATTGTCCACTATTTATGGTGTTCTCTTGTCTCTTGCCAGAGAAAGTAGACAACAGATTATGGTGATTTTAGAACATAATCTTCCCTTGTGTAGCTTAAGGGCAGAACTACTCAGCATTCCTCAATTTGTAGTTTTATAATTAATTCAAAAAACCCAAACCTCTTCAAAGAGCACCCTTTAGGCTACCAACTACACAGATAAAAAGCCTTCCGAAACTCTGTTGCATCTCCAGATTTGTCTTATCTTACAGCAGCCTAGCAAGCATTCTTGTTACACCACTGATTTCCAATAGTTTAAACCCCATTTGCCTCTTTGGGAAGCAGAAACTGCCCTTTTCTCAAAAGCTAACTTTCCCCTCAAGTCTCTTCACAAAGCAAACTTTGGTGAAGCCACGGGCAGTAGAGAGCTCACAGTGCTGTCAGTTCTGACAAAGGGGTGCTCTGCAAACGCAGCAGACACTGAGCACAACCAGCCTGAGGCAGCTGTGGCTGCTGCTGTTGTGCTCTCGTTGGGACACAGAGTTGGTTTTCCTGACAGTCAGTGAATGCTGTGACTGGTCATCATGACATGGCACAAGGCCGTGAAGCACCACCACTGAGTCCCCTGAGAGACAGCCTGGCTGGGATGTCTCCCTGCTCATAAAACTGTGGTTCTGAGATCTGGACAGTGCCCCTCCCACACTTCAAAGAAATTAAATTACATAAGGGGCTACACCCAGGATTGCCTGAAACGTTGCTGGTAGTAGTTCACTGCACTATTTTTGGCGTTGGGCTTTTTCGCCTTTTTTGGATTGTTCGTTTTTGTTCTTTTTATTTGAATTGTTGGGGTTTTTATTATTTCAATGTAGTTAGCATTAGATGCGTTTGGATCCATGTACAACCCAGGAGGCTGAAAACAGCCCAGGTGCAGGGCAGCAACAGAGGAGGTTACCAGGTAACTCCTCACACCTTCACCTCGCTCCAGTGTTCTGCAGGCTGCTCAGCTGCCAACTCCTGCTAAGCAAGCATAAGCCTTCTGAGGTAAAACTACAGAAGTTACAGGGACAGACATTTCAGCTACTGACGTGTATACATACCTTGCTACAGTAAGCAGTTAATGGTCTCAGCATCCCTCCTGGAAGCACTTAAAGATTGCTAAATCAGACAGTTTTACCGTGAGTTTCAGGATTCTTGAGTATCCTTAGAAAAAAATCTAAAAAACCAAACCAACGCACACCAAGAGAAAAAACATAAACAAGGGGCGCTGCACACAAAGACCACAACTATTCTAATGAGTCGACAGCTTGAAGTGAAGTCCTAGGTAACATTTGCCTTGGCAATACCTTTCAGGTTAGTCAGTTTGTTCTTTCAAGTGTCAGATATTAAACAGCAGCAGATACCAGATCAAGCTTGTTTGGCACCAAGTCCTGAAGGGACCACTTAGATGAATGTTCTTCCTTGAAGCACTGAGAAGGAAGAGAATCCTTGCACTGGGTGAGTCAGGATCACTGCTCACTTTCAGCTAAGCTTTAGAAACGTCTGCAGTCTCTCACAAGGTCCAGGATTATTTACTGACCATAGGAGTAAGATAAATGTAACTTTTGCTCCCTTGCTTGCATGGAAGGTATTTCCTAGCTTGTCTGCTCTTCTGCTTAGCCATTTCCTAAATTATTTTGAAAAAAAAGGAAATTCTGGATATGAACGTCTACTTGAGCCCAAGATGTGGAAGACAGTGGTGGCAGGTTAACTACAAAAAGAATAGATCTCCAAGTCATCCTCTTATCCAAAATTCTGGTTTGCTTTTTTCCTAATACAAGTGATTGACATAATGTGAAGCAACTACTGAGGAGCACGAGAAAATAGCTATTGACTATGAATTACCACTATCTTAAAGGGATTTATTTTGACAAACATAATCACAGGTGATGAAAATAAGTGAAAAGTTTGCCTTGCCTAGTTCCAGTAATGCCCAAATCAGTTTTGGAAGTCCTGAAAGTAAGTTGTGAAAGTGTGTTTTGTTTCAAATAAACCAAATATTTCTGCTATGGAAAAAAATAATGTATACATTTTTATGTTATGTTTATAACAAGGCTTTTAAAGAAAACAGTTACAGGTATTCAACTGCATCAGACTTCAAAAGAAAAAAGATTACACATACAATACAAAAATACAAAAAAATATTTTTTAGAACTTACAAACTCAAAAGTCTAAGTGGTCAGAGCTTTCCTAAAATAATAATAATAAAAAAATAGACTTCAAGATGCACTTTCCTTTCTGCACTTGCAGGTTCAACTTTAGCATGAAGAGGCAGGATGAAAGCAACTAATATATTTCATTCTACAACCAGTTCCTGGCTGAAATTAATTTAGGGGTTGACACTACCAGGTATGTGAGTTTAAAAAAAACCTGACATGGTTCTGGGGGAGAGAGAATGCAGGTGGTGGTGTTGCTGTTGGTATCGTTCTGTTTAACCATTTCTGATAGTAAAATGTTTTTAAAAGATGCAATCTAAATTAGACAGAAATTTAGACAGTCATTACTAAGAATGAAATTCTAGATCACTGTTCTGCAGTATGAAAGCGAGGAAATTAAACTGACCAGATTAATGTCACTGCTGAAAATCACTGCAAAAGGCAGACAGGCAGGAAAGGGTCAAGTTTTATTTCCGAAGCTGACACTTGTTAGAAGCATCAGGACTGCAGACAGAGTATTCTTTGACCTGATAGTGTCCACTGAGGTCACAGGCATCAAGGCATTTTGTTTTAAATGGCAAGACAGGGAAAGTGCATCTTGGATTTTTCATACTTAAGCAGTGAGTTACCGATTTTTGGTGTGGCTTTTATTCCTTCTAGGCATAGTAAAGAAAAATATTTCAATCAAATGTGAAGCTTAATGTACATTATCTTGTATTTTTGGTGGTGGTTCTCATGTACCACTAGGAAATGCTAACAAGTACTATTAAAGGCTAATGATTGAAGAGGAGCACACTGAAAATACTGATTTACCTTTGTAGTGAATATTCTTTACAGACTGTATCTAATATACAGAAAAGGCCCATTTCCTTAGGACAAAACAGGCCACAGAAGGTTACACATCCTACATGAAGTGTTAAACAAAATCAGAGCTAAGTTACCAGAGCCACTCAGAGAAACATAATTCCTAGTTTGCAGAGACTTAACAAAAGGTGACTGCAGGGAGAAAAAAAAATCCAGGTTCTTACTAATTCCTCTGTAAGATTATATTCAAATTAATAGTCCAGTAACACTTCTAGCACAAGATAATGCTCTCTCTCTAGCAGAACTCCAAGAAGTCAACTGCTTCTCCCCTTAAGAAGAGGGAGCCAGAAGTGAGAATGCAAGAGCACTCAATTTTAACATGATTAAAGAGACAGTAACCTTTTTCATCCATCTTATTTAATCACTGACCCCCAAAAAAATTCTTAAAAGGGTACCACTCCAATTTCTTTATTATCTGTAACCTTTTGAAACTAATCACATGAACTACAAAATTAGCAAAGGCCTTGAAATCTGTATACAAAACATAAATTACCTCTAATTTCAAACTTATTTATTAGTGTACCACTCAAAATCTTAAAAAAGTGGCTCCAAAGATAGTCTTATACCATTCTTAAAAAAGGAAACTGTTCCTTTAATGTTACACCCTCCCCCCAAACACCCAACTTGTAATCCACATCATTTAGTTATTTTCTTGGTCATGGACATTGCCAAGGTGAGACTTTATATTTCGTTCCCATAGCTTCTGGTTGTCAGAAAATCCATGCTTTCCTTTATTGAAGGAATTTGGTCCTGCTGAGGTTGGTGTATCCCTGTGAAAAGGTAAAACAAGAGCAAATGAGAAAATAAGCTCCACTATATTAATGTGATGCCAAAAATGCCAATTTCAAGTCCAATCTACCACCAGAAACTACCACACAATTCTTCCTGTTACATCAGGAGTCCTCACTAGAGCAACTGTAATTTGTCCACAGAATTGATCTTTCCACAGCACTTCAAAACAGAGCCATGAGAGGGGGCAGCAAAGGAGGTGGGAATGGCAGCAGTTGCTGCCAGCTGTGAAGAAATCTTTTCAACGATTAAAAAACTGAGGATCCAAATTTTCTACTGGAGGAAAAAACCCCACTAAACTAGAGAACCTCCAGAGGGATTAACTTTGACAGCTGTCTATCATGATAAACACCTTCAAAATACATATTCTCAAAATTCACCCCTAATTTTAGCAAAGCCTCCTCTGAAAATATCCCTATTTATTTTGGGATTGACCCTCTATCATCTCAAATCTGTAGCAAGCAGAAGAACTACATTTATTTGTTTAAATAAACAAGCAATTCTTCATCCTTCTGAAAGAGATTACTCTCATCTTCCCCTTGTACAGGAGTTTAAAAACCTGACCAGACTGCCCAACTTCAAGGCAATTTATAAAACGGAGAACCAGAAAGACTGGAAGTTTAGTGGAAAGTAGGAACTTCCACCTATTACGCTTCCAGGAAGAAAATAAGCTTCTATTGAATGTGGAATCAATTTCCTCCTCACAGAGAAGGCAAATAAGATTCAAAGTTCAAATGTAAATGTACTACTTTTAACCTAGAGATAAAACATTTGAAAATTCTCATTTCTGGAGGAAAAAAATGAGCCTATTCTATCTTCCTGTATTTCTAAGCCATCTGCAAGAGCTGACCTCCGTTAGAGGAGGTTTCTCACACACTCACCTTCTCCAAACCACAGTTAAAAGCTGACCTACCTTCCGATGTTCTTCATGCGCATCTTGGCTTCTGGAGGCATTTCTTCTGGTTCACTCTGCAGAGAGAAAGGCGCTTAGAGCACGGCTGGGCACTTATTTTGGAACATTTCAAATGCCTGACAAGATAAAGGATGGACTACAGCCCCACAGGAAAGCAAAGTGACTTAGGACAGAACCAGTTCTGCGAGGTTATGGAATGGAATACACAATCCTTTGTTCACCTCTGTGTAAGAAGGAGCAGTTACATGACAACAAGGTATTCAGCCAACCAGAAGCACAACTTTCCTTTGCATCCCCTTTATTAAACTCAGAGAAAACAACCATTAATTCAAATTATGTTGTGCATCTCATTTTCAGGGAAAAGTTATCAGCACTTCAATGATGTTTTGAACCAACACAGAACTATAAAGTTGTACATTCCTAAGAAGAAACACAAAAGATGCTTCTAGGTTGAAAATTCCTGACATCTATGCAGAAAACTTTAAAGGACTCATTCCCTCTGCCTCCCACACCAATGGTATTTTGTGATCACTGGCTTATTACTCACATCTTCATCTTCATTGAAAGCTGCTGCTACAGAAAGGGTTTTTGGAGCCAGGGTTGGAACAGGCTCTTTAGGCTTCTGAAAAAGATCAAATAAAAAAGTCAAGTTAGTCTACTAACCCAAAAGCTTCCCCTGGCATTTTAAATATTTTGGCAAAATGGAGTCATACATCTTCACTGAAATGGGCAACCAGGGGGGAAAGTTTTCCTTTGAATCAAGCACACAAATGTTTCTCTAATGAAATAGGAAAAATGACTGCTTGCTTATGTGTGACACACTCTGAGAAGCAAGCTAAGCCCTCTTGTGTTACAACTCCCCACAAGCAGGTCTGAACTTTCTAGCACACTGCAGGGGTACTCAGCCAGCAAGACATGGACAATCAAAAAGAACCTGGATAAGCTGTGGTATTCAAAATGTCACTTTTTCCATTATTCTTTTCGAGTATTCTTATCCATCAATATCAGAAAGATGAATATGTTTATTCTCTTGTATTTTAACAATATAACAGCCTTGTGGCTTAAAACAATTCAATACTTTTAAACGAGCGTCAGTGTGTATCACACAGTTTGATTAACAGAAGGCTCTTCTGGAAAGTATTATTTTTATTTCTAATAAAAATCTTGCTCTATTTAAAGTGTAAGAAGCTGTCAAACTCACAACTGTTATGCGTAATACAACAGTGGTACCAGAAGTTGCTCTGACATCACTGAGAGCCATGTCACCAGCAACAGTTTGCTGGTTCTACAGTACTACCAATTACCTAAATCAATGACATGCTTTCCCTGTTTTTGCTTTATTGGTGATTATTTAATATATATTCATAGAAGCTGATACTGCAGCAGAGTTCTTATGCAACTGTCTACAGCTGTTCTTTACTGATAGAGTATGTACAGCATCAAAAACCTGCACCGTATTTAAAGCATGTGCTCCACAGGAATGGGTAATGTACTAAAGGACTGAAAATTACTGCAAAGACAGACGGTAAGTTTCAGTTCTGCCCCATCTGGTGCACTGTCACTCACCCACTAAATTCAGTGAGCCAGAAATACCAAGCCCAATTTATTGCCAGTGCAGGTTTATTCTGACACAAGGAACTGAAGGTGCTGGTGGCTCAGAGGAGGCGGCTCTGCCGATTCTGCTGAGTGACCCGACTGCGTGTACACCCTGCCAGCCCACATCGCCTTCATCTCAGAATAACAGAGCACTCTCTCAATCCTTTGCAGATCTGCAGAATGCTGGCATTGCAGGTGAAAGCCTTTCATGACTACAGTTTAAACTTGGCGCAGACAAGGATTTATAATGTATCCATCACAATGAACTGTATCAATCAGAGGCAGCGCCAGGCTCCTCCTTGCCTGAGCTAACAGAAGATTGCTTTTGAAGTAAAGAGAGTCATCAGATTCACATCTAAACAAGCAGAAGGATACCTTGTACTGGACAATAAAGGGGATCAGAATACTCAGCAACTTATATAACAAATCCTCGTCTTTTGCATGAAGAATAAATGAATCATACTGACCTTGCAAAGAACAGGCAAAGTCATGAATACTCAACTATACTTCCCCCTCCAAAGTAAGATCTTTGGAGTGGAAGACAACCTATTAAGTCATCTAGGAGGTGCTTTCCTGTAGCTTTAAGCATCCTGTGTGATGAGGGGCCCAGCACTCACTTCAAAATAGCCTGAACAGTTTAGCAAGTCTGCTCATTTCCCTCAGGAAATTATTCCAGACTTATCATATCTCGTTACAAAATAATTCTCTATGTTCAAAGATCTACAGTTCATTTCAATCAAGTCTTGTGCTACCTAAGACAGGTGACCTGTTATTAATCACCTTGAAGTACTTACACATGCATGACTGGCTGGCCCTGCAATGCTTGCTTAAACTTTATCCAAGATACTGTCATGGAATTCAAGGTTTCCCTCAGCCAGGAAGCAGAGTATTCCTCCCCAAAGTATTCCCCTTTCCCCCTCAGTTTCTCTAAAATTAAAAGCCCTCAGACAACTTACATTTGCTCCTAGTTTGATGGATATTGCGGATGCCTTCTTTGTTGTCTGACTGCCTATGGAAAATCCAAACTTGGACATTTTGGCAGGAGCAGGCTTTGTGGTGAAGTCTTCAGCTTCTTCGTTAGCTGCCCGTTTCTCTGCGCTGCGACTCGAACTTTCTCCTCCATTACTGGAAGAAACAGTCTTAGTTTTCACAGGTTTTTCTGCCTCTTCTTCAGGTCCTGGTGAAGTCGAAACAACTTACCAAGATGAGCTACTTTTACTGAGCAGATTGATGGGAGCAGCAACCTCAAAAAGCATTATACTTTGGGTGCAATAGGTAAGGTGTTTTTAGCGAGCAGTTTCCACCAATGTACATTTAGTGAACAGCAAAACACAGGGAGGAGAAGAAACTGCAACCACTCCACTACTGGTAAAGGACTCCTTTTGTATGAGCCAGGAAAACAATCTTGAAGCACCATCTCTTTATTTAGTATGGAAGTCAAAGTTCATGTAGTAAATTAAATGTAGATGACTAAACCTTTTTAGGTTTTTAAGTTGCCATAGATAAACTTTCGTAACTGGAATCCCAATTCCAAATCTAGACTAGATAATCTAATTTAAAATTAATTTTACTAAATTTCTGCACAATCACGTCCATGCCAGTCTCTAGCCTTGTCTGGCACAACTCTAACACCATGGGAGGGACTACAGCGAGGCCGGCTGTCTCAGGCACGTTTCAAGGCACTGCTTGTCCGCATCTCATCTGTAAAACATCTGCCAAGCTCTGCTTGAGGAAGAAATTAGCACTAAAAAACATACATATATAGATTTCATCTTTTCTGTGTTTGTGTAGAGTCATGGAAAACACGGCAGCTGAACAGTGATCTACAGCAAAAAACCAACTCAGGTAACATTTTCATTCCTGTTTTATCAGCTTCTTTAGCTACACCAAGGGACAAAGGTGTCCTTGGAAGACTCAAACTGGACACAGTAAATGCTTCAGCAAAAAGACACTGCTCTGCTGCTGCAGTAAGTGAATCCCCGCAGCAGCAGAAGGGGGAAAAGAATCCAACACACATTAGGGAGTGGACAGGGAACTGCTCACAGTAGCAGTTTACAAAAAACTGGAGTTAGGACCAGCCCCTCATTGTATCAAGTAGAGAACAGGACCTTCCGTGCACAGCAAATTCAGCCCATCAGGGAAGGAAGGTCTTTGCACTGCTAAGGGGAAAAAGCTACTAAGTAAGATGGAGCAGTAGGAGAGAAGAAAGTCTGAACTGCGGGTCAACAATATTGTAGCTGTGAGGACAAAAAAGCAACAATCAGGGCACATCAAAACTAGGGACACCATCTATGTATAATTTGCTATTTGCCAAATCATAAGCAGCAGAATACACAGGTTCTACCCCACTCTTCCTGCCATCAACGTAACAAGTGATTGAAACAAAAACAGATTTATCATTCACCTTTGAAAATATGGCAAATTAAAAAAAAATTTGTAACTTGAATCAGTTTCATTGTATTAAAAAAATGGTACTAATCTGCACCATCAGAAATTTGACCCAGAAAACATAGATATGAAAGTGAAAAACCAAGGACTAAAGAGAAACTATTAAAATTGACACAAGTGACCTTGGGTAGGGACAGCTGACTCAGCACAGTGTACAAGCCTAGAAGGTCTTTACAGCCAGTCAATGAAATGACATTAAACAGAGTATTTCAAATCCAGCCTAGGCACACCAGAGACTGTGATTCAAGGGTAGGTAGAAGACTCATAGGCCTTAAAAGTGCTGGGACTATGGGCCTAAAAGTCTCCCTTTTCATCAGATAAAACATCCACAGCAGCCCAAATCTCAGGGCACAGGGGACCAGTCCAGGTTTCTAAACTAGTGCTAGACTGACAATAGTCACACTGAGGCTTCTTTGAGTGCAAATTCTCAAATGCTGTGAAGCACAAGGTGAAGCCAAACACAATGAACCCACACCTCTTTTCTCACCAAATTTTAAAGAGCATCTCTCTCAAAATTAGCTCATATCCTTCTGAGTGTTACTTCTACTAGGCTGGACGTAGGATGAACTGCAGGCTGCTGAAACAAACACTCTCACTTGCTGGAAGAGCTGTAAGGGGCAAGGGATAATTGGGGAAGGTGGGTAAAGAGCCATTGGGCTGTTTGATTTCTGCAGAAAACAGAAAGGCAGACATATATTAACCAAACAGGTCTCTTTCATGCCAATGCATGCATATATATATATATATATGTATGTGTGTATTCTAAGACATTAAGGCTTCTTTATTATTTCCTGGAGACATCAAGGAGATGACACTTCAGCTACAGGAAGTACCAGGACTGTTTTCAAAGTCAGGCTGATCAGTGCTCTTCTCATGGACTGCAGAAATAAAAAGCTGTCCTGCTTCACTTCACAGAGGAGTTTTACTCCTGTCTGCCAACAACCTGCACTCTCCAGGTGACTGAAGTGCCCAGACAGTGCCAGGGGCACAGCATTCCAGGATCTGTCCCTGAGAGGGTGAGACTGCTGGAGGTGGGAACAATCCAGCCACAACAAAGCCAATTTTAAGATAAACCCCACTAATCCTGTCAAAAGCTAAACATTCCAAATTGCTTTCAAAAATCGTCAGGGGGTAACTATTCTTCCTTAGAACCAACATACCGTAACTCATTAAGATCCCGTTCCAGCACACAAACAGTACAAAGACAGTGAGGATAACTGAGGTACTGATGCTGCCCAGTTACTGCATTACTAATATTAAAAAAAAGAACACTTCAAACTACTGTAAAAAAAAACAATAAAAACCTCAAAGGCCCACCAAAAACCAACAGAGAACCAAGAGTCAAGGAACTACGTAAAATCAAGTACTACTGTTCAAATTTCAGTGATTATCACAAATAACGTTCACTGTTGGTTTACAAGCCTGATTTAATTTTTCAACTGATCAAAAAAAAGCCTCTTCTGTCTACAGATACAAACTGAAAAAAACCCAAAACACCAAAACCCAACTCCAACAAAAGCAGAAACACAGCAGGAAAGAAAAGTTTTATCTTTGGAAAGGCATTATCCTCTCAACTTTAAATCAAGGGAAGAAAGAATAAAGGAAACATCCGATTAAAATTTTTCGAATAGTGCAGAAAAGACTGTCCAGTCATGATAAAAGTATTATAAAACCAAACCACAAACTTACAGATTGCTGCCAAGCAAAAAAAAAATCAAGATCCTTAAAACGGTAACTAAGGAATATTCACTGTACCCATTCGTAAAAAGGTACCACAGCAGTTATAAGTTAATCTTTAAGATGCTGTCTTCATCCTTGCAGGCAGCAACAGTCGAATTTGCCTCAAAATACGGCGTAAGTACTCCATGTATTTCTAACATAAGGAGCACATTTGCGTGGAGAAGATGCTACAGGTTTGCAAAGGCGCCTGGAAGGCTGAGGACAGCAGGCCCGGCCTGTCCCCCAGCGTATCCCCTCAGGCCCGGCCGCCCCCTCTCCCGCAGGGCCGGGCACGCACGGCCCGGCCCGGCCCAGGCCCGGCCTGCCGGAGGAGGCACAGCTGGGCCCTCCCCGCCCCTGTGGGGCCAGCGCGGGCCCCGTTCCCCCCCACAGCTCCGCGGCGAGAGGCGCTACATGTTCACCTCCTGCGGGCTGCGGCCGCTTCGCCTTGTTCCCCTCGGCTCTGCCGTCCGCCATTTTCCCCGCCTCCGCCGCCTCCCGCGCCGCGCACGCGCGAACCGCTGGCCCCGCCCCCTCGGGCGGCCCCGCCCCCAGGGAGCGCGGGGGTGGCGCGGGGGGGACGCGGGAGCGCGCGCGGGGATGGCGCAGCGCTGACGCGCGTCCGGCGGGCCCGGTGGGG
>VWZD01002140.1:63911-77500 GCA_013396695.1 Sakesphorus luctuosus
GGCTTCCCGCGCCTTCCTTTCCCTTCCCGCCGGGAGCCCCAGGCCGCGGCATCGTCCGCTGGGTCGAGTCTCGCCTGTGCGGAGGAACCGCGTCCACTGCCGCGCTCAGCGGCACGGCCTCCCCACCGCGCGTGGTTTCAGCGTTACGTTCCGTGTCCCACCAACATCGTGACCTCACTACCTCATCACTGCGTATAAATATCTATAAGGGGCGGGGGAGGAAATGCCAAGAGGATAGAGCCAGGCTCTTCGGCAGTGCGGAGCAATGGGACGAGAGGCAACAGGCAGAAACCGATGTACAGGAAGCTCGCCTGAACATGAGGAAGAACTTCTTTACTGTGCGGGTCAGCCCGCACTGAAACAGATTACCCGGAGTTGTGGAGTCTCCCTCACTGAGAGATTCCAGAACCGTCTGTGCAAGATCCTGTGCCACATGCTCTGGCTCTCTGCTTGAGCAGGGAGGTCGGACCAGATGATCTGCTGTGGTCCCTCCCAAGGTGACCCAGTCTGTGATTCTGTGCTTCTGTAACGTGAACTCATGTGGGCAGTGATTCCCCTTTCCCCCTCCTCAATGTGGAGTGACGAGGTACCCAGCCCACAGCAGGGGGTGGGAACTAGAGGATTTGTAAGGCCCCTTCCAGCCCAAACCATTCCATCATTCTATGACACTCAGCAGCACACAGGTCTGTCCATGTTGTCTCTTCTTCCTGAGAGGAAAATGAGGCTGCCCAAGCAAGGCACAGACGCGCACACACACAGCCAGTCCTTGCACCTGAAGGCAGCTCTCAAGCAGCACCTGAAACACTACCCTAGGGTGCAGCTTTGTGTACTACGCAACCATATGCACCAAGAGGAACCAGGTCTTTCCCTAAGCCAGGGGTTATCCATTCTTGGAGACCCCTGCACCCCACCAGCAGTGAGGGACAGTATTGGGGGAATCTGCTTTCCAACACCCCACTCATGATGACAAGTACCAAGAGATGAGTCAGGGAGTGGATCACCACCCACTCCCTACTCTGCACAATCAGGACCAAACCCCCCATCTGCCATCACTGTCTTGAAGCATCAACTAGACTAAATTAAAAATTTAAGCACTCATTAAAGAAAGCCCTCCTCATGCTCCAGACAGCAGAACTGTAAATACAGTCCTGTCAGTATTTAACATGTCCTTTGCAGCTCTGCAGCCTGAACACAGACTTTCAGTGACACCAATTAATGTATTTTAAGCTGTGAGAAATATTAAAAGGCTCTCTCCTCCTGAAATACTTACTAATAGGGTTTTTGTCACCGCAAAAATTCCAGCACTTTGGGAAATCTACCTTACGTGGCCTAAAAACACTGGCACTCGGAGATTAAAGTCTAACACAAAAGCATGTAAGTTTTGGGGTTTGTTTTTGGCACAGTCAAGAAATTTGGCTTATTCCTTTCAAACAGGGATTTGATTTGTGCCAGATAGAACACCTAGAAATAAATTGTGTAGCTCACCAAACTCAAGTAACGTTTTCACCATTTGTTTTTAGTTCAGTTACCAGTCAGTGCATCTGTACATCAAAAGAGGATTCAGGAAGTAATGGGGGAGGTCTCTACTACTTCATCTTAGTAATCTTTTAGAATGAAACTACAGATGGCCTCCAACCACTGCAAACCCAAAGCAGAGAGGCGTTCTCTGAAGAATGACCTTTGCATTCAGTTACAATCACCCTTGTCCCAGAATGGTTCAACTGAACAGACTGGTATTTTTTGTGCAGAGTAATTTTTTTTACAAGAGATTATGTCATTTCTCTTATACAGTTACAACAATGTGTGGATAAATTTAAACAGCTGGACTACTAAGGCAATTAAAAAAAACAACCCTAACAATGGCCACCTCAAACTTAAGCAACAAAGACATATTTTGAGATAAAGAGTTGAACAGTTCCAAATGTCCTGAGAAACTGGAGCATTAAAGGGCACAGTTTGCCTGTAAAAAAAAATTATTCTCTTTCCCATCACTCTACTTTTGCTTTAGTATGTACTTCTTAGAGTAGTTTTTGGCAAACTTTTTTTGTACTTCCTGCTGTCTTTTTCCAAGTTTGAGTGTGTTCATCAGGTCTAAGGTTTTTTTCAGTTCACTTACAGGTTTGTTTACAAAGCCACAGTATTTCCTTTTTGGAACAAATTCCAGAGCCTTTTTCCAGTCAGCAGTATCTTTCAAGGTTAATAAAATACGCATCATTTGATCCAGTGTAAGATTTTTGGCACCAGTATTCCAAAGCAAGTACTTGTCCAGTGGAAGGGCTGCAGTCTCCAATCCCAGTCGCTTTGCCTGTGCTAAAGAGACTCCTCTTTTTATGCTCCTGTCAACCATCGACCCGACAATATAGATTTTATCATGATCGAATGTTTTCATCACTTTGGGAGAATCAGCTGTCAGATAGATGAGCTTATCCTTTGGAAAGACTTCTGTGTAGCACTGGTCTGTCACAGTGATAAGCAGCTTGCTCCATGCCTCTCTGTAATGCTTGAGAAATTCCCTATGATAGAGGCTCTCATCCTTGAAGTTGCAGAAGTGGATGTGGAACGGATCCAGAGACCTCCGATTGCAGCCTTCGCTCAGGACCAGCTGATTCACTGTGTTTGCGACTTCTCGGACAGACATTTCTTTTTCAAAAGACATGTCAAATACCAGAGGTTGGCCAAAAATCATGGACTGAGCAGCTCTCCAGTTGTATGCTTTATCCATAGTGCTGGCCCATAAACACACAAACGGGCTCTTTTTGGTATCTTCAGTTTTTGAAGTTTGCTCTTGTGCTTCCAGCTTCCTTTCCCTTTTCTGCTCCATCTTTCTTTTGTCATTTTTCTTGGAAAGTTCTTTGAGATATAAAAATTTTAAATACTTCTTTTTGGCTGACTTGGAAGGACGCTCCATAAACGTTTTTAGCTGTTCTTCACTCATATTTTCTGGCACTGCCCTGCCAGCAAGTCTCCACATCTCCAGAGTCTCACGTGCAGCTGCCAAACCAGAATGCTCCTGAGGCTCAGAGACCGTCTCATTGACCTCTTCTTGCAACCCAGACTTCATTACCTTCTTCCATGCATCTAAATCTAGTTTTTCTGAGGGTTTGCATGAGTTGTCCTGCTTCAGACAAAGGGATAAACTCAGAGTTCTACTGAGTGGAAACAAATCCTTTTTCATCCCATGTTGTGCAGCAAACTGAAGGACAGAACTTCTTACTATATTTTTCAGCAGCATATTAGCAGACTGCATACTTAGACATGTGCTGTGCTCAAATACGTATCTGCAGAACACTAATAAGAGGGGAAAAAACCTGTCAGAGATCACAAACAAAACATACACAGATTTTTATTCTTAGTAACACTTACAGACAATAGCTTAATTCCTGGAGAATGCTCGAAATTCCTACTTCCAGTATTACTTTTTTTACTGTTTCCTAAATAAAAACAGTGTGTGTGGCACTGCTGCTTAAAACAGCTATACTTACTGCAATTCAAAATGTAGTCAACTAACCTTCAAGTGCAGTTTAAGTTATCTGTGTCATATGATCAGTAAGAGCCTTCACACCCACGGTCAGTGAAACGCTGCACAGACACCGAAATGTGTTTATACACCGGATTTATCTATGCTGTGAAAAGAAAGAGAAGAGATGGAAGAATAAACAAGCAGTATAGGAAAGGACCATCCTTTTTCTTTTTAACTAAACTCCCTGTGAAGTTGGGATTGGCACAGAAAGCTAATAGCATAAACCACATAGTCCCACTAATTACATACACATTTGTATTTAAATGTGAAAAGTCTGTAGACAAAAACCCATCCAAGAATATTTAATATTTTCCTTGTCCTATGCAGACTACTGAACTAACATCAGTGAGGTTTCAATGCTTGAAAAAATATGATTTGGACAAAACTAAAATTAGCTCCAAAGTTTTAAACCAAAATTCATGATCTTCCTAACAACTTCAAAATATTTTAATATAAAGGAGAAAGTTAAATCTAATTTTGGGGTTATATATATATGTACCTGCTTAAAGAGGCACAGAAAGAACAGTGTACTATTAAGAAATGTTCTATAACCTGACATACTTTTATTAGACAGCAACTGGTCAAATTGGTGACTGACCTCTCATTTTCTACTGTTATTAAGATAAAAGTAAAAAAGACAACCCACCAACCTAACAATATGAAAACTCGTGTTACCAGAGAGATGTTCCTAATTTTACATTTAAGCATTAAACCTTCTGGCAAAAGTAATAATCAAAGAAGTATATTCTACAGCTTGCAGAAATCAAGGGATCAGTTTCTCAATTAACTTACATTACTGGAGCTTCAATTAAATCAATAACTGACCACCAGATTTACACAACCAAATTATTTGGTGACAGCTTTTGGTAGAGCCAAGTTACCTTCCAGTGTGTCCAATATTCACACTAATGTCACTACTGCAAGAATTGATCTAAAGCTCTTTGCCAAACCTAGACTTGTAGCACTTAAAAAAGCACTTTTTTTCTTTTTTAGCATGACCTCACCATAAGTAATCTCAGGCACAGAAGGGCCCTTCACTGATACTTCCGAGACCGAATAACTCTCCTTACTTCCCCGGCACAGCTGCCCGCACATGAAGCCACAGAGAGGCAGGTTGGGAGGGACCACAGTGGATCATCTGGTCCAACCTCCCTGCTCAAGCAGGGTCACCCCAGAGCACATAGCACAGGACTGTGTCCAGGCAGTTCTGGAATCTCTCAGTGAGGAAGACTCCACAACCTCCCTGTGCAATCTATTCCAGTGCTCGGTCACCCGCACAGTAAAGAAGTTATTCCTCATATTCAGGTGGAACTTCCTGTGCATCAGTTCCTGCCCATTGCCTATTATTGCCTGGCACCACTGAGCAGATATGGCTCCATCCCTGACACCCTCCCTTGAGTGATTTACACCCACTAGCGAGGCTGCCCACAGGGGAGCACACCAGGCCAGGGCCCGCAGCCCCGCGGCTCCTGCAGAGCAGTGCTGCTCACAGCTGAACAGCCTCTGACCCAGCCCGCCATGCCCTGCGCCGCGACACGCCGGTCACCCAGCAGAGCCCCGCGTTGTGCCCGCACCCTCCGGGGACAGCGGCGGGACCGCGGCCTGGGCAGCCCCAGCCAGGATGAGAAACCCCTGCCCGAGCTGGGCCCAGCCGCCATGGCCGCTCACCTGCGCGCCACTGCGCATGCGCCGTGCCGCCCCCTGCTGTCCCCGCGCTCTGCGCCTGCGCGCCCGGGGCGGGGCTGCGGCGAGCGGAGATCCCAAATTTCCATATTCCCTTCCGGGGCGCGGTGGGGTCCGGTGTGGGGCAGGGCTTGTTTATTTATTTATTTTAACTTTAACAACACGGAGAGGTTTCGCTTCATTTTGACCCAGGCTGTTGTTGTTTGACGGTGCGTTGCTGTTTCCCTGTTGTTCCCCCGCCCCCAGGCAGGGGCTGCACCGCAGGCCGCGATCCCTCGCCATGAGTTTCCTGCTGCCCAAGCTGAGCTCCAAGCGGGAAGTGGATCTGGCAATAAAAAGCGTGGCTGAGAAAGTTCTGGTTCTCCGTTTTGGAAGAGATAGCGATGCTGTTTGTCTGCAGCTTGATGATATTGTAAGAGTATTTTTTTTCTTTTTTTTTAGATGAACTCTACAAATACAGCTGTTGCATACAAGGAAATATCAAATTTTGCTTTCTGTTAATGTCTCATTAAAAATTTGGTGACAAATGTAGAATGAAATGATACTATATTCATACAAAGGTTTGAGAAGTAATTAAATGTTTGTGTTATTGTAGTGGATGTACAAAGTGTTTGAGATAGACAAGACATGATATTCTAACCCTGTTTAAACTGATAAAACATAAGAGAAACAGGCGTTACAAAGTTTCCTCTTGTGTCCAAGTCTATTTATCATGCATCTTTCTCACTCTCTTCAGCTTGCAAAAACAGCTCATGACCTAAGTAAAATGGCAGTCATTTACCTGGTGGATGTGAACAAGGTCCCAGTGTACACCCAGTATTTTGACATCAGTTACATTCCATCTACGGTATTTTTCTTCAATGGGCAACACATGAAGGTTGATTATGGGTGAGTCATCCTACCTGGCCTTATCTGTTATGTGTGAGTCTTTCTCTGTTACCATGTCTGGGGAAGGTGGCATGTGAAACCTGTAATGTTATTCCCAGCATCTGCACTGACACCTCTGTAGGAAGTCAGAAGGATGAAAAATAGGGAAGTATTTTGAAATATGCTCTGATGCAATGTCAGTGTCAACTGTCAAATATGCCTGACTCTGTAAAAAAATAGCATGTATGGCCAAACTTCTCGAACGAAGACTTGGGCAGGGCTCTCCCCACGTGGGTGTGCCCTTCCAGCCTGTGCAGTGGATTTTTTAGGTGAGGCACAGCGTGCGCAGAACTGGCCCCACCGTTTCAGTCCTGAGGTCCATCTGCCACGGCCGAGCAAGCTTGGACAGTAACAGTGAAGTCCGGGGACAGTCCGGGGACTGTCACAGCACCCAGTACTAACCGGGGCTGACCCTGCTGAGCATCCGAGATGTGACGGGATGGGATGGCAGGGAGGCATTGAACTGCCAGGGGACGGTCCCACTGAGACTCCAACTCAGGACCTTGGGATTCAGATTCCAGAGTGCTCTCCTTTACACCATGGGACCACCTTGCAAAAAAAAAAAAGTATAAAACATTGTTAAAGTCACCCTTTAACCTGCACCTGTTTGACCTTTGGAGGCCACAGGACATTCCTGACTTGGTTATTCTTTCAGAATGACCAGATCAGAACCCCTAATGTCATTGTACATATTTTATGTTTTTAGGTGGTTTTGCTTTCACATTACAATCTACCTTTATCTTACGCTTGTATTTAGGTCTCCAGATCATACCAAATTTGTAGGAAGCTTCAAAACAAAGCAAGACTTTATAGATCTGATTGAAGTGATCTACCGTGGAGCAATGCGTGGAAAGCTCATTGTGAGAAGTCCTATTGATCCTAAGAACATTCCTAAATATGATCTTCTCTACCAAGGAATTTAATGGGTTGACCTGAGGTAAAGAATTACAGAAATAGATTATATACATTCTTTTTTCTTCACCTCTGACACCATGGGACAGTTTTGAGCATTTATGCTGAAGGATCATATTGGTCTGCTTCTGAAGACAGACATTCTGTCACCTCATGCTTCTCTTGTAAATAAAGCTGCATGTTCTTGCATAGTTTACACGAGTGACTGTTCTGTTAGTTTCATGCTGACCAGCCCTCATAGAACAGGCACGTTTGTGCATCCTCAGCCATGGCATCTCCACTGCAACCTTCTTAAGTGAATGAAGGCACCACAGGGTCTATTAGGTGTCTATTCAGTACCATTTTTCATTCAGATGTAGTAACAGTAAACCTTACTTTATTAGAAAAGCTATGCTTGCTCTCAAGAGCATTCAGCTGTCTGCCTTTTCAAGAGAATTTTGCACTTTTACCCATGCAAGAAAACAGGACAGAAGCTCCTTCCAATAATGTTAGAGATGACTGAAATCTGAAATGCACATAAACACAAAAGGGAAGTTGATTCTCTTCTCCTCGTCTCTGATACTCAGTCTTACTGTTCAACAGTTTTTTTGAATGAGATGGGAACCTTCTGCTACACTTGCAGGAGAAGGTTTTATCATCCTTCAAAGTTCTTTTGCTGTGACTGAACACTTTATATTCCCACAGGCTTTAACTGGAAATTCAGAATTAACTGTTTCATTCACAGTTGCTTTCAAGATTATTTGAACTTCTTGTATACATTGCAAACCTTGAGTATGGACATATAAAAAATGGTGTTTCCCACCTCTGTCTAAAATAAACAGTTGAGTGGAAACAGCAACATCATTCTTTTGCATCAGTTTGGTATTTGAAGGCTACTAGAATATTGTATTTCTATAGCAGCTCATGTCCAGTATTCTCTCAGGCCTAGTTGGCTTTAAATGGAAATTACTTTTGTGTCCTGTTTGGGGCACACCAACTCTGACTGGAGGGAAGGTGGTAGTGTGTAGTTCCCTCAAGTATTGTTCAACTTATCAGTACATGTTTCAAGGAGGAAGGTGAAAGCTCCACCTCTTGAAAGATTTTAAACAATATACGGTACATAGTGAGGAGGAAATATATTGTTTACATGCTTTTTCTACTCCAGATTTGTCCTTTTAATGAAGCTAAGAACTTCAGCAAGTATTTTACTGATAGCTTGGTCTGATTATAGAGCTATAAGTGTAGAATGTTTATTTTAAAAAAATGATACATCTGAGAGTTGATATGCCTTAACATCTTTATTGTGTTCAACTTTAAATTTCACAGCTAGCCAGAGAGTTTTTGGCTTAAAGCTTTAAATAATGCATTTCTTTACTAATAATTAACTTTTTTTTCCCTCAAAACCAAACAAACTAGCTTGAAACGTAGAGTTCTAAGTTGCTCTACAGTGAGATGAAGGTTCTTAGATGATTGAAAAGTGCAGAGGTAGTTACGAAAGGAAGAGACTACTATCAAGAACAAACCACTTTATTTACTGCATCTCTTCTTACATGTGCTGCTTCTGGTTAGAACAGGTGAACGCCTAAAGATGGTTGCAGTCTTGGCTTTCAGGGTGCTCTTCAGATACCTGAAGACGGCATGTAAGCAGCAGGAGGGTGCTAAACTGCGCTTTTCTGTGCCAGCAGATACAGTAGGACAATTGGTTCTCAAGAGTGAGTCCACAGACCTATTTAGAGGTTTACTGCTTGGCACCCACTCCCGGCCATATTTTAGTATCCATTCCTGTATTTGTGGGTTGTTCCTTGTCTGGTGCTGTGTGTTGTGCATGGAGTCGATGAATGCCACAGAGTACACTTTATCCATCACCTCACGTTTTCTCTGCATCAGCAGATCAACAAACACCAAGCCACCGTAGCCATGGGCAATGAAAGCCACGTGCTTGGCTGCACTCCTCAGAATGAAATGATCCCACACGTACATGGTGTGCTCCTCGGGGCTGCTGCTGCCCCTCTTGGGGATCCACCAGACAGGCTGTGTAAAAGTACATGCTTCTTCCCTCGTAGAAAAGTACTCCTTTTCAGTCTTCAAGTTGGCAAAGTTGTCATTGGGATTCAGTACTATCACTTCCCAGCAGCTCTGAAGGGCCATTTTGATGAATGGTATTTGTGTTCCATGTCTCAGGCCCTCACTGACAATTGTCCTTTGCCCCCACTGTCCAGCACGGAAAACTCCACGGTCTTGAAGAAGGATAATGAGGGTGGAGGAACTTGCTAGTGCATTATTGCTCATGAAAAAGAAACTTCTTGGTTCATCCTCTGTAGCATCAGCAGGAAAAGAAACCTTCTGCAGCATGCAGACTCTTTCCAGGAGCTCATAAACATATTGGGTAATGAAATGTCCCAGAATTTCATAGTGTTTATGATTCTGCTCAAATCCATTCTTGTAATAATTGAAAACAAAAGACTTATTTGTATCCAGATGCCTCAGTTCCCCTTTTACATTGAAGTCATACTTCAGTTCCTCCTGATACTCTGAACCCTCTATTAGTTTCCTCAGGCTGAGTTCATGCTGTGTTTGTAACCACTACAAATTAAGAAGACTGTCAGTGTAGTGATAGACCTCCCTACAACACCTGCCTAACCCCCCCGCCATTGTGTTAGATTTAAAAGCGGTTACAAACAGTTGTTGATCCAGACTCTCTTGGTCACATGTAGTAAACCAGCTGTTTGTAAACTCTTAAGAGATTTCAGTTGCTAAATTCCCACAGCAGTAACATATCCACCTTTATTATGCCTTGATTTCATTTTGCTAGTTAAAGTTTGTAAACTAGCATGTTTATTTAAAGATCTTTTTGAGCTAGTTTGAATTAAAGGCTTGAAGAATAAAGTACCTGTACGTGGCTCATTGCTCATTTTAACAGCTCTTTTGTTGTGCTGTCTCCTAGCCATTATCTTGAAACTGGAGTTTCAAAGGCTGCCTTACATGCCTTCTCAGTTGGAAATACTCCCAAGTATCTTACTGTATCCTGAGTTTTTAAAGAGAATCAAGCTGCACTTACTAAAAGCTTCGACTCACGTTGCTCATGTACCAGCACACTCTCCACATTCTACCCTCCAGCTGCACTAGAGAAGATAATACATGCATGTGTTTCCTTTCTACTCTTCTCTCCAGTTATTATTAATTCATCTTTGCAAGCACTTGGCACATGGAAATATAGGAATGGATGGCAGAGCAAGCTAGCCACTGTGATCTAGGAACAGGAGAAAAAATCCATGCAGCAAACCATCATGAGGTTGAATTGAGGTCTCTGGTTTCAGATTATCTCCAGTGACTGATATGCATTACATAAACTTAGCATAACCTTCTATTTTCCTAATAACTCTTCAGTCTACTACTGATTGTCACTGGCAGTAGAGTGGCAAACAGGGCATAAACTTTTGTGTGGTTAGAATCCTACCTTTATAGGACTGTTGTCCTATAACAGTAATTCTAATTACTTTTTTAATGGTCTACATCAAGTTATATTTGACAAGTTATTTTGTACAAGCTACTATATACCTTTAAGTTTTTCTTGCTGAAACAACACAGGTTTTTAGAACACAGTAAATCATATTTTATGTTAAAACTTAGTAAATCACATTCTATGTTAATCATAGAATCATAGAACTGATTGGGTTGGAAAAGACCTCTGAGATCATCAAGTCCAACCCTTGGGCCAACTCCAGTCCCTTTACCAGATCCTGGCACTCAGTGCCACGTCCAATCTCAGTTTAAAAACCTCCAGGGATGGGGAATCCACCACCTCTCTGGGCAGCCCATTCCAATGCCTGATTATTCTCTCTGGAAAGAATTTTTTTCTGATCTCCAACTTCAATTTCCCCTGACAGAGCTTGAGCCCATGCCCCCTTGTCCTATTGCTGAGTGCCTGGGAGAAGAGACCAACCCCCACCTGGCTAGAACTTCCCTTCAGGTAGTTCTAGACAGTGCTGAGATCACCTCTGAGCCTCCTCTTCTCCAGGCTAAACAACACCAGCTCCCTCAGCCTCTCCCCACAGGACTTGTGCTCCAGTCCCTTCACCAGCCTTGTTGCTCTTCTCTGGCCCTGCTCCAGCCCCTCAATATCTTTCCTGAACTGAGGGGCCCAGAACTGAACACAATACTCAAGGTGTGGCCTCACCAACTCACTATACCATCTAATAAAGCCAATTAATTACTAGGATAGAAAGTGATCTGAATATTTTTATTTAAGGGACTTGAGTTGGAGTCCAACTCCTTCAAGGAATGTAAGTTTCCTTGAGTAAACTGCTTAACATATTGAAAATTATTCCTTGCATGTCCAATTTAAAAAAAAAAATTTTTTTGCTTTTCAGCATAACAACACCCCATACATTTTCCTTTTGAGCAATCCCCATTAAGTTAGTGCTGTTAAGTCCTCTCTTCAGGATCATTCCTGTCTTCTGACTAATAGAGAGCAGGCTAAAAAATGGTATCTTCTTTTTTATCTCATATAATCAGTACACATAAAAAAGGGGAAATAATCAGATTCTAAGATATAAAATCCATTTCCAGTCTTGGCAGTGTCCCGAAAAGGAAACAGCCCAAATAAATTGAAAATGCACACATTCATCTACAACCTTTTTCAGTCTGCAGGAAGGCACAAAACCCACAAAGGAGTTGGTCTTTTTGCTCTACTACTGAACTGTGGGCAGCTCATACAAAAGCGATCATATTTAGCAGGGAAGAAGCTCCTCATTATTCATGTTGTTGCCCCCATGCAACGAAGTGGGAGAAAAATTGACCTATTTTAAGGGAAGATGTCAATGGAGAAAGGTGAAGCGTTCTAATAGAATTACGAGTAGGTAAATGCAGTTTCCTTACAGGGTGGCATGCTGTGGAACACTTCTCTCCTTCCTTTCCTATCCTCATCCCTAAAAGGTGGGAGACACTAATTTCCCAACACATCATGAGCAGGAAGTCACTATTCTCTTACTTCAGCTACTAACAACATTGCTTTTTCAGTTCCAAACCAAGGATATACGATTCCAAATTAAACTCTGTGTAGATAATATTGAACATCTACTTTACAAAGCATCATGAAAGGCTTCTGAAGATTTCAGGTGGCAGAAACAACAACAAAAAAGTTTTACACGAGGCGTATGTATGACTTCCCTTCTTAAAATTGCCTTCAAGGTGTGAAGTGGAAAGTTTTGAGGCAATTTATAGTAGGTTATCACCTAAAAGTAAACTTGAATAGTAGCTTGGAATCGTATTAGTCTGGAGCTGTAGTAACATAATTTATAGAATTAGAAAATTAGCAATAGAATTAAAAAATAGCACTTACAGATTATTCAAGATAAAGCCATATAATGTGTGTATTTCATTTTGGTAAATCTGCATTCTACATTGATGTTGATTAGTGCTTGTGCTTCATTGTCTGTATATAAATGCAATACTCAAGGGTGTATATTCTGACAGCCTTTAAAACCGCTACCTTCATTTTAAAAAAATTACTGTCAGGGGAAAAAATAAACACACTTTTCCTTCCTCCCACTTTTTTGCTCAGATTGTATAATGCTTCAGGTGTAAATTCAGCCAGTCTTTGTTACAGCAGTTCACTTATCCTAAACACTACTGCAGTGTAAGTGCTACGCTCTATGAGAGCTATAAAAATGCATTTTTTTCCATTTAAAACCACTTTATTCTAGTCAAACCAAACATTACCATATCCTCTTCTGTAAAATCTGTCGTCATCATAGATGGAAATCTTTTGCTCTGTGGGAATGTAGACAAGCCCTCTGCATGAAAGAAAATAAACCCGTCAGAGTTTGAGGTTTCATTAGTTTATGTTCTGGAGTTTATATCTATAAAACCGATCAGTAGCTGATAGTTTGGGCCATCTCAAGTGCTCCAGAGAGTTCCAAGTTACAAGCTAATATCTCACGTTTGTAATTTATACCTGACCCTAAGTTAAACCTAAACTTCTTGAGTGCAAAACTAAACACTTGTCCAGAACAGCTTTTCTTGCCACTACCAAGAGAACAAAACAGAAAGATACACACAAAACTTAAAAGTCTGAAGCTGCCTTGAAAAAAAACAACAAAGAAACACAACAAAAATAAAACCCACCAAAACCAAACTTCCAACCAGCAAATCTTTCTCTCCCCACGGCTACAGCAGGAGGCCTCCCCGGAGGGTTTATGAGGGCGCGGGCCGGCCCTGCCCTCGGCCGGGCTCTGTCTTGTGCCAGGTGGGGAGCCCCGATTAGCGGGCGGCAGCGCACCTGCCTTGGTGGGCTCGCTATTGCCTCTTTAAAAACAGCGAGGCTTTCTCGCACAGGCGACTTAGCACCGCGACGGTTTCTCACACAAGCGGCTCAGCAACGACAAAGTTAAATCCCGGAGTGGCGAGGGGCGAGCCCGGGGTGGGCGCCGGCCCTGCCCGGCCCTGCGGGGCCAACCGGGGGGCGGTGCCGGCCCTGCGGGGCCAACCGGGGGGCGGTGCCCGGCCCGGAAGTGCCGGGGAAGCTGCGCAGGCGGCGGGGCCGGGCCGGGCCCGGGCGAGCGGCCCC
>VWZD01002140.1:78129-92459 GCA_013396695.1 Sakesphorus luctuosus
GGATCGCGAGCCGGGGGGGAGCGGGGCTGGGGATCGGGAGCCGGGGGAGCGGGGCTGGCGATCGGGAGCCGGCTGGCCGGGTGGTGCCGCCCCTGGGTGGTGCCGCTGCCCCCGAGCTGTCAGGAGGCAGTCCCTGCTCGGCAGTCCCTTCTCGGCTTTGCCTCTTCGCAGGCGTCGGAGCAGGCAGTAGTTCGGCTTTTCCTGGTCAGTCTATAGATGATGCTGTTCCCCACGCCGGGGGCTTGGGCTGTAAGTTGAGAAACTGCCGAGATAAATGAAAGTTCCTGAACTTAAAGGGACTCGTAAGAGACTTGAAACTAGCGTGTAGGGTTTGAAGGTCTTATGCCGGAGTCATACAAAGTATTTATAAGAACAAACACCTACGGATGCTGAAAGCTGTGTTCTTCCACTGGTAAAGAAATGTGTAGGACACTATGAATCCTTGAATATTATTTATTCTTGCAGCACCTGCCCTGCAGAGCTATCAATGTCTTCTGGGACTCTTTTTCACTCTGTAATCAAAGTGTGAATTTCTTATTAATTGTTAATGACTAATGGCTTCACTAAAGATAAATGTAGTGACAGTTTCTTTAAGGGTTCTGTTCATGCTGACAATGCAGAGCCTTGCTCAAGTGTATGTCTCTCTTGTGCTATGGCTGTCAATTACTTTTTAACAAGGCCTGTTGTGACAGGACAAGGGCCAATGGTCTTAAACTGAAAAAGAGTAGGTTTAGGTTGGACATGAGGAAGAAATTGGTTTTTGTGCTGAGGGTGCTGAGATGTTGGAACAGGTTGCCCAGAGAAGCAGTGTTCGTCCCTGTGTTCAAGGTCAGGTTGGATGGGCTTTGAGCAACCTGATCAAGTGAAAGATGCCCTTTCATGGGGATTGGAGCAGTTGGTCCTTTAAAAGGACTTCATTCTAACCCAAGCCATTTTATTAATTGCTTTCTTTGTGCTAGTTTGCTCAAAAATTATTTTCTTGTTCTTTCTTAATGCCTACTACTGTAGTCCTGCTTTCCTCTTAACCAATAAACCACAAATTGCTAAGTTTTTTTTGTTTCTTTTTTTTCAGTAGGCAAGATCATGTCAAGAAGAACATCATCTTCAAGTCATGTCACTGTAAGTGTTCCTATAAATTGCAACAATTTATTTTGAGGCCGTGAATATCCTAGGGCATTTTCATGTATTTGCACAACCAAATTCATTCTTCTGTGGTCCAGCTTTTGCTCTGTTGGAACACTTTTTCCTGGGAAACAATTTGTTGTGGTAGCAGTCAATACTAATGTCTGCTGTCGAACATGTATTAATACACGATAGGCTTAGCATTTGATTACAATAAACAGGGTATTTTCAGGGTTATTTTAAGACCCAGGCTAACATCTAAAATATTACAGCAACTAGAGTAAGCTCAGTTAAGTGGAGCAGCTGCACAACTGTGTAATATTTGGTTGTTTGCAGTTATGTGCTCAGGGGCTGCTTTTGCTACTGTTTATTTTTTTCTACAGTATCCCTATTAGTAGTACTTTCTAGGAGTGGAAGTACTGGTGAAAACAAATGGTAGGCACAGGAACTGGTTTGATGGGGTAAGGTCTGGACTATCTAGTGATATAGAAAGACAGACACTGTTGTTTATGGAATAGAGACTCGCTGTGTGGTTGTGTTCTATCCTGTTAATATTTTAAGTGAGCAGAGCATCCAGTTACAGTCAGGTTTGGAAATTGGAGGTAGTGTCTCCTGTGGTTACAAGCAGCAGCCTCTTGGGCAGATCCAGACAGCACTTGCATGGAATTCTTTCTTTATTTCTCTCTGCCTCTATGAAAATAGTGATTAGACTGGGTGAATTGAAAAATACTTTTTTTTTTCCCTTGTCATTTCCTGTATGTTGTCTGATTTTCCATTTCTTATTTTTCCGACCTGTGTCTATGTGTTTTGGACTTTTCCACGTGGTAGAAGGTTTCATGTGCTTTAAAGGCTGACGAGTTTTTATATTCTACTTTAAAAGAAAAGCCTGCTTATGAGGTATGAGAGTTTGCTCCTTGTTGTTTGAGGAACTTTGTGCAGCTTTCAGTGATTTGGATGTGTAGGTCTCTACCATGCTTGAACACCAGTGATATGAGGTGAAATAGATGATATTTGAAGGCAAGAAGAGGGCAGAGCACCTTCAAGGCAATTTCTTGCTGCCAACACATTCAATAACGGGGGTATTTTTCATTAGAGTTAGTCCCTTATGGTAGGGAAAACTTTGATTTGGGATGCACCTCTCACACTTCACTCAAGTTTGTAAAGTGTGAGAGCATGAATTTCTCAAATGCAATTTCGCTCCACAGTAAGACTAGAAATGAAGACAGAAATGAAGTTAAGTCTGCTTTCAGCCTGACTGGAGTAATTTTCCAGCATCAATTTGGTTTATTATATTTTACTTTTAAAAAAAGATAAGGTGAGATTAGGAGAAGGTAATGACGAAGGGAGGACGCCTTTGGGAGTCGCAGCAATAACTGTGTTTTGGTGGAGCTTCATTTATTTAATTTGAAAATACAAGAGCTTTCTGGTAAGGCAAGATAATTTGGAAAAAATGAAGTCTTGCTGTTATGGATTTTGTGACCTCAGTGCAAAGCCTTCAAATTCCTTTTCCTTCTTAGAATTTTGTATCTTTATATAGAATATAATGGGTGTTAAATGGGTGGAGTTAAAGAAAGTAGAGACTGTCACGTGTATTTGTGATTATGTAAAACAGGCCTAATGTTTAAATCCCAATTTGGGATAATCCTTTAAATAGAGAAATAATTGAATTATCCTGTGTTGTCGTATTTTTTATGAGAAAAAAGTTCTATTCAAGGTCAAGTGGTATATGGATGCTTTAAATCAAAGAGATTCATTCTTTTCAAAATTGTTCTATATATTCTTTGTGGCTCTGCTCCATTTGATCAGTTGCATTGATTATTTGTCTGGCATTGTTCCACTTTTTTCCATTTTCCAGTGTGTTATCCATTGTATGTTATTCATGATGAAATCTTAAATCTTAAAACCTGCCAATTTTATTTGCTTTGTTTCAGTGTAGATTAAGTGCCAACTGCAGAAAGTCTGCCACAAAAGGAAGAAGGCAAAAGGACTCTGACAGACACAGCTCTAATGATGAAGAATCAGTTGGGTAAGGAGTCACCTTAAAATTAATTCTTCTCTGTTGGTATATTCAGAATTTCATAGTCTGTCTTGCAGGTGGGCATTTCCGGTCTCTGGCTGGTTATTTGTGTAATGCAGAGGTGGTTTTCAAGCTGTCAGGTTGCTCCCCTTCAGAGAATCACGGTTCAGTGAACTCATGGCAGCCATGGCTTTGTTTTAACACAGCATAGGACTGCAACATCAGAACGGGAGTGCAGCAGTTACGAGAGGAGTTACTGCTTGTTGTCCTGCTTGGAAGGTGTTCCTTACTCTCTAAATGTAAATTGTCATTCTAGCCCTAAATGTTTTAGGTGTTTAAGAAGCTTCCCAGATTATCTTTTGCTTAGCCTTTTTTTCCTTATTGTCCACACTCATTAACCTAGTTTTACTGACTCTTAAAAATGATAAAAAACCCTTAAGCAATATAGTGACGAGTAGGGGAAGGCAGTAAGGAACTAGAGCTTTTTCACCCCTGTGTTACTGTCAAGACACCTGAGTAAGTAATTAAGACTGCTGATGTGCTCCTTCTTTAAACTCTGTTGACAAGAGCAGCTATCTTGGTTTCTTTGAGATTATGGCAAATAATTTAAAATTATCGTCTGAGAATGTGTCAGATAGTTTATTCAAGAAAATTTTGAAGTTATAAGTGCTGTAATTGGCAAACAGAAATGAAAATGCAGAACTATGTTTATTAGCAGCAGCTAGGAAACATAGTGCCTGTGTGGCATAATGAATTATGTTTGTCTTAATGAAGCAACTGTTACTCCACAAATCATTCAGCTCTAAATAAATCAATGGCATTCTCTGCCCTGTTTTCTGGCTGTGACTAAACTTGACCATAAGCAGTGCACAGGTAATGAAAACGCTTAATGACACTGCTGAGTTCTGTGGTTTTGTGACCTATGAATAGTCATTTTTAGCCTGGTCTGTATATTCAGAATGCTTCAAATGTTTCAGGGATGAGCTGAAGATGCTGAATTTATTTTCTTCATACCTCCTCAGAGGCATAGCTGTCAGTTTACGTGTAGTTACCTCAAAGTGCTTCTGTCAGTAACTTTAACTGAAGGAGTGGCTCACAGGATCAGCCTGGCAGAATTGAAAGTTTTGTTGATTGTAGTTTTCCGAATTTCGTTTATGTTGTGACGTGGTTGTTACCTCATATCAATCTCTAAAGGCCTTTAAGTAAACTTTCACCTGGTCTTTCAACATTGAGGAGGTGTTTTTTTTTAAAAAAGCTACCTTTGAATCTGTTACATATGTTAATTTTCTGTTAGATATGTTTATTTTGATATGTGAGAGACTTTCAAGTAGCATTTGTAGGTGTTCCATCATTTTTACCAAAATTCTCACCAGCATGTTAGTGCTATTTAGGCTGTAAAGAGAAGTAAATATTCAGATATTAAACCTGTACATTCTTCACTTCCTTGAAAAAAGATATGTGTGTAGAGACTAGCTGGAGGTCCTCTGTAAAATAAATTTACTGTCTACACTGAAGCTCGTACTAAGTATTCCATCTGGGTACCTGATGTTTCTCAGTAAGTCAAAATCAACACAGTGATCTCATTGCGTAGGTAGAAAGAGAACACAGGTTCTAAACAGGTGGTGAACTGAAGTCTGAGAGCTGACCAAACTCAGAAGAGGCAATAGTGCAGCTGCATGCTGAGTCTTTCTGATGCAATAGTTTCTGTGTTCTTTCTTTCCAGTGAGGAATTTTTCATTTGCATTGCAAAGCAGGAAGTGAGTCTTAATGACAAACTCGTATTAGCTCCTGATGTTTTAAAACCAGCCCACTTTATTGATAGGAGCTAATATCCGATGTTGAGGGACACAGGTTTTATCTAAAGTGTTGCTTCAGCACTGCTGTTGTTACTTAATTTTAGTCAGAGAGGACAAAGTGGGTATATTAGCACAAAACCACCTTCAGATTTTTTTTTAAAACTTAAATTCTGTATTACAAAATTTGGTATTTGATTGCTTCTGTCAGTTGTGTTGTGATGTGAGACCATGGGGGTTTGTAGCAGCAGCTGCAGCTGCTCTCACTTGCATTCCTCTGCCCATGGCCTTGTGAAAGGGCATTGTCAGGTCACGGGTTTGTGATCCCACAGAGGGCTCTCAAGGCAGGTGAGTTGCCTAGTCCTTTTCATATGCTGGAGTTCTCTTTCAAGTTTCTATGATTGTGTTGCAAAACTGATGAGAACTGTTAATGAAGTATTGATAGTCCAATTTATTAGGGTCATAGAATCATAGAATTGATGGGGTTGGAAAAGACCTCCGAAATCATAGAGTCCAACCCTTGGTCCAACTCCAGTCCCTTTACCAGATCCTGGCACTCAGTGCCACGTCCAATCTCAGTTTAAAAACCTCCAGGGATGGTGAATCCACCCCCTCTCTGGGCAGCCCATTCCAGTGCCTGATTACTCTCTCTGTAAAGAATTTCTTTCTGATCTCCAACTTCAATTTCCCCTGGCAGAGCTTGAGCCCGTGCCCCCTTGCTGAGTGCCTGGGAGAAGAGACCAACCCCCACCTGGGGGGTCATTACAGAATGTTATAGTGTTTCTGTAACTGGTCAATTAATATTTTGTATCCCACTTAGAAAACTTTTTAATAATCAAGGAAGTGTATAACACTATTACAAGGGTAACTATCACCACCTGGAAAGAGTGTTTAGAGGTGTCTCCTTACTCCAGCTCTATTACTACTGCATTCTCCCAAGAGAGGAATAGAGGCAAATTGAAAAAAAAATAATAATAACAACAAAATAAAATAAGAAAAAATCCAACAGAAACCCCTCCAACAAACCACAACCACCCAAAAATACAAACAAAATGAAACACTGTTCTGAAATTCAAACTTCTCATCCTGGTCTGTTTTTTTTTTTTGAGGGAGGAGAGTGGGAGTAGTACTTAAATAAGATGTGTGTGATTCTTTCAGCTCAGTATGTTAATTGAAATGCATGTCACAGCTGAATCAAGCACTGACCCAGTAGCAGTCAGCTTTTGTGGCAATCATTTGCATGACGAGTGCATTTTGTCAGTAATAACTTCCCGGTCCAGCAAAACAAGGAGGTTGTAGGAATGTTCATGTTTGCTGCTGGTTGATCATTGGCTTCTCATCACCTGGTGAAAGGTCAGGACCTTGAAGCAGTAAGAGGACAGACAGAGCCTTTCTCTTCAACAGTGTGTAGTCAGTGAATGTAATAATCAGTTTTCCATTAATGGTAGTGTATCATATTAGTCCTTTGGGCCCTAAAAGGTCACGGGCCTGCTGAGCTTTGCATGTTCTTCAGAAGCTCAGGTAGCTGAATACACGTCAAGTCAATCAGTGGCTTTATTCTGCAAACTTGGGACAGATGTTCAGCTTTTATGGGACTTGATGGGTTGACCCTCGAATGGTGTGTGACATCACACTATCACAGTATTTATTTACCAGAATTTGGGTCTACTAGTAGAAGAATGTAGGCATGAAGATAGTGGTGTAGACAATTAATAATAATTTAGTCCAAAAGGAGTCAGTAGCCTCCAGGTCTCATTTTTATCACTTTCTAAGAGAAATTTGAATGAATTGGAGGCAGCAGTTACAACAGTGGTGTGTGTGCACAAATATGGTCATTGAGAAAGGAACTAGATCTAGCAGCTGTGATTATTGTGTGAAATAGAGGTCAAACACATTCCCCAAAGGGGTATAAGCAATTAATAGCTTTTGGTCCTGTGGTTTCTTAGGTAGAATAATCGGTTTTGGTCTGTGAAAAGTAATATGAGACTTGCCACAAGCAGCTAACAGTATTTTTCATATATTTTTTGTTTATTCCATCATTACATGTGTATGTATGTTCTCGTTACCTTTTTTATTTTTTCTGTTTTGTGGAGGTAATATGGGAAGTGTTTGCTCTGGAAACAGAAATAACTGCCTTTGGTTTTCCCTTGCCAAGATGCCTCCAGTTCTATTGTTAGCACGTTGCTTGCTGGGTCTGCTGGTGGAACTTGCTTTTAATGTATACCTTGCTTGCTTTTTTTCTGCTTGACACTAATTTTTATCTTTTGAAATGTCATTTGTGTGATTTCCAGTGGTTTCACAGGTCTGTGTGTATGCTTGAAATTGTAAGATCATTTTTGCAAAAGTTCTTGGTTAAAATATATAAACTCTATTTAAATCAAGGGAATGAGAAAAATTCAGTGCTGAATAATGATGAGTAAACCAAATTACAGAGGAGCCTGGAGTCTAAGGTCTGGCATGATGTGAATATGAGCAAAAGATGTCAGACCTGAGTTTCTAAGGTGGCCAGCAAACCATAGATAGTGAAATTCTTCTGGCTCCTTTACCTCCTGCTGTGGACTTTTTCTGTCATTGTATTGTTTAAGCACTCAGTGTTGGAACATTTGCTGTTATCTTTACAAGTTCAGATCATACATGGTCACAGAGTCTTTATTTTAATTGTATGTTCCCACAGGACTAATTACCTGTTAGGGTGAGGCTAAATTTTAGCAAAATTTCATTATGATACCTTGTGTTTGACAAATAATAAAAAATTGCTTGGCATTTCTATGAGGTGAAACAATGTAAACTGAAAGAATTGAGATCTGGGGAATGGACTGATAGGCTTGGCTTTACTCTAGTCAGGAGAGCTGAAGTGTTCCACAGAAAATAAAACATTTATGTTGTCTCATGGTGCTCTACAATAATGATTTTAAAACGTTTTTTAAATTACTTTTTAAGGAGAAGCAATATTCTGATTCACATCTTTGTATTGCTGGGGCCCATTTCTGCAACTGTTTTGTATTTGGAGGAAAAACCCACACCATTTGTTTACTTCAGGATTAGGTTTGTAATTTCAAGTCCTATTAGGGAGCAAGTATCTGTCTTAGTCTTTCATTGCTTTATCTCTTCTGACACCCCAAGAGATGAACTGTCTTGCCACTACAGTTCTTTAGTAACTGGATTTCTAGTGTAATTTGGAAGTAGAAGGAAATTAAAGCATGAGAGTAAATGTCCAGCTTCATAAGATAAATTTGTACAAGTTACTTGATGACTTTTACCTTAAAATTGCCTTTAACTGTTTTAATAGTTGCAGATTTTCTTAACAGTCTAATAGGTTTTCATGTAGGTACATTTTTAATTTATGATATTTCTTAAACATATATGTTCTCCATTTCCTTAGCTACTCTGTATTTATTTCTTATTTTTGGTATATGTTACAGTGGACAAGCAACAAATGATGTAAAGGTCTGGTCACTGTAAACTCTTCTGGCATATTAAACTGTGGTTAATATGTGAGCTTAATGTTTGAGATGTCCAGAAGAAAGCCAGAACTTCTGATTTAGTGGGGACTTCCGTAAGAAAATAAGTCTCTTGCTTGCTATGCTGAATCAAGAACACTTTGCAGACTTGGTATGTGCTCACTATTAGCTGCTGTAGTTGGGCTCCACCATTTAAGATATTTGTGTTACTAAACTGACCCTCATGACCTGTGTTTACTTTCTCAGCTTGTCAGTTTTTAAATGAAACTCCAGTCTCTGGTTCCTTGGAATGTTGAACAAACCTCTTCTAGGTCTACAGTATTTGAAGCACGTGCTCAGACTCTGTAAGAGTTTTTTAAATACAGCAGTTCTTTGCGTTAGTTGTCATAGACTGTGTATGGGGCTAGGTAAAAAAACAAATGTACACCTGCCTTTTCCAGACTGCATAAAACATTCTGGAGCACTGCTGTGGTTTAGGTTGATCTTGTAGTGAGACTGGTTTTGTGTATGTGATGTTTTATTGCCTTCATAGAGTCAGTCTCTCAGTTTAGAAACAGCTGTTTAGGACCAGTCTGTTACATAACACCTTCTCCTCTGCCTGTGTTCTTGGCATCAGAGAGCCTTAACTTAGGTAGCTTTTTGTTTTGTTTTGTTATGTTTTTTAGCTCTTTATCACTTAGTTTTTCTTTGGGAATTGTCTGAGAGAAGCTGAGAGAGTGAAATTTGCCATCACTTGAGTGTAAGTTATTTAGTTTGAAATGGGAACCATTTAGGTTTATTGTGCATTGTGTAGATAGTGGTCTCCAAGGTATGGTCTGTGCAAGACAATTCATTGGGGTACAGGAAGGAAATATTTTTGTACAATTATTAAATGTTTCTATCTTCTTGATTGCATCCTTTTTTTTTGAATTTCTGTGTGTTTTAGAATCATAGAATCGTTAAAGTTGGAAAAGACCTTCAAGGTCAGCAAATCCAAACATCAGTCTGTAAATTAGTACATCTCTGTAAGTTATAATTAAATAAACTTGAAGGTTGAAGGTACATGCTCAAACTACTTACTGCTGATAGAGGTGCATAATCAAAAAAGACTGGAGACCACTGGTCTGGGAAACGCATAGCAGAGCTCTGAGAGAAAGCAGCTCATTGCATACACATTGTGGCATTCAGTGGTGCAGAGATCCCATAAGAGTGACTTGCTTTCACGGTTTATAGGAAGGTTGTCCAAGCAGTGTATGGGAGCACTTCTGTCTTTGCAGGTTCAGTGAAGGAGGTTATGTGTCTTCTTAATATGGTAAGTAACCAGGGAAAAGAAATCTCAACATAAAGCAACTATTGAAAGAGCAAAATAAAAGCATTATGTGAAACATCTTAACCCAAGTTCATTGTGTTAGACTAGCATGGCTGTTCTAGATCCCTTTTTAGGTTCAAGCATGTCTGTTCTTCAGCAGTTTTCATGTTAAACATGTATTTATTTGCCAGTAGGTGCCATGTAAACAGCCTGCTGAGCTGAATGCAACGTATCCATGGGACAATTATATTTTTTGCGCAGTTGTCAACCCAGTGAGAACTAAGAAATGTTATGGTAGCATGTGTGTAACAGCAATGTGAGTAATAAAGGTTTTTTCTCTAGCTGTAAGAGCTGTCTTGCTGTATGATATCAACAATTTGGTTTTTTATGCAAGACATGCAATAGAAAAAGGTAATTCTTGCCTCAGTGATCTTTTAAAACCACTGAACTTCAGTGTCCTCTTAGGGCCAGCTCTTGGCAAACAAGTCTAGTTCTCAGTGGTTTAAAAATGAAGTAAATTAAGACGAACCATCTATGATCTCTAATGTTTATCAGCAGACAAGTTCAGTAAGGCCTAGTGTTGGGACTGTACTTGAGTCAAAACAACCCTGTGCAATGCTACAGGCTGTGGAAAGAGTGGCTGCAAAGTGGCCCAGCAGAAAAGGACCTGAGGGTGCTGGTCAGCAGCAGCTGAACATGATCCAGCAGTGCGCCCAGGTGGCCAAGAAGGCCAATGGCATCCTGGCCTGTGTCAGCAATAGTGTGGCCAGCAGGACCAGGGCAGTGATTGCCCCTCTGTACTCAGCACTGGTGAGGTGCACTTCAACTCCTGTGTTCAGTTTTGGGCCCCTCACTACAGGAAGGGCATTGAGGTGCTGGAGCAACTTCAGAGAAGGACAGCAAAGCCAGTGAAGAGTCTGGAACATAAGTCTTATGCGGAGTGGCCGAGGGAGCTGAAGTTGTTCAGTCTGGAGAAAAGGCTGAGGAAAGACCTTATTGCTTTCTACAGTTATGTGAATGGAGGTTGTGATGAGGTGGGGCTTGGCCTCTTCTCCCAGGCAACTCATGGAAGGACAAAGGGAAATAGCCTGAGGTTGCACCAGGAGAGATTCAGGTTGGCTATTAGGAAAAATTTCTTCACTGAAAGAGTAGTTAAGCACTGGAACACACTGCCCAGGGAAGTGGTGGAGTCACCATCCGTGGAAGCGTTCAAAAACCAAGTAGAAGTGACACTTTGCAGTGTGGTTTAATGAGCACAGTGTCTTTCAGTCAAAGGTCAGACTTGTTGGACAACAAGAACTCCAAGTTCTGACGATTCTGTAAGGAAACTGTCCAAATTACTGGCCATGCTGCACAATTAATTCTTTATGTGAAGACTTCAGTACCATTCTAGCACAACTAGAAAAGTACAGATACTTCTTTAAAGAACTTCAGTAGGGAGTTTTTACTGACTTTGTAATTCATAATTTTATATAAATTTGGAGTGAAATTGAGTAGAAATCAGTTGAGACTTCAGAACTGGGAGATTGTTCTAGCTTTTTGATGTTATTTTTTTCCCTAGCAAGATCATAATTAATTTGTGAAATGGGAACCAATAATATTCGTGGTTCTAAAATAAGATGCCACAGTGAGTGCTTGTCTTCATATTCTGCAAATGCTCAGATGTACACTTTCAGAATAGTTTGTAAGGCCGTAGCAACAGCACTTTGAACATTTTGCAGTAAAAAGATGCATCAAAATTTCCATGCTTCTGTACTGAAAGTTTGCCTCTTCAGAATCACATACAAATATATGTTAGTTATTCATGCCAGAAGAAGAAACCTTGAAAGGCTGTCCCTGATCAAGAGGTGTGTTTGTGGTGGTTCTTCTCCAAAGAGAACTACTTTGTAAGTTGTCAAGGCAGTGAACCGAATTTTAGTGAAGATATAAGGTATGATGCAGAGAAAGTGAACTCATAGAAAAGCTTTGTTGAATTCATGTGACTTAAAGTTCTCAGCACCTTATTATTAATATATTATTATATGTATGGCAGGCAACCCAAAGTTATCTTGACGAATGTCCTGAGGACGAAAATAGGAAGAAAGTACACACAGACGCAACATAAAACTGGTGTTAATTTTTCTGATGCTGACAAGCTGCAATTAGATCAACCACCCTCATCATCTACTGCCAGCCTAAAGATATGGCAGATTTTAAACCCTACTCTTCAAAGTATTTTACTGTCTAAAAGGTATGTTGTCTTCACCTCATGTCACTAAACAAAACAATTTTCCTTGCAGTTACTTTTTTCATGAGAAAGTGTTCTTTATTGTACCACAGCTATCTTGTTCATGAACTGTATTTCATCTGAATTCACTGAATTCACTGTACCTGGTTCCATTTGATAATCACTGAGAGAGATGGTGCCAGGCATGTTGTAGTGGTTTTTCTGGTGAAATGGCTTCTAGATGGTCCTGTACTAACAAGGCCAATTAATTCTGATTCAGCCATTGGATTCCCAAAATGTTTGGATTTTTTAATTCTTGTACAAAGAATACACTTGTATTTAACTGCAACCCTTTCTTCAGAGAAGGTATCAAGGTGTATTTTCACTGTTACTGCTTTAGACTACTTATGAAAATAGGAGAACTGGCATAAAAGATCAGAAAAAAAGCATGTCAGTCCAGTGTCCTCTTCACCCTTGTGCAAGCAGTGGTCACTTGCAGATATTCAGGGAAAAGTATGGTGAGAGTGAATGTTTTCTTCTCTGTGTTTTCTCTCTGAGCTTTTGATGGTCGGAAGTTTAGGAACTCTGTGGAAGGTTACATCCAGTCTACAGTATTTTTCTGTGTTAGATTTTTCTCTCAGTTGTATTCTCATTGTTTATCACCTGCGTGCCTCTGCAGCATCTTGTCTGTAAGGCAGTGAGTGTCCTGATTAAAAGCAAGTTTACATCTCTGTGCAAGAGGAGATCTGAGCACTCCCCAGACATCACACGGTCTGTGGTGGAGTGTGCTCTGTGGATGAACACAGACAATAGAGAATTACACAGTCAATACCCAAAAGACAGTGCTTTTCAAAAGAGATTCAGAAAGACCAGACCACTATTTCCTAATCCAAACCAAAATGCAATGGAAGTGGTAGAATTTAAATCCCAGATTGTGGAACTTAAGTGGGTAAATTGAGGGCTATGCAATGAGCTGGATGCAGTGGCATTGATTGAAGTAAATTGTGTGTGCTCAAGTGGGCAGTTGCATCTTATTTCTGCTTAGCTTATTTTTGATGCTTATGTGTTCTAACACCTGGGGATGTTTTTCTGAGCCTTGCTATTCTGTAGAATGCCACCTCTGTACTTGAAGAGGGGAACAAATTCTAATGCTACCTTTTTGTGTACATGCTGCTTTTGTACCAGTTTCCTAAGTGCTTGAGAAAATGCAGTCTGTTTTACTGGAGGCTTCTTGTTCACAGGAAGATCACGGTTGTTTGCTTGAGATGTATGAGAAATGTGTAAAGATATTACATGAAAGCTTTTTAGAGATAAACATTTACCAGATTTTACACAACACTACATGATGAGTTAGAGACAATGCAGTGTGAATTGGCTAAGGTGAAATTATATGGCTCGTGTTTCTTACCCTGGTCTCTTATTTTTTTGTGTTTCTATGCTTACCTTCTATTTTAAGTTTCTTTGTGGGATTTTTTTTTTCTCTAAGGGACAGAAGCAATTGATGTTTGATTATCAAGCCTCTAAGATACCTGAATTTAAAAAGAGCTTTCTTTATGTAGATTTCAGTGCAGTATTTATGATTTACTCTTATATATATGGCAGGCAACCCAAAGTTATCTTGACGAACATCCTGAGGACAAAAATTGGAAGAAAGTACATAGACAGCCACGTAATAATTGATGCAAATTTACCTGCTGCTGACAAATTGCAATCAGGTCAACTACCCTCATCATCTGTTGCCAGCCTACAGACATGTCAAATGTTAAGTTCTCCTGATGAAAATTCTTTTCTGTCTGAAAGGTATGTTACTCACTGCTGATTTTGCCAGTTTTCCTGAAATGACATAACTTCACAATGGAAAAGAGTTTCCCTGAAAGAATTTTTCTACTCTTGTCTTGAACAGGAGATCAGTTCCTTAAGTGCAGCTAACGTGCTTCTCCAGTGAGCCTTTTGAACACTGTATTTTTTCTGATTTGCTGGACCTGATGCTAATGGGCTACTTTTCTTTCTTAGATGGAATTTCTGTTTGCAGTAGATCAGTGTTTTGATTTGTGAAGATGGCCAAGTAATTCAAACACATATAAGTTGATTTTGTGTCCAGAACTAAAACCTTGCTTTCCTGTCACTGTTGTGTTCTAGCATGATTTCAATTAACTTCTTTGGCAAAATTTTCCTAATTCCTCTCTGTAATAGTTTATTTCTTTTCACGTTAACCCACCAGTGATCTCAGTCCTCACATGGTGACCTTGTTTAAGGGCTATGTGTGTCCTCTCACCACTTAACATCTATTTTAACTCTTTTCTTCCTACGTTTAGGTTGACTGAGCATCACAATAGTGCTTGACATATAAAACTAGCAGAAATCAAATATTAGAATTATATGATGTTTTGATCTAAGATGGCAGTTTCATTCAAAGTAAGCTGTCTCTTTTTGTCTATTATGG
>VWZD01002140.1:94925-115551 GCA_013396695.1 Sakesphorus luctuosus
TGTTGTTCTTTCTTTTTTTATTTATGTGTTCTTGTTGCAGTCACTCCTTACAACAAAATAGTATTTGTGTCTGATGTCAAGCATGTCATATTTTCATAACTTACACTTTTCAGAATCATCTGTTTCATTAACATTGTTAGGATATCTGTATTTCCACAATCTGACTAAATTAATTGTGTTTCATTTGCCAAGGTCCACAAATTTTTGAGAAAGGCAGAATTTTGTGGTGTAACCAATTGTTGTTTCTGTTGGAATTTTTTTCAGTATTATTTCAAAATTAAAGGTAAATCATAGTTATTATTATTTGCAGGTCTGAGCATTGCCTAAGAAAAATAGATGATGAACTGTGTAAACTGACCAAGACCTCTAAGGAACCAATGAAAACGAATGCTGTCACATTAAGAAGGCGGGAGCTGCAGAAGAAAGGTTTGTAGTGAGCAGTCATCTGGCATTTAAGTATGAATTTTGGAGAGTGTTGGAATATTTTCCTTTTTTGGTCTGGTATTGTAGGGAGAGCACAGAAAGAAAATAGGTATTGCATGCAATGCATGTGTTTCCTCAAAACGTAGTTTTTTACAGGTATGGTAAAATATATCCAACACCTGGTTTTAAACAGGAATAAAACTATAGTAAAATAAACAAATAAATAACAAAAGTATCCGTGGAAGAAAAATTAAACTGAAGAAAGCCTCACTGCACTGTTATAATCCTGATTTTCTGAAAAGTCTTCTATAAAATCAAGAATGTCACTCATTAAGAATGCCCAAATGGTTTGTGAACCCTCCTAAAATGTTTATGCTATTTGACAATATTTGTATTTACTGCTGAAGAATTATGACCTCTGTGCTCAGTCTCCAGAGATAAAGTACTGCCGTTTTTTTACTGGTTAGTAATATTTCCAGATTAGAACAGGAAATTGAGAGTATGGCATCCGGCAGAAGATTAAAGACTGTGAAATACGAAGTGCTAATTCTTACTTGGAAGAGAGCTAGGAATTTGGTTATACCCTTGTCTTAAGTAATTATGCAACAATAATATTCTTTCATTGTTTTAGGGAATATGTTTTGGCAGCCACACACAATTAAAAAAGGAAAGAACTATTGAAGATACCTGTGGAAAATACCTGCTTCCATGCATTTCATTTAAGACATATGAAGAAATGTAAAGGTTTCTAAGGATAATCTGTTAAATCACTTACTTTTTAGACACAGAAAACAAGCAGTGTGATGTACTGGAGAAGAGGAGCAGACAGATGAACAGCACTACTCGTAGTCAGAAGGAATTGGGCTCTTCTGAGAAAAGGAAAAGAAGACATAGTGGCCCTGTTTCTGATGATTGTAATGCACACATTCCAGAAAAATCACTTGCACTCTCTGTAAGTTGCACTTAATTTTAATGTATGTGTTTGTGTACATGCATGCACACACCCTTCAGTAGCAGCATTAGCAACATCCCAAATAATTATTCTAATAAGTAGGGTTTATATACAGGTATATTAGCAGGTTAGATGTATTGAGGGAAAGTAGTTCAGTGATGCAGCAAAAGGAGTGAGTAAATGTACTTCTGTCCACAACATCAGATTATGCTTATTGTAGCAGAAAGGTGTGAGAGGTGATCCTTCAAACAGGAGCAGGGATTACAGCAATTTCGAAAATAAGACATCTAGCTGCTTAAGTGGAGCTTCTTTCACAGTGGATCTAGAATTAGGGACTGTAGGGGCTTTAATACAAAAATTACCAAGTATACCTGGGGTTCTTGAAATCTTGCAAGGTCATCTTCCTTTTCATCAGTTTATTACACTCTTCCCTAAAGTTTTATTCTTATCTGTCATAAGAATTTACAAAACAAACAAACAAACAAAACCACAAAAACCCAAAACAAACACCACCACCCCCCCCAACAGATAAACAAAAGACTGAGGGAATCAGTCAAGTAAAGGTATCCCTGTAACCTTCTGGTCAAAACCCCACAGAGACAGGCAGCTGCTGAATCTTGTTAGCCCAGTTGACCAAGCCACGCTTTGGGAAAGGTAATGAACATCACTGATTCTTGGTCTTTCAGTGTGAGACAGTGAGAGAGCTAGTAAAAATATCACACATAGTTCCTTGTTCAGTGTGAATGGGGGTCATAGTAAATTTTTAAAAGGTTGTCCCTTATGCCTTTATATAATAATAACCTTTGGAATATGAAGAGGGAGAAATTATGTTGAACGGAGCAGTAAATGTCGCTGTGTTAAGCTGTAGTTATTTTTTTTTAGCACATAGCTTAGTCTCAGTGTTCACTGATCACAACCATCTAGAAATGTCAAGAAAGAAACTTACATCCTGCCTCGGATTCCTCTTTCTAGGAAAAGCAAAGTTTGAGTTCAACTCCTGGTTGCAAAACACCCACTGAGGACGGACAAGGTCCCGGATCTGATACTATTCTGCTGCTGGACTGTGTTCCTCAGCCATTAGAGAGAGACCATAAAGACACTTTCACCCACAGCCACTCAAGGCCTGTGCACAGCGGCACAAAGGAGCCTGGCTCGGAGCCTCTTCCCAGAAACTTGTCAGAGAAGCAGCTTTCTGCCAGCAGTGAGGATGTGATTTTACCACGAGTTAGCACGATCAGGAAATTAAAGATGGACCCATCACAGTACCTGAGCAAGCTGCGGAACAGAATCTGCAGGGATAATCAGCAACTTGTTTCCATTGACCCAAGTATGTACTGTGTCCGTGCTGCTGACAATCGCCATTGGGACTCTTGGGTGCTAGAACTTGAGCCTGACTGACTAGTTGAAACGTGTGGAACAAAAGATTGAAGACAGATCATGTTGTGTGTAATGCATTGTGCAGGTTACAGAGCAGAGCCCAGTGTCGAAGGGTCTTGTACTTGAGAAACAGGATAGGCAGCAAGATTTTAAAATTCCAATCCTTATTTTGTGGCTGATTTTGTGGCTATGGAAAATAGAGCTTCTACTTCTTAATGATACTTAAGCTGAGAAAAAATATTATTTACTTTGAAACAGCTGAGTTGTGGCCTGTTTCTTTTCATAGCCAAATAATTTTGAGGATCTTGAATAAAAAATGTTCATTAAGTTACAAAGCAGTACTTGTTGTATACACTTTTGTGCACACAGATCTTGACTGGTTTGGGCAATGTACTTTGGTATTACATAGTGCAAGAGAGAATTCTTTGCCTGTCTGAAATCCACAATGAAGGAAATATTCTCAAGTCTGTGTCTTGTAGTATATGTATACTTTTTTCCTCTTTAGTCATCCTTTCCAGTGATGATGAAGATGGACCTTTTGAACCACAATGCACAGAGCTGATGCAGGATAGTATTACTGAAATCAAAGAAACAGACCAACAGTCTGGCTTCTCAGCCAAGCAATTGGAAGACAACGTGGAAAGTCATATAGAGCAGGTAGTCTAGTTTTCAGTCTATATATTGTTATGCCAACCCGTTATTTCTGCAATGAAATTTATTGTTTATTGTCTCAGCTGCAAGCAGAATTCTCTGGCTCTGAAGCTTTGGTGTTTCTCCAACTCATGGTGTATTTCCTGTTTTGAAAATAAACATTTGGAAATGTTTAATATCAGAAAACAGGAAGAATCAAGTAGTAACCTTACCTAGAAACAGACATGACGAAGATACGTATGTGAAAAATTTGTTTTCACACAATGTTTTAAATTGATTGTAGTTTCTTGTTGTTAGCCAGTCCTCTGTTGTAATTCAGTTCATGGAGAAGTTCAAGGATCTTTGTTGACAGCAGAGTAGGGTAAAGTTCCCTTTCCTGCGTGGCTGGCAGTGAAACACGGAATCTAGAACTAGTTGTAAAGGTTGTTGCCCTGTTTTGGACTTGGTTAGCCTTGTGCTGGTAGTTTGGTCTAGATTTGCATTATCTCTGCAATCCTGAAACAGTTCAAAAGAGCCATTGCTGCCTCTGCTCACAGGTGCATAGTTTTGATCATAAGCATTGAATTGGATCCTGAACCACTGATACGAAAAGAGCAGTATTATTTTGTTGCGGTATTATTTTGTTTGGGTTTTTACTTGGCTCTAGATTAGTGAAGAGCACAGATCATGCCATGGTGATGAGGGTGAAACAAGATATTGTTAGGCCCTTACAGATGTTATCAGTAATGGATGTAATAACACTTGCAGCTTTATAATATGGAATTTTTATATGGAAGCTGGCTTTGGGAATAAATTCTTACCAGCATGATGAAAAAAATCCTAAGGTTACAGGAAGGAAGTATCTAATTTAAAGCCCTGTAGTAAATGTACTTTTTCTTTCAGTTTTTAACAGAGTCAATTGAAGATAAATGTCTGATCACCTTACCTTCTGGAAGCAAACATAGAAAACAGATTAACCCATCACTGGATGTTAAATTTGCTAGTCTATACATTGGGAAATACAAATGCCTATCAACAGGTCCTGCTAGGGTAAGTTGTTCTATTATGGTGATGTTCTGAGAACATTTAAAAATTAAAATTAATGGTTAAGCAAAGCCGGTGATGCTTGGTATGGAAGCACTGGCACTGAGTTTCGATTGTTACTGCATCAAATTCCTTTGACTAAGCAATGAAATGTGTAGTTCATTACCTTGTGCATTTGGATTGCTGTCAGAAGAGGCAACTGATTTTCTGTGGCCACAGTTTTCAGGGGTAAAGATTCTGTATAAACACTGTACTTGAAGAGAAGTCATAGTGAGGATGCTTTAAATGAATTCTAACAGAAAGTAATGGCCATATTAGTGGCCAATTGATGTCAGTTGGAAGAAACACCACTTACTTTTTTCAGAAATAGAATGATTTACAATAAAGTAATCCATAATTATCAGAGTTCAGATATGTAGTATGCTCTAATTTTGCCTTTTAACCAGAAAATTGCTTGTTTTGTGGCTTTAAAGAGCATAAAAACAATACTAAAGTTTCAACAGGTCTTTGACCAGGTGCATTTTGTATATTGCAACTGAAAAAGGAATGTTTGAAGTTGCATATCTTCTTTTGCTTTTAGTAAGACGTCTTGCAATCTTGGATTGTAATAATAATAATTTCAGGGTTTCACAAAGCAGCAGTTTTTGTGCAGCAATTCTCATGCAGCTATGAAAACATTTCATGGAAATTTCCTAAATTAATAAGCCAAAATAATTTGAAGGATGAGTTGAAATAATTTTAGAATCGATGCTTCTGGTGTAAAGTAGACATTTTCCTCGGAAAACACAACTTTGTACTTACTATGGTAAAGTAGCAGAAACCTCCTCTGTCAATGTGTATGACAACCTTTTGTCCAAGTGACAATAAAGCACTCTTTAATTAGCAAAGTCTCTGTGACAGAGCAGCAGTGCAAGTGGAATCTTTCAAGGCCTTTAATTCAAAGATTATTGTCAATAGTAAAGTAACACTCCAGTGTTGAACCATTTCTATTGTGTACTTAATTCAGATAGGGCACTGACAGCCTGTCATAGGTTGCTTTACCACTTTTTGTCCCAAGTGTTCATATTTTTCTTCTTAAGGAGCCCAAAGGCAGCTCTGCTTATTTCTCAGTTCACAGAATCTCTGCAAGTTACTTGCTGTCATTGAGGTTCTGCAATATGACACTAGGAGTGTCGTTTTAGGTGAAATAGGCAATATGAATTCTCAAACTAGGCATATTTGACTTGGTAGTGTTAGGTTAATGGTTAATGGTGTTTTCCAACCTAAATGATTATATTATTATATTATTTTCAGTTTATTTGGCTATAAAAAAAGATGTACAGGTAATTTAAAATTCATATATTGTTTTAATAAATTTGTAAAAAAAATAATTTATAATTTTTTTTACTCTTATTTCAGTTTACAACAAAGAATATTGTAATCCCAGTCCAAGGTAAGAGATTTTTTTTTCTTCAAGGTTCTCTTAACTGTGTCTTTAAAGTATTGCATTAAAACAGTAAGTATGTATTTCTATCGTGAATAATTATAATCTTATTTCCTTTCACAAAGACATTAGATAATTTTTACTTATTTACATTTTTCAATAAATATGTTTTGGTGTCTATAGTGTAAGCCTTATAACTTAGCAGTTTCCTGTACTTCTAAGATGAACTTCTACTTTAATGGCCCTGCCTCCCGTATTCCTGCATGTATTAGGTGTGGGACTGTAGTAAATATGATTGTGTATGTTTTTGAGGTCAAGCATGAATCTTTTCAGGTCATGGATTTATGTCTTTAGGTTTATTAAACAAAAATGTGCGAGTTCACTAAAGCTAAGAGGAATATAATTGTAGCTTTGCATTGTTTGTTTTCCAAAGATGATATGTGTTAGGAGGAGGTTTGTGAGCAGTTATGAGTTAGATTGACTAAAAGCAAATAGGAGTTCATGATTTTCATTTTTTTTTATATATTTGTAGGCGTTAACTGTGGCTGTTTTGAGAAAAAATGAAATTTTTTTCCAGGAAGAATCCCACAATTAGATGGTACATAGTTTGATGTAACTGCTTTAAGTATTGAATTATCTATATTTTATGTAATACCAGGAATAAAATCTATAAATACTGTGTTAAGGAACTCTGATCATACTTATGTCTAAGCATGTGATTACTGTGACATGTATGACTATGGCTGTTAAAGGTATGATTCTTTTAAATTCTGTTCTCTACAGTGGCTTTCAATAAGAACATTAAGCTGACAATGGATACTCTGGATCTGAGAAGATTTGGCTTGTGGAGAAGTGATGGTGGCTGTTCTTCAACAATGATCATTTTTCTTTGGTTGTCTGTGGATTATGTAGAAAACATTGAAACCCAGTTGGGAAAGTTAGTTATCAGCAAGCCATGTGAGTAATCTTTCCTTAAATGCAAAGGAAAAATCCAATATATGCTGTGTCCATAAAGTGGTTATTTTAAGTTGTATTTTTTGAATGTGGAGGAAAGTTAAGTAGATCAGTTTTACTTTTCTGAAATGTGTCACTGTACTTGCATTTGGAAGCAAAAATCTAACATAATGTGATTCAAAACCACTGCTATTTAATAAAAAGACCTCAAAAGACAGTTTAATTGTAATCTGTGTGAGAAAGCCCTTGTACCTAGGCTTGATACGAAGCATCCCTCCCTTTAAAATATATGGGATGTTTTACTTGTCCTTATTTTTGAGTTTTGAATGTGCTAGACAGAAGACTTGGCAAGTGGGAATTACGTTGATGTTTGCCAAGACTGCATTGGGCCATTGCATTATTACTGAAGAAAATTTTCACTAAAGGCTAAATGGCTCTTGAGTCTTTACAGTGGCTTTATTTATTTTTCAAGCATGAAGCTCTGTAGAACTGAGTATAAATTCTGCTCATATATTCAGAGTGGCACAATCATACAAGGTTTTTTACATAAGCAAAATCATTGACAAATAGCATCTACAAAAATGATGATGTCAGATTTTAATAGTATGTATTACCTGTACAGTCACCACCTGTAAGAAGAAAAAGTACAAATAATGTTAAATTAACATAAGGAATACAAGTAGTTTGAAGTAAAATGCTGAGTCAAATTTTAGCAGAGAGCTACCTTTACTCGATGTAAGTCTGTTGAAGTTACTGGTAGCTTCTGTAGACACAGTTCCCAATGAAATGAGTCGAATCTGAGTATGAAGCTGTGAGGCATCTTTTAATCTTGAGTTTATTTACTTAGTTACATTCTTGTTGGAGAAACCTGCTCTGCCTTCTTAGTGTGTTACAAGAAAATACAATGTGGTGTATCTTGACAGCCTGAGAGGGGTCAGAGGAGTTCCTCACCTGGGTGAGTTAGAAAGGACTTTAATAAGAAGACAGAATAGGCTGTGCTGATCAGTGCACATGGCATGGCCAGACAAGTGTAATGCCCAGCAAAGTATTTAGATGTGACTGATCTTTTTTATGCCCTTAGCCCTCTCTTTGGCCACAATTCTTCCCTGAATCACCTGAATCCCTTTGTTGCCTGCCTGTAGTTTTTCCCTTAAACAATCCATATTAAGTCCTTTGCAATCCCAAAATGCTCCTGCATTGCATCTCATCACATGAGCTGAACAATTCAGCAGCAACCTATCAGTTCAGAAAGTGTTTTGGCATAGACTCATCTTGATGAGTTTCAGGTCTGGACCCTTGGGCTCAGACTTTCCAGGGACAGCCCTGGGAAGGGCCCAGATTGTGTTTTGTCTTCACAGTCCTTAATTTGGGTTCCTACCTGTCATTTTGCCACTGTGCTCCTCTGGGCTGGTGGAGGTGGGCCTTTGGTGGGCTGATGGCCCCTGTGATGAAGCTGGTAGCATATTATTTGGGCTCCCCTTCCTGCCATTGTCTCTCTGTGTTTCTTTTTGAGTATGCAGACAAGTTCTTATAGTTAATGCTATCCATTCTCTCCTTTTTCCAGCCAAATCTAGTGAATTTGTATTTCTTAAACTGTCTGAACCACTCTCAGAATGGGAAGAAGACAGGCTAACTGAACTGATAACAGGTGTGAGCAAGAAGAACAGAGCACCAGATCTTGCTGAGTTTTTGTCTTTGAAGCAAGCACTACCCTTGTTTAAGGATCTTTCTCCTGAAGAAAGCTCTTTCATGACTTACCATAAGGCTCTACTAAAGCAGTACATGCCAAAAGGGAATACTTCAAATGCTCATGAGCCTGCAGTTCAGGTTAGTGTGTAGCTGTTGCTTTATTCATTATCGCTTGTTAGCAGTCACACATTCTAGTAAATTTTATATCACCCTTCTTTCTGAAACTGTAGCTCAAAAAAATTAGTCATGATTGCCGCAGAATTTGCAGTCAACTGGCCTGTCCCCCCCTGCCAGAGGGGTAGCGTGTAGTCCCTATCAGTAAGTGGCAAGTACCAACGCTTTAGATTGACTCATGGCTGTGTATATTTACAACAGGGGTTTTCTGCTCTTCTGGAGTCTCCAGGGCAGCAAGTTGGGACTTAATCAAGTAATGAGTGATGGAGACATTTTTCATTTGAGCTGGAAGTGCAGCAGAGCTGTGTATGTTGCTTTCCAGATGCCTCTAGATATAGTTGTGGAGTCTCCACAGCTTGAAATGCTGAGTGATTCCTCAGGCTGCTGGGGAGATGTGTCTGTGCAAATCAATGTGTTGTCATAGTTTAATCTCTCCGGGGAGTCAGTGTCTAAATCCAACTCCATATTGTTGTCACTTCAGAAATTACATATATTTGTTCCCACTAGTAAAAAGGACAGAGGCAACAGATCAATATGATCCATGAAACTGGGGACTTAATAAAGGAGCCAGCCTGTCCAAATCTGGATTGTTTTTCAGGCAAATTGTTTAAGGGCTGGATTTTCAAATCTTTCAAGCATACACAGCTCCTAGTAAGAAAGTCTGATACTTGTCTCCATTCTTTCAGGTCATGTTTCTTCTCCAGGACCAATTCTGTGTCACTTGGTTAAATAATGGTTGGCCAGTTTTACAGAGATTATGAACTAAGACCTGCCATCATTTTAAAAAATTAGTTACTTTTTTATTGCCTGAGCCAGTGGCATGTTTGCCTAAATCCTGAAGTTTACATTTCTGGTCTCCAGCAAGAGTGTTCTTCAGTGATGCAGGTTACGTCTGTGGGCTTTAGGCTTGGATTTTGTCTGTTCTATTTCTCAAGCTGTATAATGCTTTTTACTATCATCATTGTTTGTGTTTTTTTCTGATAGGAATCAAAACTACAAGTGGTCAGGCCCAGTTATGCCCTTGCAAATAAGCATAATAGCGGTTGCTATTCTATCTCTTTGTCATCCGCACTGAATACAGAATGGAAAGAAGTAAGAGAAACAGGAGCAGTAAAGAAGTAAGTCATATTTCACATAAATGAGAAAGTGATAATAAAAGAAATTGAATACATAAATTGTTAGAATAAACCCCCTCACTTAACTACCATTCTCTAGTTGATTTGAAAGTGTTGTGTGAAAGTTGCTCTAGAAATCTAAAATATCCCCAAGTCTAAGGATAGTGATTCCTTTTCCATCCTAATAGTTAACAGACAAAATGAATGTGTTACAGGATGATAGAAAATCTCATAGAAATGAAAGGAATACCTGAACTGTGACTACAAGGTCACATCATGGGTACATCAATGGGGAGGGTAGGGACGTCACGGGCTCTGAGTGTCCACTTAAGTCCATCTTAGCAGAACTATTGCTAACTTAAGATGAGCCTTTTTTAAAATCTAAACAATGTTTTCTTTCATTGTGTCACACTATTTATAACTGGTTTGTTGTACAATTTCCTTGTTAGTACTGGAGCTTGGTTAACAAAAGGCACTAGTGCAGCAACGTGCTGGGAGGGCACTGACGGGCCTCAGTTCTGTCTGCACTTGCTTCATAGTCCTCATACTTGTAGTACAGCAAACAGTACTGAAGTAAACTGCTCTTATGAACTGTTGCCTTTTGCTGTCACTGTTTTTAGTGACTATCACAGTTGGTTTTGTTTCTTCAACAGCAAATATGCTCAGTTCATGGTTCCAATTAATTAATATTGTTTTTAATCTAGAGCCTTTTATGTATATTTTAAGTAGTAATGGTAGAAGTAACTTGGGCAGTCTCAAACCACTTACAATACATGTGCTGCATGAGGTGTAAGCCCAAGTTCTCTGCCTGGAAATGTGAGAGTCCTTGTTGGAGTCTTAATTAATAGAAAATCCCTGCTCATTCAGACCATTTGTCCCCTACTATTTCTTCACATTTTATATAGCCATTTGTCAACTACTTTTATCAAGAATGGAAAAACAAGATGGAAGTTAAAGATAGTCTCCTTATCAAAAGTTTTTCTCAAAGTTTCATTGTGCATTGGGGTGAATATTTTTTTGTAACAGTTATTGGAGGAAGAAATGGTAAAGGACTTTTGAGTTAACCAACAATTTTGAGAACTGCTGCTTTTAACAGGTTCTCTACAAAATCTACATGTGAAACTGCCATACTGAGAAGAATGTCATGTAAAACAGTTTATCACTGTTATGACATGATTTATGTTTTCTAGTTTAATTGTTTATCCACCCTCACCTGCAAAAGGAGGACTGGGAGTCACAAGAGAAGATCTAGAGTGCTTAGAATATGGAGAGTTTCTTAATGATGTCATCATTGATTTCTACCTTAAGTAAGTAATCTTCTTAAGTAAGTACCCTTCTTTCTGGATTTTGAGTGTTACTGTAAATGTTGGTCACTAAACACAAGGATTTCAGAAGTAACAGTGTGATGAATTTGTATGTTGAACTTTTTAAAAAGCTTTTTTTGGTATTCTTAGCAGTTTCATTTTTATTTAATTTCATTTTTTTGTCCCTCTAAAGATCTGTCATATAATCCAGACAGAGCAACTGGAGGAAAAGAGCCTCTTGGTGACCTTACAGAACTGAAAGTGCTGGGCAGTGTTAAGTAGACAGTTGAACAAAGTGGAGGGTCTGCCCTAGTATTTTATTTACTAAATTTGCATGAAGTGGAGCATCCTCTGCTGTTCTGTGCAATTTCAGGCATTCTTCTCATTCAGATGTCCCGTGGAAAGGAACGCAGCTAATACTTCCTGAGGCAGTTGTGCTTGGTCTCGGTACTTCATGCCATTCTGCTAAAGTTGCTTGTGTGAAAGCAATTTTTCAAAAAGTGTCGTTGGGGCCACCATTTATTTTCACTCTGCTGACTCAGACCTAAGAAGAATTCTGGTTCATTGAGGATCGTCAGTAAGAATTCCATTTTACTTGGCATCCAGATGGCTGCAGGAATCATGAGCGAAAGGAAGCCTTGTCCAGAGGAGTGGGAAAGGAGATGTGTTACAAAGTGTTTCAATGGGTTTTTGTAGCAGACCCCATTATATTATGCCCTGAACTAGAAATAAATAATGCAGCATGGTCTTCTCAATAGCTGTAGCTTCATCTTGACAGAAAAGAAAGATTTAAATAAAAGAATAAAGAATGTAATGCAATCATTCCAGAAACTCCTCTGCTTTTAAAATTTGTTAGAATTCCCACATTCTCAGTTTTCACTGTTTTGCAAGCTGTACCTTGTATGACTCTGTTGCCCAAATCATCAGAGGAAGCTGGAGGCACCTTGTGTAGAGTAACTGCAACTATGAGAGCTTTAGCCTTCCAGGATGACAGAATAAACATTCAAGCGGATGTTTAGAGTGAAATTATCAGCAGTGAAGTAATGAAGTACTTGTAGAATATTTGACTTAACTTTCACATGCTTAACCTGTAGAAGTAAAATGGACAATGTATTGTACTGACCTTTGAATATTGTAGTAAGCATTTTGTACCTGCAGGAGTATAGCACTCCGTAGGTTTGTACTTGATTAGGTTTTCAAGCCTGTCTTAATTGCAAGGGCTAGATACCTAACTTTAAGGATAAATTCAGAAACTTGAATACTGGCACACAAAAGTGGGACAAAAAATTACTGCATTCATAATAGTTGCTTGGCTGTTACACACTAATAACATCAACCCATGTGAATAGTTAAAATAGAGTGGAGAGAAAAGTTTGGCATGATTAGTGGCTGTGAAGGCAACTGATAATAAGTATAACCCAAGTATGATAAGTCATTAAAATAACTTTCCTTTTTGTATCAATAATGGTACTTTCTAGAAAAGGAGTTTAATAATTTCCTTGTTTTTTGTTTGGTAGGTACCTCTTGCTGGAGAAGGCACCGAAACATCTTGCTGACCGTACACACATTTTTAGCAGTTTCTTCTATAAGTGCCTGACCAGGACAGAAAAAAATGCTGAGGGAGATGTCAAAGTTTCGTAAGTTCATTTTAGATGCCATTATGACCAGAAATGCACTATCTATTGACGCCACTAGGAAGTTCTGCAGATCATTTACTAATTAGCACATAAAATAGTAATGAGTGTTCTCCAAAGGATTAGTGGTTAATGGTTGTAATTCACAATTTAAGTGTACTGGTGTTTGTCCTTAAAATCTGCATGTGATTCATACTGAAAATGAAGGGAAATTTTATCCCCTTTCTCCAACTTTATCTGAATCTTTACTTCAGAAAGTTATTTGTGTGTTTGTTATTTGTATCATAAACTCAGAGTTTTGCAAGACATGCATAATTTTAATAAATTATGCTTCTAATAATATTTTTAGATTTAGCATATATTTAATTTTACATATTGGTGGTAAACTATTGGCCAAGTTTTTAGTAAGAAAATTTCTTTGCATACCAAGTTTAAACATTTGTTTTTTTAACATATGAACGCACTGACCTTGGAGAATTTCACAAAAAGATACTAACACCTCAAGAACCCTGTATCACATTGTGTTTCCAGTTAAGCTGGTCTAACCAGGAGAAGCATTCCTAGAACACTTTCTGTTCTTTCTTAACACTGATGTTTGTGAGTGGAGCTTGCCCTGCCACTTAATATGCAGTGATGATCTGCCAGTAATCTTCATTCTGTTTTCATAAAATCAGAGAATCATTTAGCTTGGAAAAGACCTCCAAGATCATCAACTGTTAACCCAGCACTGAGTCTACCACTAAATCATGTCCCTGGGCACCACACCTACACGTCTTTTCAATACCCCAGGGGATGGTGATTCAGCTACTTCCTTGGGCAGCCTGTTCCAGTGCTTGACAACCCTTTTGGTGAAGAAATTTTTCCTAATAGCCAATCTAAACCTTCCCTGAGACAACATGAGGCTGTTGCCTCTTGTACTGTTGCTTGTGACTAGGGTGAAGAGACCAACACCCACCTCACTAAACCTTTCAGGTTGTTATAGGGAGCAATAAGCTTATCATCAATAAGCATCATCATTCAGCTTATATTGAAGGGGTTTTTTGTTTCTCTATAAAGTGATTTTTCTTCTGTTATAAATAAGTCCACAGGTTTTTTATTCTCGGGGCAAATGAGACCACTTGCACACAGAGGTGTGTCACCTTGTTTGTCAGACAGTCACTGCTGGGTAAAAGCTGTGTTAAAAGGGAAGAAAATGCAATTTCTCTGATATTCTCAGACATGTCTTAAAAATTCATGGAACTGTGGTTGAGAGGGCACAGGTCCATGATTTTACTGTCTTCTGACTAAATGTTCTGAGGTGGAGACAGAAGTATCCATGTTAAGAATGTTATGCCTTGACCTGGTGCCTTTTACAAGGCTGGACTGTCGATAATCTTCTTGAGGAACAGGGATGGCACTCTTAATTTACCATATTTCAAGGTCTTTAGCTGCTCTGGATTAGGAGATAGCTTTGGAAATTCTAGGTTTGTGTTTGGGCTTAGATACTCACCTGATGACTAGAGGCAATTTGGGTTTTGTTTATTTGTTTATGTGGGGTTTTTTTTGATAAATGGGTAGTGAAAAACTGGGCTCTGCATTGTTATAAATGAAATGAATCTCAACTGATGTCGCTGCTTAAAGACCCTTTGCTTCACTTTGTTCATACTACTCAGACATTAGATTGAGAAAGCTCCTGGTGCTTTCCCAGGTTGTAAATAGGCCTGTTCCCAGTGCTTCCAGATTCACGTAGCAGAGGAAGTTTGCAGCAAGTCTTCACTTAATGCTGGCTCATGAAGAGTCCTACAGCAACCTGACTTTCCACCCCACAATCCTTCTCTCCTGTTCCTCCTATACTGAAGTTGTGTTTCTTAATCAAAGATGAGAATGGAATCAGAATAATAATACGGATATCCCCTGAGTAGAGTGAATTGTGCTTTCAGACCATATTGCAGCAAAGGTCTATGAAATGTTGATTTCTATTTCAACTTGTGCAAACTAAGAAAGCTGAAAATCTAAATTTAGGTTTCTTCTCAGATTTTTCTTATTCTCCTAGTGTCGTCTCCTCATGCTTTATGCCTGTAGAACTGGAAATTAAATGTGCTCCAGCATTTAAATTTTAGGACTGGAGGGAATCTGTTTCTCTTCTGTGTTTGCTACAGGTGTGCTACGTGACACTGTGCAAGACATTTAGCTTTTCCCTTTTAAAAGATAAGGTTGTTTAGGCAGGCCTTCAAAAGGGATATTGAAAAGTTTAATTCATCAATTTTTTTTTAAATTACTATAGATCTCTTTTTACGCTGACTGGTGTTTAGATGAGATTTTTGCCTTTAGTGTAGTAAGTAGCAATTACTTGATAAATAACTGCAAGAAATCCATTCATATCTGTGAGTAATTTTTTTCCAGAAGAGTCTGAGGTGGTTCAGGAATAGTTAGTTACTTGGGCTCAGGGGTATGCTGATTTATTTTAATCTGTGGGGAAATTTCAAGAGTAAATGAAAACCCCATTGGGGGATTAGGAAGATGTAGGAATACTAATTCCTATGCCTTGCTTTAACTGAAAAGAACAAAAACAAATAGCAGCTGTCATTTGGTTTCTTCAGAGCAGCACAGAGACGGCACAGAAGAGTAAGAACCTGGACTCGTCATATAAATATCTTCAGTAAGGATTATATCTTTGTGCCTGTGAATGAGGAGTAAGTCTATGAGTTTTCAAAACCTTTTCTGATTTTTAAAGATTTAAGTATTTGAATGTTGTGATAATAAAAGTTTGTGGCTGTAAGGCTAGATCTCATTGGACATGACACTTCAGATTCTGAAGAAGGAACAGGTGTGAAATGAGTAATTTTGAAGTCTCTTCAAAAGATAAAATGTTTAGTCAGTTGCCATCAGTAAACTTTGCACTTTTGGTGTTTGTTTTACTGAAAATTGCTGCTAGGTATTTTTCAGAATAATTCATGTGCCATTATGATGATGATCCCTGTACATTTAAGGAGTATTTCTATAAAGAAGTCACAGCAACTCATAGTGTCAGTAGGTAGAAGCAGGACATCCGTAGTGTGTGCCTTGGCCTGGTGGAGTAACTGACCTGTACATGGAAGCTCCTGTAAAAGGAAGAGTCCTTGAGAGGTACATATGTAAAACATTTGCAGAAAGAAATGAGGCTAAAGGTGTGCCATACCTTCAGCTATATTCAAAACTGGGATCACCATCACAGACTATTACTTTTTTTTTCTCCCCTTACATATGGGATGGATGCTCAAACACTAATAAATTGCTGTGATGAATTTTGTTGGTTTTTTTTTTCAAAGGAATTGATACTGGTTTTTGCTGTTATGCCACAATGCAAAGTAAAAAAATAATGACAGAATTGGTATGAGATGCCATGAAGGAAGACCAATGATGGTTATGTATTAAAGTAAACAAAAAATAAACAGCGGAGGAACTGGACTTCACACTAATCTATGAGATTCATAGTGAAGACTTTTTATTACACATAGCACACAGTTTATATAGGGTTAGGACTACAGCTTATTGGCTAAAAGAGTTACACACCACCACGCTAGAAACTTCAGTTGGTTAGAACCTATCTCTCACAAGTCCCATGTTTATATTATTTCATCCTGGCTATTATTGTGCACCTGCAGAGTCCTGTGAATTCTTACTATGTGAATTCTTGGGGAGTAACCTCCTCCCTACCAGCCAGCAGCAGCTGAGCTCCTTGCTGCTTCTGGCTGATAGCTAAGTCTCACAGGGCTTTCTATAGATCTGAATTGCTCACTTTTGATTTTACTGTAACAACAATGTATCACTGAATAGTTGTCCATAAGCTCTCTATTATAAAAGCTTTTCATAACTCTTTCAGAACTAAATGTTACACGGTTTTGACAATTTTCCCCCCCTCTCCCCGTTGCTGGGCAGGTCTCATTGGTACATTGCAGTTATCTGTTTCCCTTGGTTAGAAGAAGCTGTGTATGAGGAGTGTCCACATCAGAATTCATTATCTCACCAGTCTCCACTTCAGTCAGAGAGTATGAACACTGGAAATGGTTCAGTGTTCTTCAAGCAGGATGAAGAAATGGACTCCAGCAGAAATTTTTTCTCAAAAGGTAGGTCATCTAGAAGAGAAGTGTGTCAAACTATATACAGTTCCTAACAGTGTCCTAATCCTTGCAGGAGGTAAATTATGTGAAAGACAGTTTTTAAGATATCAAGGCTGATGTAGTTTGGTTGTATATTTCCTTGCTTAGCAAGGACTGCAAGTTGTCTGCAACTCTGGAAGACACCAGAAGGGACATGTAAAATCAGGTATTATTGGAAAGTTACTTGATTTCAGTAAGAATTTTATCAGGAAGGAAGATCCACAGTAACTCTGCTATTTGAACATTCAAAAGGGAATGTTCAAAATTAGTTCATAAATTAGTTGTTCACTATCATATTTTGAATACCAGTAGTCAGGAACTTGAAAATAAAAATACTTTGGTTAGAAAATATTTTCTTAAGACTTATTACTTTGTTCTTTTGTACTAGATGACAATGAAATTGCTGCTGCTTCAGTTCTAGATTCAGCTATTTCTAAAGTAAGTGCTTTTTTGTACTGACAGAGAAAATGTATTACTCTGTTTCTGAAGAATGGGGGTCTTGATCAAGTGATTTTTGCATCATCTTTTTTGCAGTAGCTATTGATGTTTGCATGGCCTGCAGTATGTGCAAGGCACTTTTAATTAGCCCAAATCTTCCTTTGCCTACCTATGTTGCTCTGCTGTGCTTTCACATGTTTTTAAAACTGATTTATCAGTTTCTGCCTTTCTGAAATTAAAACTTCTCTTCCTACCTTTAAATCTATGAATACGTTAGAATTCATGATTAGTTGGTTTTTTTAAAGATTGTATTTATTTTCTTTTCTCTCAGATCTCCCTAAATAATTCCAAAAGGCAGATTTGTAAAAGGTATGTTTCTGTTTTCTTTCTAGTTTTGTAATATTAAATTGCATTAAGAAATTCTGCAGTTAGTCAGTTATTTGTCATAAAGCCACAGCTACAGGTACTTGTCTATTTTTGCCACATTGGTTCAGATATTGATGCTCTTAGTAAGCAGTATTTAAATAAAATATTTGCTTCAGTTGTGTGNTTTCTCTAAAAAAATGTATATTTCTAATGCTAAAGGAAAGTCCATGAAAAGTCACAACAAAGACAACTTACAATAATACAAAGGCTTCCATGAAAAGCCTGTCTTTGTTCTGCAGTGCAGATACAATGCAAAAACTGTAAAATGGACAGTCTGTAAAATTTGAAAAAAATAAGTAGAAGTAGACAAGTTTTTGTTGTTTAGGGATGGGGAGGTTTATCCCACCCAGATGAGAAATTAAGGGTGTTCTTAAGGGTAGAAAAACATTTTTTAAAACTAAGAATTTGAAATATAAATGATTGATTTTTCAAAGGGCTGATGTTTATTTTTTGACGGCGCTTACAGAATTACAGTGTTAAATCCACTCCTATGTATGTGCAAAGATGTAGAATCTAGAATGAAGCTGTCTAAAAGCTTGACATGCCAGCATTTTCACAGTGGAATGGTATTACTTGTTTTGAAAAGTGAGAGTAAAAATATATTCAGTCTTTCATGTGGTACATATGTAAGTATTGGAAGAATGTCTTAAAANCACTGAATAGTTGTCCATAAGCTCTCTATTATAAAAGCTTTTCATAACTCTTTCAGAACTAAATGTTACACGGTTTTGACAATTTTCCCCCCCTCTCCCCGTTGCTGGGCAGGTCTCATTGGTACATTGCAGTTATCTGTTTCCCTTGGTTAGAAGAAGCTGTGTATGAGGAGTGTCCACATCAGAATTCATTATCTCACCAGTCTCCACTTCAGTCAGAGAGTATGAACACTGGAAATGGTTCAGTGTTCTTCAAGCAGGATGAAGAAATGGACTCCAGCAGAAATTTTTTCTCAAAAGGTAGGTCATCTAGAAGAGAAGTGTGTCAAACTATATACAGTTCCTAACAGTGTCCTAATCCTTGCAGGAGGTAAATTATGTGAAAGATAGTTTTTAAGATATCAAGGCTGATGTAGTTTGGTTGTATATTTCCTTGCTTAGCAAGGACTGCAAGTTGTCTGCAACTCTGGAAGACACCAGAAGGGACATGTAAAATCAGGTATTATTGGAAAGTTACTTGATTTCAGTAAGAATTTTATCAGGAAGGAAGATCCACAGTAACTCTGCTATTTGAACATTCAAAAGGGAATGTTCAAAATTAGTTCATAAATTAGTTGTTCACTATCATATTTTGAATACCAGTAGTCAGGAACTTGAAAATAAAAATACTTTGGTTAGAAAATATTTTCTTAAGACTTATTACTTTGTTCTTTTGTACTAGATGACAATGAAATTGCTGCTGCTTCAGTTCTAGATTCAGCTATTTCTAAAGTAAGTGCTTTTTTGTACTGACAGAGAAAATGTATTACTCTGTTTCTGAAGAATGGGGGTCTTGATCAAGTGATTTTTGCATCATCTTTTTTGCAGTAGCTATTGATGTTTGCATGGCCTGCAGTATGTGCAAGGCACTTTTAATTAGCCCAAATCTTCCTTTGCCTACCTATGTTGCTCTGCTGTGCTTTCACATGTTTTTAAAACTGATTTATCAGTTTCTGCCTTTCTGAAATTAAAACTTCTCTTCCTACCTTTAAATCTATGAATACGTTAGAATTCATGATTAGTTGGTTTTTTTAAAGATTGTATTTATTTTCTTTTCTCTCAGATCTCCCTAAATAATTCCAAAAGGCAGATTTGTAAAAGGTATGTTTCTGTTTTCTTTCTAGTTTTGTAATATTAAATTGCATTAAGAAATTCTGCAGTTAGTCAGTTATTTGTCATAAAGCCACAGCTACAGGTACTTGTCTATTTTTGCCACATTGGTTCAGATATTGATGCTCTTAGTAAGCAGTATTTAAATAAAATATTTGCTTCAGTTGTGTGGTAGTGAAAGACTAATGATTTGTTTGTTTGTTTTTGTTGTATACAGGCCTTGTATACTCATCTTAGATTCTTTGAAAGCTGGTTCTGTGCAGAAAACAGTTCAGGTTTTGAGAGAGTAAGTAACTACAGTTTCTATCTTTTAACAAGAGATGCTGCTGGTCATATTTCTGTATTCAAAATACTTTTCTCTAAAAAAATGTATATTTCTAATGCTAAAGGAAAGTCCATGAAAAGTCACAACAAAGACAACTTACAATAATACAAAGGCTTCCATGAAAAGCCTGTCTTTGTTCTGCAGTGCAGATACAATGCAAAAACTGTAAAATGGACAGTCTGTAAAATTTGAAAAAAATAAGTAGAAGTAGACAAGTTTTTGTTGTTTAGGGATGGGGAGGTTTATCCCACCCAGATGAGAAATTAAGGGTGTTCTTAAGGGTAGAAAAACATTTTTTAAAACTAAGAATTTGAAATATAAATGATTGATTTTTCAAAGGGCTGATGTTTATTTTTTGACGGCGCTTACAGAATTACAGTGTTAAATCCACTCCTATGTATGTGCAAAGATNACAAAAATCTGTCAACCAAATAGTACCTTTTGTAAGAGAAAATTCCTCAAAATGCTTTGAGAGGGTTATATGAGAATCAGAAATTACTGTGAAAGCATCTTTTTCCCTAAATAGAGAAGCCTCCCTACCATATGCATCTTGGGAAGAAGAATGAAATAGCAATTTTTATTTATTTATTTATATATTGGTAAAATCTCAGTGGCATCTATTATTTTAGTGCTCTGTGCTTTGAGCTGTTTCCTGAGGTTTAAATTCCAGAGAGTGTGTCTACCTGGATTTTAGCCAGATGTTACAAAAAGTCAGAAAACAAGTGGAGATTTATGGAGTTGTGAGATAAGGGAAGTTTGGGAAGCACACCTCTTATTCCTTTGGTTTGCAGTTACACC
>VWZD01002140.1:115679-222624 GCA_013396695.1 Sakesphorus luctuosus
TTTCTCTAAAAAAATGTATATTTCTAATGCTAAAGGAAAGTCCATGAAAAGTCACAACAAAGACAACTTACAATAATACAAAGGCTTCCATGAAAAGCCTGTCTTTGTTCTGCAGTGCAGATACAATGCAAAAACTGTAAAATGGACAGTCTGTAAAATTTGAAAAAAATAAGTAGAAGTAGACAAGTTTTTGTTGTTTAGGGATGGGGAGGTTTATCCCACCCAGATGAGAAATTAAGGGTGTTCTTAAGGGTAGAAAAACATTTTTTAAAACTAAGAATTTGAAATATAAATGATTGATTTTTCAAAGGGCTGATGTTTATTTTTTGACGGCGCTTACAGAATTACAGTGTTAAATCCACTCCTATGTATGTGCAAAGATGTAGAATCTAGAATGAAGCTGTCTAAAAGCTTGACATGCCAGCATTTTCACAGTGGAATGGTATTACTTGTTTTGAAAAGTGAGAGTAAAAATATATTCAGTCTTTCATGTGGTACATATGTAAGTATTGGAAGAATGTCTTAAAACTTCCAGTACTTTTACAGGCTTCTTGTTACTTTTACATCTTTCAATAACTTTTAAAAAAGTTGTTAAATATTTGAATCTAAAGAGAATTGTTCTCTTTCTTCTCTGTTGTATTAATTTCGCTGTAAACAAAAATCTGTCAACCAAATAGTACCTTTTGTAAGAGAAAATTCCTCAAAATGCTTTGAGAGGGTTATATGAGAATCAGAAATTACTGTGAAAGCATCTTTTTCCCTAAATAGAGAAGCCTCCCTACCATATGCATCTTGGGAAGAAGAATGAAATAGCAATTTTTATTTATTTATTTATATATTGGTAAAATCTCAGTGGCATCTATTATTTTAGTGCTCTGTGCTTTGAGCTGTTTCCTGAGGTTTAAATTCCAGAGAGTGTGTCTACCTGGATTTTAGCCAGATGTTACAAAAAGTCAGAAAACAAGTGGAGATTTATGGAGTTGTGAGATAAGGGAAGTTTGGGAAGCACACCTCTTATTCCTTTGGTTTGCAGTTACACCCAGGAAGCCGAAGTTTGTGGAAATTGATGCAGGGATTCCATAACCCCATCTTTTCTTGAATTGATGTTTGTTGTGTTTTGGGCAGCAGTCAGGTTCAAACAAATTAATTTTGAAGTCTACAGTCATAGATTCTTGCAGGTTCTCTGGAGTATGCTTTCCTGAACTCTCTTAATCTTTGAATTATTTCCTGCCTTAATACAGTTAATATTTTCCCTAAAAGCTGTTTTAAGTGTTTTATATGTGTTTTTATTCCCAGAATTGCACGGACTTGGGGCCTTTAGAATTCAAACACAAGGTCTGACTTAATCAATATATTTTTTTATTCTCTAAAATCAGACCTTATGTTGGATTTTCACAAACTTGAGCCCTTGCAAGTCTGACTAAACTCAGGAGAAAAATATAGGTAACTATTGCCCTTGAAAATCAGATCCTTAAGCTCTCAAACCCATCTTTAAAATCAGCATCCAGCCCAGAATGTGAGAGCAGTGAGTTGCTACTGAAGCACAAGTACTAAATGAGTATAACCTCTGATAGCATGTAAGTCCCAACCTATAAAGAAGAGATCTCTTAAGGTTTTCAACAAGCCTTTATATACCTTGTACACTAGTAGTTTGCAAGGGTTATATTGGTGCAATTGTAACAGATGCTGTTTGTAAGGTGAATTCTGAGGGGTTTCTTAATGGCTTTCTAAGGTTAGAAAACACTGCTGGCCTCTTAGGATTAATCCAGGAAAAGTCTGTGATAGCCCGGAAAGATTCCTTTTGTTAAGATTTTAAAATATTCGGTAATCCTAATAGCTTGAAGAAACTCAGCACTAATAACTGTTTTTAAGTAACATCATGTCTGTTTCTGTTTTGTATGTTGCATATTAAGTGGTAGAGATGCCTCTGAGTGCAGTAGAATATTGAGTAGTGAAAATGCTGTATAAATTTCTTTGGCAGACTATGAAATAAATTGATTCAAGCTACTTTAGCTTTTTGGCCAGCTCTGGAACAATACTGAGTAATATCCCCAAACCCCAGCTATTTCTCATCAACTGTTTGCTTTCTCTTGTAGGTACCTTGAAGTGGAATGGGAAGCTAAGCGAAAAACACATCGGGAATTCAATAAATCAACAATGATTGACCTGTGTCCCAGAGTGCCTAAACAAGATAACAGCAGTGATTGTGGGGTCTACTTGCTGCAATATGTGGAAAGCTTTTTCCAGGTACAAATGGAAACTACCTTCCCCTTTGCACCAAATTACCTTAAACCCCAAAAGCCTATTTCTGAGGGAAATAGACAAACACAAAAGCCTGTGATGCACAGTGTCAAAAATGTCAAAGCTGTTTGAGGAAGAGGAGATGAAACCCATTCTTCAGGTAGTGGCTAAGATCTTTATATCTGGTTTCTCATCTGTCTGTCAGCAGACATTTCTGACCATGTAGTTTAATGTTGCTTTACATTGACACATTCAATATCCCTAAGTATTTGGGTGTATTTGGAATCTATTTCATGTACCTTTTCCTGCCCTGTGGATATTACAAAAGTATCTTTTCTTGTAGCATCTAAAACTTTGGTCAGTTCATGCATTGGCCTATGAATGGCTCTGCAGGCAGCAGAGACAGTGAGGGGGAATTCTTGAAAGGGCATGCACAGAGCTAAGGGAGCCTCTCTTTCTTGTTCAGCACATGCCTTTAGACATCTGCAGATCCTGGATGTCCCCAGGTGTTCCTCGCCCTGATCCAGTGCACTGCCTTCTTCCTCTGTCCTTTGGCTGTGCTTGCTTGGTGCTTATATGTGTGGTCCACATTCTCTGACATTCCTGTGCATGCAAACCCTTGTGTGGGGTATTGGGCAGTGGACAGGGTTTCATTCTGTAGGAGATCAGATTGCCATTGCAAAGCACCTGTACACTAATGCACACAGTGTGGGGGATAAACATGAGGAACTGGAGACATGCATGCAGTTGCAGGGCTTTTATCTTGTTCAGATCATGAGGATGTTGTGGGGCACCTCATGGTGGGAGTGCTAAGATGCATAGATACGGGCTTTTTAGAAAGGACTGGGAGGGAAGACAAGGAGTTAGAGTTGCCCTTGATACGGAGAGCAGCTGGAGTGCATGAATCTCTGCCTACGGGTGGATGTGAAGCCATCTAACAGGCAGTGACTAAAGAGCAGACTAATATGGGTGACATAATAGTGGGCATCTACTGTAGGCCACCTGATCAAGAAGAGCAAGTGGAACAGATGTTTACCATAAGTAAGTTTTGGTAAGGGTATGTATGTGATTATTATGATGGAGAAACGGGAATTTGACTTTGAAGCCTCTCACGCTCATATATTTGTACCTCCTTGGTCTCATCAGCAATGGAAGGCTTTGAAATTCTTCTTGAAGGTTGCTTTGAGAAATTCACACAGTAAATATTCCTTTTTCTGTTACCAGAATCCCATAGTTAACTTTGAAGAGCCACTGCATCTGGAGAATTGGTTCCCTCGTCAGCTGATCAGAAGCAAAAGAGAAGAAATTCGTGACCTCATCCTGCAACTACACTTTCAACAGCATAGTGGCAGCAGCAGCTAATAAATCTAATAAGGCAGACCTAGCAAGGGACATTGCTTTGTAAAGTAACTGGAACTCTGGTCTCTCCATTCGGTCTCTCCCTGCCTTGCAAGGAAGGAAAAAAAAGGCAAAAGAAGTATTTTTTGTTTAGCATGTATTTATTGAAAATCTTTTTTTCAATAGTGTTTTGTGGTCTGAGGATGCTGGGGGAGGGTGGAGGGAGAAGGCTGTAGATAAGAGTGTAAATATAAGTTAAAGGTAATGCGCATAGATTGCTAATTGATTCTTTGCTTGGCATATGAAAGCTGCTTACAGAGATATGCCACGAGGATGTAAAAATATTTTGATTTTTTGGAGCCTGTTCTTTATAATCCTGTATAAATATGGATGGTTATGTAGCAGTCAGCCCTGAAGACAGGATTTTGATCCTGTATATGTCATTTGATTTTGCAGCTGATACAGATAGAATGAATGCTATGTATTGTTTTAATTTAAGGATGTACTATTGACTCTCATTAGAGATTTATTTTTTTGTTTTGTTTCTGATTATATACAGACGTAATCCGCATATATCCAAAAATTCTGCCAAGATTGGAGGCTGAGGAATTTTGGGGTTTTTTTTGTTATTATTATTTCCCTTGCTGTAATTTTCTTCATAAAAATGTATTTCCATTAGTGGAAGACATTTGCTTGAGAGTGACTGTTGAAATACTCTAAAACGTAGATTTTTTTTTAAGTATTTTTATTATTTTTTCATATTAGATTTTGGAAGAAAACTTGCTCTCGAAGTACATGCCAATACAATATGTGTAGGCAGTAGATTTTTTATGCTGTTCACCTGTTTTTCAGGAATAATTTCTGCAAATGTTATGGTATTACCTGCATTAGCAAGGCAAGGAGGCTGTGGCTTAACAACCTCAAAAGTTTGAGGGGTTTTACTGAAATAAGGTCAATATGTTTATTTGATATGTCTTCAAGATACATGATTTACATATAAGACAAACAGGATTTGCACTTGCTTAGAGAATTGAGTAAAGATGCCTGAATATTGTGTGTTTGAACTCAGACTTGATTTGAAAAACTGGCACAAGTTTATCATTGTCTTAATACATATTTATGTAGTTTTTCCTCAAAGTGATCACATAAAATTTTAATAACATTTTGACATGCACACTCTTTTCTGTACTTACTACACAATAGAAGGTGGTTGTTTTAAGAGGATGCATTCTCCTGTTCACACTGTAAGTTTACTTAAGTGTCATCTCACCCTTCAGAAGGACCATGTGTCAGATAATCACCAAACCCACCTGTGTCATAAAATAATCTACATAAACCAGAGCTCTTAAAGCTGGAAGTAGGTTAGAGAGTTAAAATAAAAATTGAGGGCAACTCAAAGATGTGAACATTTTTATGTTATTAAAGAATTCTCAGGGCCCATTCCCTCAAGAAAACTCTGAAACCTAGCATTTGGAAAATCCAGTTATTTCTTCAGGTTCTGTACAGTCATCCAACCCCCTCCCCACACACACACCCCCACACACACCCACACACACCACCCCCCCCACCCCTCTTATTGTTTCTCAAACCAGAAGGCATTCTTTCTGTAGGAGAGAGGCAATTCTAAAACAGAGCCATTTGCTGAGCACAGTTACTTTCTGTATAGCTGTGAGCAGCCTTGTGTAATTACTGTATGTTTTTTGTCTTTGTTTCTACATTAATTCTGTAGTTTGTCACTACCACTCCTCCCCTCCCCTCCCCACAACATCTCTCCCTCTCATCCCAGGATTTGTGTCTTTCAGCACCCAAAGCACAACACCAGCATTACTTACAAGGATAATCTATGTATTTATTGTAAAACAAATGAAAGATAAAATGCCTAAATATGTGCCCTTTCTCTATACCATTTTTAATGGATGAAGATTTTTAGTGTTTCCTATGAAAAATAGTTGGGGCTTTTTCTTATGGCAAAGTTAGCTTTTATCATCAAGTGATTTGTTCTTTTTCAGACTGACTGGTTTATAGATGTTTAAAAGCAAAAATAATGCATAAAGTTTTCTAAATTGGTTTTATAACATGAAAGGATTGCCTTTTTAGATTTGTTACGTATGTGTTTTGAGAATGCCAATGCATTTGATATTAAAATTATCTCCAGAAGTTACTGGATGTGATTGTTATAATTCTTTTCCTGGCTGCCACAAATAACCCATGAGCTAAGTGTAAGACAGGCCATCTTGCTGCTTTTAAGGTATATACACATTATGTGTCTCTGAACCCAAATGTCTGTCAAAGGGATTGTGGGACCAACAGCTGCAACCCACCTCATTCCAGCCATTTGCATTTACCAGGTACGTGGTAAGTGCTGGGAAGTGTCTGTGGAGGAAGTCACACTCCAGGTACTTTTGTGATTCCTTTTTATTTGCCAGCATTCCCTAAAGTTAACTTTTATCATATGTAAAGCACCAGGCTGACTCAGGGACCTCTTTGCACATCTCCTGCATCTCCGTTTCCTGTATTAATCCCTGTCTAACTGAAATGGTGGAGTGATCTAACACTTCAAACCAATCTTTGTAAGGCTCTTTACCCTAAGCTGTGTCATTTTGGTTTCAAGGCAATCAATTGTACCCAAAGTGTTAAATGTAGCTATCACTTTTGTTAAAAGAAGCTGCTACATTCTGTCTTAGTGGGACCAGAAACTGGCTTCCATGAAAAAAATCTGAGTTATGGAGATCCTTTTAGGGTCCTGTTGGCAAGCACAACACAAGAAACAAGGTGGAAGAGAATTAAACTGTAAGAAGTAAATCTTTAAGGATAAATATTTAAAAAACCCCTTGATTTCATGAACTGAAGAAGTGAATTGGCAAGTGTGATTTTTTGGGGGTTTTTTTGGGTTTGTTTTTTTTTTAATGTCAGGGTACTGTGGTTTTCCTCTGGAATTGCAGTTATATTTGCAGTCCATCTGTGCTTTTGTGGGACTCACCTCCTAGAACTTGACCCTGATATGAGCTTGCAGTACTCAGTAAATACTACCTTACAAAATAATAAAAGCTTGAAGGCCACATTATTAACACTTTTATCTTGTTTATGACAAAGAAGCAGAGTATTGCTTCTGGCAACCCCCTTGCCCTCCCAAGGGGAAAAAAAAAGACAACAGTTTTCCTGGTGGAAAAACAGGAATGAGACTTGAGAGGTGGCAGGGTTGAAAATGACATGAAATAAAGCAATAATTCTGTCCAACCAAATTGAAGTCATAAATACTGTTCAAAGATGAAGCACAGACACTGTAGAACAAGGTAAGAGATTTCTAATCAGCAGTTCAGAAAAGGAGGAATGCTGGGAATAGATGTACATTACATGGACAGAATAGATAATGAAGTGTGAAATTAATGTTGTTGACCTCACTTCCTAATTTTTCTGCTCCAAATACTTTACAATACTACGTGATGGAAGAAATGGGAGTACAACGGGCTCTGGGAGCTGGATTTGGTCAGCTGGAGGGTTAAACAGCCTCAGAACCTGTTTATTTTTGAGAGGTGATTGGTTCACCAGAGAACTCTCCAAGGGCACAAGCAATATGTGGTGATGATAGTGAAATGCTTGGCAGCAGCAACCACAGAAACTGAACAAGTGAGAGAGTCTTGTTTTTTCAGCTAAACTGACCATGAATTTTGTTGGTGAGTCCTGTTAAATGCCATAAAATCAGTTGCTGTATCCAGTCAAATGGAAGCAATTTTTAATGTGGTTTTATCTTGATATTAAATCACATGAGCTTGCACATAGTGGGTGTCTGCCATGATGTGGCTCTTTATTAGAGGCATTTTCATTCAAGTCTACCTTTATTTGGTATTTTTTAGTTACAGATAAGTAGATTTTTTAGCATTTCAAATAAATTGCATTTGAACAAGGACATTATTTAGCACGGTATGTGTGCCGTAGCACAATTTCAGTGAGCATTATTCTGTAAAGAACTATAATTCAGCTAATCACATTTGCTGTTCTCAGAAATACTGTCAGAAAACTTGTCATTATTTTTGGAGCTCCTGGGCTGACCTTGGTGTGTTGTGGCACTAAAATTACACTTAAATTTTTTTCTTATTCAGGAAAAATATGCTTTTCATGAATGGTTTTGAACAGATATAACTTGACTGCTGGAAATGAAGAATTACACATTTTCTGGTACAACATGTTACTGTAAAGGCTGTGGTCAAATTAAGGAATTTTTCACAAGAGTAGTTTTTCTCCCTTTAAGAAACTTTAAATAATGATTGTTCTTTTAGTTATGCATTTTGCTGTTGTAAGAAACTTTCAACTGTTACAGGTCTACATTTCAGTGTTGAAATAACTTGAATTTAAAATTGATAGCTTGAAATAATATTTTTAAAACTGAATTTAAATTTTAAAATATTTTATCACTGAAACTGACATAGCCATACTGCAGAAACAAATTTTGATAGAGATATAAAGCAGATGGCTTTTATACTACTCATGGTCCGAGTGCCTTTGAGTACTTTGCTGATGAAAGAAACAGCAGTGCCATAAATCTAAAATCTCACCAGGAAAACTTTTAATTGGGTTTCATACTTTTACTGAAGTATGTGTAGTCTGAGACTTGTCTGTAAAAGGATTAGTTGTCATATGTTCTGAGCACCACTGCAATGCTGTTCCTGTGCAGCTCAATTTTCAGCTCCAGTGTGGTGACTGCACCTGGTAGTGCTGCTGGCATCACAGTTAGCTTGACAGAGCCAGACTAGGTCAACAGTGATGGTTTGGGAGATCAATGTCTGATTCCAAGAAAACGGTGGGTGTTTGAGCAGTTCAGTGGTTAAACTGAAAGTGTAATTTAATAGTTTTGTGAAGGGAAAAACCCCCAAAAGAAAATACGTTGCTGTTTTGAAAAATACCAACTAGCGTCTGTTAGATGTCAGAAGACAGAGCATAAAATGAAAGGTGATTTTATTTGATTCCTGTCAGTGTCGTGTGTATAATAATTCTGGTAATTCCTGATATGTGAATTGCTAGGAGCTCAGAGGAGCAGCTGGAAGAGAGGAGTGAGCACGGTATGCTTAAGCAGCTCTGTGTAAAAGCTCTGCAGAGAGATACGTGGGAAGCCTTGGGAATGCAGCTTTGAAATACTCTCACAAAACCACTTCCAAAAATAGTCACTTCAGACAAAACAACAGTTTTTTCAGATTGACCTGAACACAGTAACCAGCAAGTCCTGAGTTCCCCCACCCAGGAGACAGCCCTGGAGTTTTCTTAGTCATCTGAATGCAGTCTGCCATTGCAGGGCAGTTTCCATACACGTTTCCACAAGGAGCTGACCCTGGACAGGAGGGGAACTGCGAGTGCTGCTGCTTTCCTCTCCTTTCTGTAGTTGTCCTTAGCTGATCATCTCTTCAGGTGCCTATGCTAATTTGTTCCTACTGCTTGTGTCAGGTAAAACCTGAACTGAGATGAATGAATCACAACTTGCTCTGGCTTTATCTTTGGAGGAAGCGCTGCTTTTGGGGTGCAAGGGATAGTGATATAACAGCACAAGACTTTCTCCTTTAGCACAAACTCTGATAGCAGCCCTGTCACCAGAAGAAACAGTCCTACAGAAAGGTTGCTTCAGTTTTACTCATGCAACAGTGTTTAAATGAGCCATACCTTTATATATGTATATGTATTTATACAAGCAGAAGACAAAGCACACTGAGACCTCCCACTGGAGACTAACATGCTCCTTCTGGTGTTTTGTGGTCAGCATGATTTTAAATAAGAGCAGAAATTGAAAGGCCAATGAAAAAACATGGCTAATTAGATGTGAAAGGTGCTGTCCTTGTGTGGACTGTCTGTTAATGGTATGACAAGCTCTGGTAAAGAGCTTAGCTGGCCAGATTAAAATTAAAAAATTGTGTCAGTCCATCTGCTAGCTCCAAGGAGTTTACTTCAATCACCTTTTCTTGTTTCTTCACTGAAGCGGAATACTGTCTTTGAAAAGAACATTCCCAGCATGTCTTGGTTGACTTGTTTTACCTAATGTTTTCTCCAAAGATAATGATAAGTGACATCAAGACATTTTCAAGAAGGGCAATGATCTTGGTTGGTTCAAGGCTACCTTAAAGACAACAGCTCTTTTGCTTAAAGGGATTTTTCTTTTTTGCTTTTTCTATTTTTTTTTAAAGTTTTTTTTACACAAGTAATTATGTTTGGCTTTATTTGGAAAATCTTTCTTTGCCTTCCAGGAATGATTATTGTCGATCTTCAAATAATTACAGGTAATGCAGAAATCTTACTTATGTTCTTGTTATCAATGTTTACTTAAGGACTCTCTGCTTTAGTTGTAACCAAGGGGTCTAATACAGAGAAATGTTTGGCCAAATCTATGCCTTGCTAACAGTGTAAGTGTGGAATACTTAGAGTGATTTACAGGAGGTGTAACCGCATACTTGTGTTGTTTTTAGTGTACAATGTAGCTACAGAAGGCAAATTTTCCAGCTCTGAGAGACATTAAATACTGATATTTTTTCTTTATTAATTTAGTATTAAATCTTAAAAAATAAGGTTATGTCTTCTGCTTATGTATACTGAACATGTGACAGTTTGAGTAAAAACTGAGGTTTTGCCTTAGTGACCTTTTTGATGTTCCCTTCTCCCTCTGATGTACCATCTGGTGGTGATCTTCTGCACTAAAGCTGACTGTTAATATAACATCAAAATAACCATGTTCTTCATCTTTCAGTCATAGAAAGTCAAAGGTGTTACTGACTTTGATGTTGCAGAATAACTCATAATCTGCAGGATGAAAAATGCCATAGAGTCAGTAGTGTCCTTTCTCTAATAAATTATTTGTTGTGATTCTTCTTCAGGCATTTTTCTGGGGAAAAGGTGAAAGAAGTTGAATTAAATAATTTCAGATCAGCTGTCTGTGAAGGACAGAGAGTTAGACTGTCAGACTAAATCCCGATATACACATTCTGTCCTCAGCTCTTTCCACAAGTTTCCTCTGGAATTACATGGAACAACTAATATCAGAAAAAAAATTTTAAAAAACCAAGCAACCAAAACCCTAAAGGTGATCAGCTCTTGTATTCTCTTTTTTTCTCCTGCTGTGGTTGAGTAGGGACCTATCTCGCAGCAGTGAAATGTATACTTGTTAGCTGTCCATTCAAGCAGCTTTTTTCCAAATGTTTCTTGGGGAAAGAATGTATGGACTATGAGTAGTTCTTAATTAATGACTTATTTAGTGTCTGGTCTTGAAAGCTTGTAAAACATATTTATTCACAGATATAGTCCCATTGACTTAACCAAGCCAAATCATGGAGGGGAAGTTAAACACAAAGCATTAGAATTCAAAGGGTTACAGCTTTAGGCTATGTTACCATTTGATGGGATGCTGTAAAGAGCTTAAGGTTGTTTATAATAGTAAAGTCATACAGCCAGCTTCTGTTAAAAAAATAAAGCTCAGTTTTGTCCTTCAGATACCACAGAAATGGCACAATGGTACATGTGATTGCATCACTATCTCATCTGAGAAAATTTATTTGTGGTTTTAATTTTACAGCAGAGGTTTATTCAGCCATAGGAGGAGGACAGGCTGAAGATGTTTCACCAACCTCTCAGCTCAGTGACTGGAAGTTGACAAACCCTTCTCTGCCTCCTGAGCTGAAAAAGCTCAGTGGCATCATGGAAGCTGAACAGTTCCACAGGCATTTGCAGTTACGAAGGAAGAGGTCTATTCTCTTTCCCAGTGGAGTTAAGATCTGCCCTGATGAATCTGTTGAGCAGGCTATTGCCAACCACCTGAAATATTTCAGGCTCAGAGGTAAGTGGTTGTGTATCTCATGATTGTAAAGAACATTTATTTATTAAAAAAAATATAATAGATTAAGCTTTTAAACACAGTAAATACCAGACCATAGGAAATACATTATTACCCAAGAAACTTATTTTTCTGTGATAATCTTCCTTATGATAGCCATTCTGAGCTAAACCCCCCATAATAAACTAACCCTTTCTCATAGAACCGTTTGACTGCTAAGAAAAACAGGTTTATCAGGATAGCAGGTTATGCAGGCTACTTAAATGACAGTTTGTTTTTATTTATTCTTCTTCATGTGCTAGTAGAATTCACTGAGGAATCAGTTAGAAAAGTCAAATCTGAGATATTGTTGTCTCAGCCAGATGACTTTTGACTATGGCTGGTCACACAAAGTGTAGTATGTTCTCGTCTAGAAAGCCAGTTTCTGAGTATCAGGCTGTAGTATAATAGACAAGAAACCTTTCTTTTAAGATTCGGAAGTTGGACAGAGCTTTGTCTGAAAAGCTGAAATGTTCTTTCACTGGATGAAATATTACAGCAATATGATGTATCTCAAACCCTTCTGGCTGACAACACTGGAATAGGGTGTGTCAGTCACGCAGTACTTTCTGGTATTCGTGTGTCTTTGTATTGTAGCATTCAAAAAATTTTAGCATCTTAACATTTGTACATAACTGGTGAAATTACAAAGAACTGCTGTCACAGAAGGAAAGGTGTTCTCAGACTCATGTTTAGTGAGAATTGATTGCCTACAGAAGAAACTCTTACTGTTAACTCAGTTTATTCACTTAGAGAAGTGAAAAATAAAAGCAGGAGCTGCTTAATGTTTGCATAAAAGTAAACACAGAGAATATACTTGAGGAACAAAATGGAATTATCTGGAATTAGAACCTCATTCAAATATGAGTTATGCCCAGATTGCAAGGGATGTTGACACTGATGATCACACTGGCAATTTGACAGGCTTTGCCAGCTTCTTTTTTATTTCCACTTAATAGCACTCAACTGTCCTTTGTTTTGCACCAAATAAATCCATACATACTGTGTGCTTGAACTGCAATCACCCCTCAGTTGTCTGTGATAGTGGCACACAAAGACAATATCAAGTAAGCAAAATGTGAGTGATAGTAAAGAAGCAAAATCTGTAAATTAGGTTGCGAAACTGTATATAGGACTTAATAATCCTAGGCTGAACCAAACATCCACCTAGCCCATCTTCCTCCTGACTGCTTTTACAATCCACAAGGGTTTCTTGAGCAAATATGCTATGACTACCCTTAGCACTTTTAACTTAAAACTTTTGAAAAAGATCTCTGCAAGTAGCAGGGGTGACCTTAAGTAGCAGCAAGTCAAGCAATGTCTGGTTCAAGCAACTTGTCATCTTCATTTTGTTAGCAGCAACACAATGCACCGTGAGTTTGGTGATGTCCAGTTAACTACATCCTGAGTAAATGCACCTGATGTACGTGAGAGTTGATGTTGTAATAGGTTTGTGTGGCAAGGTTTTGGTAGCAGGGAGCTTCTCTGAGAAGCTGCCAGAAGGTTCCTGCATGTTTGATAGAACCAATGACAGCTGGCTCCAGGTCAGACCCACCACTGGCCAAGGCTGAGACAATCAGGAATAGTGGTAGCTCCTGTAGGGGAACATATTTAAGAAAGGGAAAAAGTTGCTGCAGAACAGCAATTGCAGTTGAAGAGAAGAGTGAGAATATGTGAGAGAAACAGCTCTGCAGACACCAAAATCAGTGAAGAAGGAGGGGCAGGAGGTGCCCCAGGCCTGGGAGCTGAGGTTCCCCTGCAGCCTGTGAGCTGACCATGGTGAGGCAGCTGTGCCCCTGCAGCCCATGGAGGTCTAAGGTGGAGCAAAGATCCTCCTGTAACCTGTGCAGGACCCCACACCATAGCATGTGGGTTCCTGAAGGGGGATGTGACTCTGTGGGAAGCCCAGGCTGGAGCAGGTTTGCTGGCAGGACTTGTGATCTCACAAGTGTGGGGGACCCCTGACAAGGAAGGAGTGGCAGAGACAACTGTGATGAACTGGCCACAGCCCCAGTCCCTCATCTCCCTGTACCACTGCAGGTGAGGAATTAGAGAAAACCAGGAGTGGAATTAGGCCTGGGAAGAAGGGAGAGGTGGGGGAAAGGTGTTTCAAGATTTGGTTTGATTTCTCATTGTCCTGCTTAGATTTGATTAGTAATAAATAAAATTAATATTCCCAGGTTGATTCTGCATGGCCTGTAACAGTAACTGCTGAGTGACCTCTCCCTGTCCTTTTCTCTACTCACAAGCCTTTTGTTATATTTTGTCTCCTCTGTCCAGCTGAGGAGAGGGGTGATAGAGCAGGTTTGGTGGGCACCTGGTGACCAGCCAGAGTCAACCCACCACATGTATTACTTTCATTCTCAGTAAAACTGTTTCATGTGTGCTACTGAGTTTATACAGTGTTTTTACTAGCTAGCTGAATGGCCACAGTCCACTGTCAACACAGGAGTCCTAGGGAAGAGTGTGGTCACTGTTTAGCACTCAGAGATCAGCTACTGTCAGTAACTAGTGAAATAACTGACCACAAGGAGAATATGAATGTACACAGAATTTGCTGATTTTTCAATCCCAGTGTGTATTTTTAGAATCTTCTTTTTATTCTGAATCTGTTGAAGTAAGAAATTACTTCAATATCCCATACTTTCCTGGAAATGATGATTTCAATACAATCTATAATTTCCTTGGTTCTGTTTTACTGTCAGCAGGAAACAGTGACACTCCCTTGGAAGGAAATGTTGATTGCTATTTTGATGTAAGATCTTGTTAGAAAAACAGAAAAGGGTTGCATGTGCTGATCATACAGATTATGTTTGTTCTATCTATGTCTGCCTTAGAAGGAAACAGGTGGGAATATAATTATCTTCCTGTAGCTTCTAGCTTTATTTACTTTTGCTTGCTGGCAAAAGCCTCTGTAAGTGCCAGAGACTGACAGATGAGCCTTTCTGTCATAGGCTTTAAGGAAGTGCTTATGTCATATTGCTGTAGGTTTAACAGTGTACAGCTTTTTTTTTTTCCTGACTATAACATCTGTATCTTTTGACCCTTAAAAAGATACAAGGTAAAGAGATATAAATATATAATAAACCATTAAAAAAATCAAAGTACAACAAAATACAGGGATCTGGAGAAAAATCAATATTTTCGAAAACAGTAGTAGCACTCTTCAACATGTGAAAGTCTAATTAATGGTATGATTATTCACCGGTGGTTGTTTTATTGCTATGGTATTCAGAAGCACCAGCTAATAATAAGGCTGGTTTTGTTCTTTCAGCTGCAGTCTAGAAAACAGATATCTGAAGTGCTTATTTATTCTTATAGTCAGTCACATGCAAAATGAACTAAGTTTTGCAGTCGCAAAGACACTATTTTCAGACTCTTTTGAGATGAATCCTGGGTTATGATTGTCTGTGTACTGCCCAGTATGATATAGACTCTGCATATCTTGTAGCTATATATGAAGGTTGCTGCTGTTGGCTGACTTTCATTTTTTGCAATACAAAAATGGAAATCAGTCACAGATTCTTACAGACTGGGTACTGTAGGCCTGTGAGTGGGGTCTTATAAAGTGTTGGTAACTGATGTGCTTTTAAAATCTGTTATGGTTGCTGCTGGAAGAGTCGTGTAAATCTAGTGGTGGCTCATAGCTGGACTGCTGTGATGAACCTTAAGTGTGCCCAATGGGCAGCTGGAGGNAATGCACCTGATGTACGTGAGAGTTGATGTTGTAATAGGTTTGTGTGGCAAGGTTTTGGTAGCAGGGAGCTTCTCTGAGAAGCTGCCAGAAGGTTCCTGCATGTTTGATAGAACCAATGACAGCTGGCTCCAGGTCAGACCCACCACTGGCCAAGGCTGAGACAATCAGGAATAGTGGTAGCTCCTGTAGGGGAACATATTTAAGAAAGGGAAAAAGTTGCTGCAGAACAGCAATTGCAGTTGAAGAGAAGAGTGAGAATATGTGAGAGAAACAGCTCTGCAGACACCAAAATCAGTGAAGAAGGAGGGGCAGGAGGTGCCCCAGGCCTGGGAGCTGAGGTTCCCCTGCAGCCTGTGAGCTGACCATGGTGAGGCAGCTGTGCCCCTGCAGCCCATGGAGGTCTAAGGTGGAGCAAAGATCCTCCTGTAACCTGTGCAGGACCCCACACCATAGCATGTGGGTTCCTGAAGGGGGATGTGACTCTGTGGGAAGCCCAGGCTGGAGCAGGTTTGCTGGCAGGACTTGTGATCTCACAAGTGTGGGGGACCCCTGACAAGGAAGGAGTGGCAGAGACAACTGTGATGAACTGGCCACAGCCCCAGTCCCTCATCTCCCTGTACCACTGCAGGTGAGGAATTAGAGAAAACCAGGAGTGGAATTAGGCCTGGGAAGAAGGGAGAGGTGGGGGAAAGGTGTTTCAAGATTTGGTTTGATTTCTCATTGTCCTGCTTAGATTTGATTAGTAATAAATAAAATTAATATTCCCAGGTTGATTCTGCATGGCCTGTAACAGTAACTGCTGAGTGACCTCTCCCTGTCCTTTTCTCTACTCACAAGCCTTTTGTTATATTTTGTCTCCTCTGTCCAGCTGAGGAGAGGGGTGATAGAGCAGGTTTGGTGGGCACCTGGTGACCAGCCAGAGTCAACCCACCACATGTATTACTTTCATTCTCAGTAAAACTGTTTCATGTGTGCTACTGAGTTTATACAGTGTTTTTACTAGCTAGCTGAATGGCCACAGTCCACTGTCAACACAGGAGTCCTAGGGAAGAGTGTGGTCACTGTTTAGCACTCAGAGATCAGCTACTGTCAGTAACTAGTGAAATAACTGACCACAAGGAGAATATGAATGTACACAGAATTTGCTGATTTTTCAATCCCAGTGTGTATTTTTAGAATCTTCTTTTTATTCTGAATCTGTTGAAGTAAGAAATTACTTCAATATCCCATACTTTCCTGGAAATGATGATTTCAATACAATCTATAATTTCCTTGGTTCTGTTTTACTGTCAGCAGGAAACAGTGACACTCCCTTGGAAGGAAATGTTGATTGCTATTTTGATGTAAGATCTTGTTAGAAAAACAGAAAAGGGTTGCATGTGCTGATCATACAGATTATGTTTGTTCTATCTATGTCTGCCTTAGAAGGAAACAGGTGGGAATATAATTATCTTCCTGTAGCTTCTAGCTTTATTTACTTTTGCTTGCTGGCAAAAGCCTCTGTAAGTGCCAGAGACTGACAGATGAGCCTTTCTGTCATAGGCTTTAAGGAAGTGCTTATGTCATATTGCTGTAGGTTTAACAGTGTACAGCTTTTTTTTTTTCCTGACTATAACATCTGTATCTTTTGACCCTTAAAAAGATACAAGGTAAAGAGATATAAATATATAATAAACCATTAAAAAAATCAAAGTACAACAAAATACAGGGATCTGGAGAAAAATCAATATTTTCGAAAACAGTAGTAGCACTCTTCAACATGTGAAAGTCTAATTAATGGTATGATTATTCACCGGTGGTTGTTTTATTGCTATGGTATTCAGAAGCACCAGCTAATAATAAGGCTGGTTTTGTTCTTTCAGCTGCAGTCTAGAAAACAGATATCTGAAGTGCTTATTTATTCTTATAGTCAGTCACATGCAAAATGAACTAAGTTTTGCAGTCGCAAAGACACTATTTTCAGACTCTTTTGAGATGAATCCTGGGTTATGATTGTCTGTGTACTGCCCAGTATGATATAGACTCTGCATATCTTGTAGCTATATATGAAGGTTGCTGCTGTTGGCTGACTTTCATTTTTTGCAATACAAAAATGGAAATCAGTCACAGATTCTTACAGACTGGGTACTGTAGGCCTGTGAGTGGGGTCTTATAAAGTGTTGGTAACTGATGTGCTTTTAAAATCTGTTATGGTTGCTGCTGGAAGAGTCGTGTAAATCTAGTGGTGGCTCATAGCTGGACTGCTGTGATGAACCTTAAGTGTGCCCAATGGGCAGCTGGAGGTCCCACAAAATTTTGTGGAAACCTAGTAGTGGGATTTCAGATAGTAAGTGGGCTGTGTATAGTAATGTCAATTATGAACAATTATGTTCATTACTGCTGGCAGGGAAATGGTAGCCTGAGCCCCAGTGTAATGAAATTTATTATATGAAAAATAGCCATACCCACTCAGACGAAAAGTCTGTTGCGACCAGTCACCTTATGTAGACAATTCAGTGAATCTGTCCATTCTCTGTTGTGTAAGTTACTGGTAGATGGCTGAGGATTGCGGTATACTTAGAAGTTGAATTAGCATGTAAAACAGAAACAATATAAAGATTACCAGATGGCATGGCTTGTATTGTTTCCCTGTCCCATGCCTGTTAAGTGGATAAAACAAAGGCTGCTCGGTTCTGCTGGATTTTGACACTATGGTTCAGGGTAATGCTTCTCTTTGCCGCCTCTGGGATGTGATTACTTTTGGTGGCCACCTTTCCTAAATTCTGTTTGCAGTTTTTCATGCTGTGACCCACTGTCTTAAACTATTTAGTGTATGCTTGTGAGCGAGTACATCTGCTTTTCACGTGAGTAGATCAGATAGTCTCTCTACCAGAACTGGTTTTATCAGCCAGAGCTTCAGATATAGCTGAACATCTAAGGACAGCTTTTAAAGATAATGACTAAACAAGGAAATAGATAGTATTGTAATGTGTCATAGCTGATGAGACACGCAGACGTTTTTGAACTTTGGAAAGAGTAAAAGCTGTTTCTCAGGAATTAAATTCTATGTATGATTGTAATTCCTAAATTTGGTAATTTTGGGCATAGCACTATTTGTGCTCATCTTCCTCTTTCTTGGGTCCCTTCAAATCCATTTACTCAAGGTTAGAAATAATGATACTTGCTTCTGCACAGAGTAGAGTAAAGTTTCAATTTGATACTGAAATCCTAAATGTTACAAATTATTTAGATCTTGCTAATAATGATGAAAGCAAACAGTCAAAAGTCATAAAAAGTACCTGGCTAAACAAGCCTACAATAAATAAATAATCTAGTTGAGTGAGCCTTTTATCCTTGCTTCCCCCTCATCCCTGGCACATATTATGCATAGCTCATACTTAGCAATATTTTTCTGAAGTTTATTTGTAGAAGGACTAATTCTGTTTTGCTCTACATTTGAATTTTTAGATGCTAGTGTATGCTCCTAAGAAGTTTGACTTTTTCCATGAAAGACAATAATTTCTTGTCACTGAAATATTACTGGTGAAAGTAGTTTGTGCACTAGAGTTTAGTATGTTAGTTTAGTATGTTCAAAGAAAAAGTCTTTCATGTGGATTATTCCATGTGTGAGATTCACATTCAACTATTTTTCAATTTAAAATCCTGGTCTGTTTTATAAATTGTTTAAGGTTTGCTGTGTTATAGGCCATAAACAGTAGCATTTCAGAAATAGATGAGTGATTTCTCTGGGTATGTATTAATTTATTTAACAAGTACTAACAAAATCTTTGCAGGAAAGACCTCTTAGGTGGTGTCTGTCAGTCTTCTGGTCACTTTAGTTCTTATCAAACCCCTCTGCAATTAAGCCATTCAGTTGTGCAGAAATTGTTAGAGAAGAGTAGGAGTTGGTCTCCTATTGACTCAAAATAGCATATTCAGCCAGATTCAGTGCTCCTAGCCACCATACACGATTCAACTCTTAAGAAGCGCTAATGAGATTTAACTGGGATTACGCTCTAGCACTGCCCACTTACACAAATGGCCAGAAAGCCACCCTACCCCCTACAGGGTGCTCAGTGCTGTCATGTGGTGCCCCTTCTGTTAACCTCAGAAATCCCTGAGCACAGACTGAGTGTAATAGGCTAACTGTCTCTTGTTTGAGAGATAAATGAATCCCAGTGGTAAAGCTTGAGCCACAAGGTTGCTGTATCCTACCCAGGTGTAAGAGAGGTTTGTAGCCATACTGGAGAACTTCAGAGAGAGTGAGAGAGATCATCTCATCGCATCACAGATCTTAACTGGACTTTTCGCAAACAATGATGAAGTTAAGAAACAAAGCTTGAAATAAACTTTTTACACCCCTTCCTGCAGATTTATAGGACTAAAAAGAGCTCGTGCCTGCCCATATGGAATTTTTTTGGCAGAAACATAGTTATCTTAAGCTTTTCAAGATATTCTTTATTATTTGTGAAAATAACTTGAGTGTAAAAACTGTGTTTGAAGTAGATAAGCTCCCAAGAGCTGGGCTTTTTGCCTTTTGAGTCAAATACACCAGTAGGCAAGTAACATGGTCTTACAATATGTCCAGCTTTCTAAAGGAGCCTCTGAAGCATTTAAAGGTCAAGACATTACCTACTTTAAGTGCCTGTGACACTTGGCTTAAGTAGAAGTTTGCACAAAGGCATTTGGTCTTTCAATATTTTCCTACCTCCTCTCTTGCGCTGAAAATTATTATCTCAGTGATGAATTAAGTGACTTCTAATTTCCAAGGCATTTCAGGATAGAGTACATGGAAAATATAGTATGTGCATGCAAAATGTACTTTGTAGACAAACTGCTGAACTAAACATGTGATTTGCATTCTTGGTTTGAATTCTGGTTTATTGTGCCAGTCCTGTAGTCGGCTGGAATGATCACATATCTGTAGCAGGGAGCGTCTCATTATATCATAAGCCTTCATGTCTTTAACATTTGAATTATTCAGAGGAAAATTGCAAGGTAGCAGAGAGATCAGTTACCAGTAAAATACAAGTTATTTATTGCTGCAGCCATGGGATGAAGGAAGCAATTTTCCAGAGGAGCTTACCTTCTCACCTGTGAGTAGCTTCTAGACTCTTAGCTCGCTGCCTTAAAAGATTGATCTCGATTTTATGATTCTTTTAATCAGTATTGTTTGCTGGGGATTAGAGGCCTCATCACAAATCCTGTCTCCTCCAGGGCCTGGTGTTGCTAATGCTGTCCCACATATCTGTGCCCATGACCAGCCCTGTAGCAGGCTAGTGAAAGTGTGGCATGAGATCTAGCCATGAAGGCTGGCACTTCACACCAGCCCCGAGAGCTGATCTGCTGTTCAGGTGCCATAGGGCAGTGCTACTGGATCTGCTCAGCATTTCCTTCCAGGTACAGGCAGTGCTTGTTGTTTGGTTGGTTGTTTTTTAAGAATTTTGTAGCTAGTCTCAGGAATCTAAATCCTGCAAAGTTCATAATATAAAGCCTATGCAGCAGCTTCAATCATCACTCTGAATCATTGGGCTTCTGGCAATTTATTATAAGCTCTGATGCAGCAGTTTTTTTTTACCATTCCCTATTTACTTCAAATGTTTTAAATGTAGAAGTCAAAGTTCAATTTCTAAATAAAAGTTTAAAGGTAAACAGTTTGGTCTCCCTTGACTCTCATTTTTTTCATTTTCTCTTTTGGTTTCAAGGAGTTTTTATTTTAAATGTTAGACAAAAGCTGCTTCATATATTGTCAGCATGTGTAGACAGTGTACACAGACACTGGCAAGTTTCTGGCAGGTCAGAAAGAAAAGATAGTGAGTTATTTTTATACAGTAAGCTATAGTTATTTACTGAAGCTTCCAGTAAAGTCCTGTTTAACTTTGATTTTGCGCCTCCAACTTTTGTCTACAGAGTCTCAGAACGCTTAAAATCTAGATATTTTTCTTATGTAGGAGTTCTAAAGAATTTGTTGATGGGAAACTTTGAAAAAAGCACTTCTCTAGTTAAAAAAGCCCAAAAACTTACATAGTCAAAAACTTGTCATGGGTGGACTCCACCTTCAAGTCAAAAGATGGTTAATCACATTTCTTAGGTAGCTTGAAAGCACCTTGAGCTTGGTGTCTCTTCAGTTCCCTGTATGGCCACATCAATGAAGCTGGCTCCTAACTTCCAAGAACTAGCTCCTTTTGGACATATCTGAAGGAGACATGGGAGATAAAATTGTGCTTGACTCTTTCTTTACATATGTGTGATTTGAGCCATAGTGAATAAATAGTGGTGTTCTCTTTCCTGCTTGAAATGGCAACTCCCATCTGACTACAAAACAATGAAAGCATTTATAAGAAAGACTGAAACAAAATTGTCCTTTTTTATTAGCCAGGCTATGAATTTGCTCTTGAACACTATAGAGGTAAGCATGTCTGGGGAGGGTTCTTGTGTTGAGCCCTTACAGCCTGGATTTGTTATCCTGTAAAGCAATCCCCTGCTTTACAAACTGGCTGTTGAAATAAATAGGACAATGACAAGATGGACTGTGTGTCAGCAGTGTAGCATTGGCAAGCAGCTCACCATGGCTGCTGAGGATGTGGTTTCCTGGGTGAGTCTAACAGAAGTATTAAATGGCAGTTGTGGCAGATGTTTCCCTGGAGACTTTAATCCCTCCCTGAATTAACACACTCTCATACTGCACAGGAGGAAGAAATATGCCCACCTTTTCCTTCTGAATACAGAAGAAATTTACATCACGTTGTCCAACTTGTTATTGCTCATGTCAGTGGAAACAGGCTAGAGAGAATAAAATGTGACTCCTTGTCCACATCTCATTTCCTTCTTCCACAGAATACATGACTGTGTTCTAACAACTTAGGTCTAATTAATGGGCTTGGAGCCAACAGATGGCACAAAGCCTTTGGGAATGGAATTCAGTGGAGTGTCTAATTCCAAATGAAAGGACACACAGCAAATCCTTAATCTACTGGGAGCCGATTGAAGCAACTGTTCATATGTGAGCAGCTTGTGTTCAGGCAAGACACTGTCTCATCACATCTGTTTTAAACTTATTTAAGAGCATTAAGGAAAACCATCTTCAATTACTTACACCTGGAAAGCTAGTCTTCTGCCTGTTGCCCTTTGAAAAATGTAGGTTTAGACAGTGTCACTGCAATGTATGTGCAAGCTATTTTGCCATAGCTTCAGTTCTTACTAACAGTCTGCTGAGGACTTATCCCAGCCACGGGGAGTAATCGCATTGCGGGATTGTTGCTGTATAGTGTTGCACCTGGAGTGAAAGATCCATTAGTCAGAGTGTAGGATACAAGCACCACCAAAAGAAGTGAAAGCAAGTGATTTTTCTTAGTGTAGGCTTCTGGATTTGATACTAGACTTTGGTCTTTTCCTGCTTGCCTAACTCTTGTAAGTGGGATGGTAGAGAGAATGCTACAGATGTTGTTCTGCTTCAGGAAGCTTATTGGTATGCCAGCAGTATCCAGAAGTTCCAGAGCAGGAGTATGGCTTCATTGCATGAGGTCTGCTCAGAGGTCGTATGGAAATGTCCCTGCCTAAAGAATTTTGCCAGGGTAACTCGAGGGGACAATATGAGATGATGCGTGGGTGCCCATCAATTTGGCTATTGTTTCTGATTAATGAAGGTGCATGAGTGAAACTGATTGGAAACATATCCAATACTTTCCAAATCACTATGTCTGATAACTGCCCAGAGGCTGGAGGGGTTCTAGAGCAGTGTTATGCTGACAGTTAATAATGCAGAGTTTGAGGACTGTATTCTTCTCTGGTCATACATACTGAAGAAGCTACAAGGCTAATCTCCATGTAGGAAAGCTGTCAGGAGTGTGGTATGGTAATGAGACATATCTGTATATCTGCAGAGTTCCACAATGGAGAAATGGTCTCAACTGCTAAAGTAAGATTTGGGGTGGAGAAAAGAACTTTTTCTATGTGGTGCCCTCCAATGAGCCAGAATTAGCTAAGCTTTAAAGGTGCTACTGCATGGGAAACAGTTCCTTAAGGTTGCTATTTGTAGAGCCTTCACAGTTAAAAAAAATGCCTACCTCTTGGTTGAATGAAAATGTTTCCATATGTTATCTATGTGTTGATTTTTACACAAGCACATTGAAACAATTTTGGAATTCAGAATAAAGAGTATCAAGGAGAGATAACGGTAAGGTACTGGATTTGGCAGCTTGGAGCTAATTTTTAAGCTGGTTGAAGGAAATTACTTTCTGAAGGTAGATTCATGGTCAGTCTCCTGTAGGGTTTTGCTTACAATGTCAGGATTCTCCTGGAATGCAAAGCGTTCCTCTGCTGAACTGTCTATATAAGTAGTGAGATCAGATTAAGGCCAAAAAGCAAGTTTGTCTGCTACTACTTCAGGCTTGCATTTGCTGCAAGGGATTTTTAGAGTGTGCCTTTTAGTGTTGTTCTCTTTTAGGACACAAGGAAAATGCTACAAATCTTCCTCTCTTCCAGTTACCCTGGATCACAGAGAGGTTCTTGCTTGACTGTAATGTGACCAACTGCTCTGATTGGCAAGGAGCACATGTGAGATCTGGAGGCTAAAGCAGCCAGTGTAGTATAAGATTATTTAACCCTTAATTCTCAGGCTGACTGTTCAGAGCTGCCCCTTTTTTTTCCTCAGTGGATACATACAGTAGGGTTAGAGCTTGACTTACTTCTTAGCCTATTATTTTATCTCATCACCCTGCCTTGTTTTTCAAATTATTAATGAAACTATAATTTCTAAAGCATATTTTAAATTCTGTGTAAAGGTGAGTCCAAAGGAATTGTTACTGACTGGGCCTCTAAAACTTTGAACACTGTCAATATCATTCTCACAAATTAAGCTCCAGCTCTACTCTCTGGCAGATGTGAGGACATTTGCCATACTATTTGGATTTTCTAAGTTTTCTAAAAATTTCACTCATTGATCAAAGGGCAGTTTCACTCAGGGAAAATACTATTTTTCTTGATGGTTGTTGGGAAAAAAGTGCTCTCACCTGCTCTCTGGTTTTGTTTGTTTGGTTTTTTTCTTTAATTTTCTTTAGTTACTTCCATGAAAAAATATCAGGGAAGGAAGTAGTATGAGCATGGAAGATTCACCCGATCTTCATTGTCAGTCCCTTCAATGCCTTACACATTCCCATGTAGGTGCCAGGTTGCTGCATTCTATGTGTTAATGTACTAACAAGCAAAGTTTGGACAATATTATCCTGGCTACTCATGCTGTGGAACCACTCCTTTTATACTAACACCAGACCTTTCTTGTGCCTTCAGTGTGTCAAGAAACAGTCTGGGAGGTCTTTAAGACATTCTGGGATAGACTGCCAGAGCGTGAAGAATATAACACCTGGATGAGCCTGTGTGAAGAAGGAATGATGAGTATCTTTGAAATGGGCATGAACTTCAGTCAGTCTGAGGAGCACCGGAGTCTGATTGAGAAGGTGAGTGGAGCACCTGCTTACTGTTTTCTCATGGGTGAGGGCATAATGTCTCACTGCCATGTGGACCTTGGCACATCACAGGCAGTAATGTATGGAGCCCTTGAAATGAACAGACATGAATATTCCAGCTCTTCGATCAACAGTTCTAAGGTCAGTTCCAAAACAAAATTGTGGCTGATCTAATGGAGGAAACAGCAACAATGCTGAAGAGAACATTGTCTTCCATAGGTATGACAAGTAGATGGTGTCTCACCTCTTGTTTCAAGGGGCATCATGACAGGGGTCAGTCTATGGTGTGTTTGCCCCTGTGGCATGTAGAGCCTTCCTGCCCAGAGCTGTACATGGAGATGCTCTCAGTGCAACTGGTTCTTTGAAGCTGGAAGCTCTGAGCTGTATTTCTGATGCTACCACGACACATGGCAAAATTGCCAGTTTGATGTTCTGTAGGTTTGTGATGTCTGTGCACTGCTGCCTGCCTGAAATGAGAGTAGCTATAAATACAAAAAGCTCTGATGTCCTGTGAAGGCAGGACATTGTCACCATGGGGAGTTGCAGAGGTTAAAATCAGAGTATGAGTGTAAAACAAGTAAAAAAAAAGAATTGAATATCTTGGTATGTTTTCTGTTAATGCAGATCAAGCAAGCTTATTTTAGCTTAAAGAAAACAAAAAGAGCATATAGCCAAACTAAAGAAGCCAATCTCAAATGAAATATAAAGATGTATTTTCAGGAGTTTATGAATTTTAAAATTAAGTGCTTAACTTTGTATTCATCTAAGATACAGTAGATAGCTTGATTTCTCTGGATAAAAGGCTGTCTCAAAATGTACGGTGCTTTATGGATCTTTAAGATTACAATGTCTTCTACTTTTAAAAGCTAATGGATGAGTAGTTTTACGAAATTTTTATAAGTCTGAAATGTGTGATCCCATAGAATCAGTAATTTTTCAGTGTGGATGCACTATTTCCCCTTCTGTTCTTTTATGGACATCTATGCTAGGAATGTGCAATAAGGAATGTGAATATGGAAACTGTTGTAGATAATGGAGAGAAGGGGGGGTGGTGGTTCTGAGCCTGCATGTTAGTCTCACAAGTGATGTCAACCAAAGTCTGCTTCAGTGATGTCTGATGATGCTGTTGTCCTTAGAAGACTTTGCAAAGAGATTGAGAGAAATAAAATTTATGTGATGTTTCTATGTGCACAGTGCATGTATCATTGTTTTATGTAAGATTTTGGGAGCGAGATGATCTATAGTGGGAGCATATTAAAATAAACCAAAATGACTTTTGTAAAGAGGATGATACATCTAACTTCCACTGCTGCTCTACCTTTTTGGGTATGGCTCTGAAGCATTACAGTGGAGTCAGATAAAGTGCTCTGTGTTTGATGATCTTCTCAGGAGGTTTATGTGTAATTTAGGTTTTCTCTTTCCTGTAGGTGGATATATTACTTTCAGCATTGTAATATTCTGGAAAAAGACTGTTCATCCTTCTATTTGCTTTCAGCACAGTTGGTAAAAGGTGACGATTGTTGGGCTGATTTGATGGCAGACTAGTCAGTGACAAGAGGGACTGAATCCTGTGATCATTGTGCTCCACATAAAATATCACAAATTTATCAAGTGATTTTTTTTTAAATAAAAAACCTGAACTCAATTTAACTTTTAACCAAAGACTGCAGGCAAGAGCACTCTATTCCATTCTTCAATAAGCCACCTTCAAAAGATCCAATAGTGTATTTTTGAATACCTGGGTCAGAGTGTGTATTTAATTGCTAGCTCTAGTAGGGACTCACTTTTCTCATCTGTGGTCATGCACAAAATTTTTGTCAGAGCAGGAAACCTTTTTAAAGCAGCTCTGAGAATGTTAAGTTCAAACAGGTGCAGTGGATACATCTCTGCTAAGAATATCCTTCCTCCCATCATTCTGTTCTTTCCACTCTCATCAGCTAAGTTGTCCAATTAGCATGGTCAAGCCTTTCCACTACTTGTGAGACTTTGTTTACCTCTCATTAGCACATGTTCATGGTTAGCCATTGCCATTTTCCCCCATTCCTTACATTTGATCTCTAGAGTGCTGACCGCTTCTCGTTAAAGGCTGCCATAATTTCCCAGTGTGTACAGTGCTACATAGTGTGCGTGTGTGATATATGTGAATAGTCCACACTGTTGCTTGAAAGGAAGTTTCATTTCTGCCTGGCACTGTAGGAAAGCAGCATACATGCTTAGCAGTAGTTTTTTTCTTTGGCCGTTACATGCCTCATTAAATACCAGGTCCTTATAATCTTCCTCTGCTCTCCAATGTCTGTAAATCATCTGTGGTTAATTTCAAGAGTTTTGTTTAGAGCCTGCAGCTGATAAAACTAACTCTGATTTTCTTTTGGTATGTATCGGTTGTTACTGCCAAGACATCACTCTACCACCTCTTTTGTATTGGCTGTGTTGCAGTTTCTGGCATTCTTATTTCAAGTGTCTTTTTGTATTACTTTTTGGTAGATAGCACATTTTTTTACTTTATAAATTACTGAAAAAATGCAGCAGTTCTGGAGTAGTTGGTTTTGATGCCTGCTGATGCAGATGTACGGTCAAGTGTATCCTTATGTAGTTTGTGGTTCTTAAAACCCCCCAAACAAATAGAAAACCACAATATGCAGAATATAGTGCAAACGTTGAGCTTCTATTAGAAGATACTGCTGAGTATCTTCACCATATAGACACCCTGCAAATACCTTAATTTCTTACATTTTTAAATTTCAGATTGACTAGAAGTGTATATGTTTATATAATGAAAACGAGTATCAGGTCTTGTTGTTAATAGAATTGTGATTAGAAGAGGAGGAAAAACATACAATTCCTTCCTAGGGTGTATATATTAAAAAAAACCAAAAAACCCTTTACTAAAACCTGTTTCAAAACATTTTACTTTCCATTTCTTCTTTAGCCTGACATAATATAACAGAAAACAAGGGAATAGGACACAAGTGCATATGAAACTTCTGCTGGTTTGTAATAGAGGCTGTATTAGCATTTGGCTGTTTCACATGCTGACATTTCGAAGCTGGTCTTTGGCTGCGGGGCAAAAAAAGTGTTGGTGGTTTTCTTGGGTGGTTGCTATGTGCAATTTTACAGCCTTTTGATTAATATGCTTTTGACTGCCAGTGTGCCCTGAACCCAGCTCACACTGATGTCTCTATCAAACAGAACATATTTAACTCAGCAAAACAAGTAGACAGACTTCTGTGTGACAATATTGTTTGATAAGTGGAGAGAACCTGAACTACTGATGGTCATACTTACCTATTTAACTGCCACACATCATGTTAAGTCATGGTGGTCTGAGACAACTGTTGTGACATTTCTGTTCATCAGTGTGCTTAAAGCAAGCAAAGATGCCCTCTAATTTTTATGACTAAGTCATTTTTCTGTTGGTCAGTTAATTTCAGGCCATTTTTTAATTCATCAAAATCCTGCAACTTGACGTTTTACTGTTCCTGGAGAATTCAGGGAATTTAGGTTTTATGAGTAGACTCAAATGGAAGTTGAAGGTAAATAGGCCCTCATCTTTCCAAACTGAATCTCCTTCCAAATCCACAGCAAAATGTGGCTTAAAGCATGATATTGGAGTGCTTCAGCATAAAGTTCTGTCTGCCTCCCACATTTCCAATGTGGACATGTATTAGGGCAAATCTATCCTTTATGGCAAATTGCATGTTACAATTTCTACTTTTCCAGACCTCAATCAAATTTCAGAAAGTAAAGTTTTAGTGATTTGCTCTTCCTTACAGATCTAATGAAAATCTACAATGACAAGACATGTTGAGAAAAGGTGTAATGAGAAATGAAGAATTAAGGGAGCTCATGTAACTTAATCCGTTGAGCAGATACTCAGCTATACCTGCTGAGGGCTCACACACAGCCCCAGGTGTATGTAACAAAGCATATATGACAGTGTTGGGCATATGAAATGGGCCAACATGGATTAGGTTATGAATCCTTTTCAAAGGAAACAGGTCTGTGTGATTTTTGATTTCTTGTGAGAGAGCGAGTCGTGCTGTGCACACCTTTTGGTGGGTCTGAGAACCAAGAGTTAAGCTCAGAGTTAGCAATGGAAAGGAGTTTGTAGTGCAGCTTTACTTGAGAACCAAAGGGCAGTTTCCCCAGAAATCCCCCAAACTGTGATGGGAAGTGCTAACCTACCAAAAGGCAACTTGAAAAGCTCCTGGGACAAGACAAAAACACCACGATGATGTTGACTCATCAGTACTTTAATTTAGTATTGACTTTCCAGCCAATCTGCATCCCTATCTGTTTCAGTGTGTTTGCAGCACAGACTAGTTTCTCAGTGACAGATTAGGGGAAAAGGGGTGGAAGGCAACCTTGCCTTAGGATGCCTGAATGGGCATCCTTAGCATGCTGAAATGGGCACTTAGCAATGTAAAATAAATGATTTTGCCTGAGTTCTGAGAACTCTGTTCCAAGGTGGGATGCAGCATCCCAATGTTGAGAGTCATTTGTAACCACTTACTCCCAGTTCTGTAGTTTGAATACCTCACAGAAGTAGATGATTTTGTCTTCCTAAGGTTTCTGCAGCAGAAACCTCCCTTTCCCTATCTCTCTTCTTTTTGCTCTGTGAAATTCCCTGCTAACCATTGTCTGTCTCTGTTTAATCACAGAATATTCTGAGTTGGAAGGGACCCACAAGGATCACTGCGTCCAATTCTTAAGTGAATGAGCATCAAACCCACAACCTTGGTGTTATTACCACCATGCTCCAACCAAAGGAGATTATCTCAGGGCCAAACAAATGTCCCAACCACAATTTCCAGTCCTTTATGTTTTTTTTTCTTTGCATAAAAGACCTCTAGTTTCTTCTAAATCTGGGATAAAAAAATCAGGTCTTGTCTACTCTTTCACACCCCACATTTCCCCTTATGAATGTGAAAAAAAAATTTCTATTGCCCTCCTCTGAGTCATAATGTCAGATTTCCTTCACCTTCTTTCTTGTCCCCACACTTACTTTTCTCCTGTTGACTTTGACTTTTTTCATTTTAAATTTTAGCCTCCTCTAACTTAAAAAGAAAACCCCTCAGCCTTTGCCACAAATATGCAAATAGAATAATTACCTTCAGTTGCTTCTCCAAATCTTACCTTGTCTCCCTTCCGTGTCTTAGGCAATTTCTCTGTTCATTCTCTCTGGTCACTCTGCTCTAATTCCAGCCTAAACCTTCCTTTCTGGTCTCTCCTTTGCACCTGACACAGCACAAAAACTGTCAGCTATGAAGCCTGTGCTCATCTCTTTCCAGGCAAAACTCAAAACCAATGTTTCATCTTCATCATCCTTGTCTGATCATCTCCTTTACTTTGCAAATCTCTTATTTTTCCTCATTTACTGTGTTTTGCTGTTTGCCTCTAGATAGCACTGCCTAACACATGCTGAAGAATAATTTCTATGTTGAGAGTTCACCTCTGCTGTGGAGCTGATTTCTCCTGGACAGACTGGAACCTTAGCTTGTTTCTGACACCTTTCCATGGATCTCTTCATTTCAAGTTGAGCATGGTTAAAACAGTGTCTGTTCCACTAAGCTGTCCCTGCTATCTCTCCCCTTGCTGTAGGCCATATCTTTGCCTTACCTGTCAGGGATGTGCCTCAGAGCACTGCTACCCATCCTTTCCCTATAGCTTCAGTTCCGGACATTGTGATGCATTTCCTTGAATTACCCTCAGTGCTGTGGCCTTGTCTTCATGAGAGTGTGATTCTGACCTGCACCATGGTGGGGGATCAGGACAGGCAGAGAGAGAATCACTTCTTGGTATGACCTTGCTGTTGTAAATGGTGTATATGGTTGGGTGCAATCAAGTATGCTTGGTGTGGTACTACACAGACAGGATTAAACTAATAGATTATTTCAGATCCCCTTGACATTTCCTCTACCTTTTTCTCCTGCCTAGGATTACCTCCAAGATATTTTGTCTTCTGTGCATAAAAACTGTCTGTTAGGATCAGGCAACAGTAGCCTATATAACTGCTTTTCTCTAAGTTCATAGAATCATAGAATCATAGAATTGATTGGGTTGGAAAAGACCTCCGAGATCATCAAGTCCAACCCTTGGTCCAACTCCAGTCCCTTTACCAGATCATGGCACTCAGTGCCACGTCCAATCTCAGTTTAAGAACATCCAGGGATGATGAATCCACCACCTCTCTGGGCAGGCCATTCCAATGCCTGATTACTCTCTCAGTAAAGAACTTTTTTCTGATATCCAACTTAAATTTCAGCTGGCTGAGTTTTAGAGTAACAAAAGCTTATCCAGTTGGTATTGTATGTGATTTGTGATATTGTGACAGCCTGTATTGAGTGCTCTGGACTTGTATTAATTGGTGAGAATTTAGCATATATAAAACTAACCATTGAAACAGGAGAGCACTAGTGCAACTGATGCAAAACTCAGCTCCTAGCTTTAGAAGAATTGGTATAATAATTATGTCAGGAAGATAATTAATTTTGTACAAAGCATCTGCCAGAGGTACCAACACTTAGTAAAAACTCCCCTTGAGCTTTGGTGTGGCTGCTGCTGTTATGTAGAGCTATTTATAGATCATTTCAAGTATTCAAAGGGTAAAGGCATTAAATAATCTTTGCAGGTCCATGTGCAGGAGATGTGTTTCCAACTTCAGTTTCTTAATGAAGGAACTGAGTCAGAGAGGTGAGGTGTCTTGGCAAACACTATTTTGTACAAAATGAGGAACCAAACCAATATTCAAACTCTAGAGCCTGCGGCTTCAAATTAGGGGGAAAATGTGCCTGTTTGCAATGAAGATCAAATATGCCAGTGCTTGCCCCCACCCCAGACTGAAATGCAAATTAGATGTTTAATGGAGGAAGACTGTCACACTATAAACTATTGCAGACCATGCTAGTTTAGCAATAGAGGATGCTCATTTTCACATCCTCTGTTGAAACCCCCCCTACATTTAACATTATAAAAAACCAGTCATACCTTTCAGTCTGTAGGACTCATCCAAAATGTGTGAGTCTGTTTTTCAGTCCTCTGTAGACTGTAAGAAACTGAAGATCATACTTTCCTTTTGAATTTACTGTAGAAGCTGAGATTTTACTTGTGACATAAAGCTGCAAGGTAGTAATTGTCTGTCTACAAGTTTTGCATTGGCATATAAGTTTTCATGGGTGACGGATCATTCTTTTATCAACTCATTTGTAATTGAAAGTTTATGCATTTGCTGTTGTTTTTGCAATAGCTTTACATCATTACACAGCAACCAAATATAAGGTGAGAGTTTTTTCTGTTATTTTGCAGTGGCATATTTTGTCTGAGAAAGCATGGTGAAAAGTACAGTCATTTAAAGCATGTGGTCTTTTAAAGTTATTTTATTTCTTGAAATATGTGATTTGTGGTGAAGAGAGAATATTCTGTCCTGAATTAGGTGAATTAAGGAATAGTCCTCGTAAGCTATACAGAGGCTTTCATTCAAAGGCAATCATACAGTATTAGGCTGTGCCAGTTTACTGCAAAATTGGATGAGAACTTAATGATTTGATGGTTTTTAAAAACACAGATGTGGAGACAGTGAGTAATGTTTGTTATTCTGGGTCTTGGCCATTAAAATAATAATTTGACATTCCAGGTTTGGTTCTTAGAAGTTCATCTTATAATTCACTGAGTAGATGACTTGGAAATAACAAGACATATCGGTTAAGTCCAGGGATCCAGGCTCAGGAAATATAGGAGTCCCCAGCTTCTCAGGATACCCAGCAACAGAGGTTTCATCCAGATATCCCTCACTGGGGCATCCCGATTCCCTTGCTCTATGAAGTGATCAGGATTACACTGACCTCTGCTGTCAGTGATCCCTGAGGACAAGTGAGTAAAGCTGGGTATGGATTGACAGGTGGTATTGAAAAGGTGCGTGAGGCCTGTAATAACTGGGATTGTTTTTAACAGCACCCACAAACTGTCTTGACTGACTAAGTATGGAAGAAAGTCTTTTCTAATAAACAAATACTTTTACTGTATGAGCTACTATTTATTGACAACTTGCCAAAATCTCTCTTTTTTTGTAGATCCCAGTGCACTAAAGCTAAGCATAAGCACTGCATAGAGCAGCGTAATGATGCCTTAAAAAACTACCCAAAGTCCATTACAGCTTTAGTGGCCACAAGTTAGATTTTTCACTGCAGTCCACCTAATTTCTGTGATTGTCACTTAAAACTAGTCTGTGTGTCTTAGTTTTTAATACTGAAGTATCTCCAAATGGATTTAATGGACTTATACAATAAAGGTTGGTCAAAAACATGCTCAAAAGCAGACTGATTAAACTTAGTGTTTTGGCAAGCTGTCCTCAGGCTGATATCTAAGCTGTCTGCCATTCTAGCTGTGATCACACCTAATGTCCACAGATGTCCTGGAAAGAAGTGTAGTCATTGTCATGGCTCCAGATCAATGACTGAATGTCTACATTTCCCTGGAAATACAGGTGAAGAGAATGAGCAGGCTAACCTGCTCAAAAACTCTCTTTTGCATTTTCACCTCTCCTTTACAAGAAGAATCATCAGGATAGCTTAGAGTGACAGGCCCTAGGTCACTGAATATGTATGGGTGTTCTGCAGAGAAGTTTTCAAAGTAGAAATAGTATGTGTTTATTGTATTTTAATTTCAAAGGAGATACTTGAATTGATCCACTTTGTATTGTTTTTACTGAAAATTATATCTGCATTCATTACATAAAGAAAGCCAGCCCAGTAAACACTCTGCCAAACAATCCCTCTGTCCTACTGAAACACAGAAGCAGAAACTTCATGGCTGGACAGTAATTTTATGTAAGTATTTTATATTCTGTTCACATTGGCACAGCAGCAGGATACAGCATTATTTCTCTGTAGCTGTTGTGCTGCAAACTGCTCCACTTCTTGTGGTGTTCTCACTGAATCTCCTGTGACTCTTATCTAGAACCAATGGCACTAATGCCACGGGAATTTTGATGAAAAAATATGAACTCCATACCCCCTGCTTAGTCTTTATACACCAATACATGAAAAAATGTCATCTCTGTCACTTGTATAACTATAAATGAAGTCACCAGATTAATCCTCCTATGTTACTTTAAACTATAACTATTCTTTCAAAAGATGGTTTTAAATCTATAGACAAGTAGCAGAAGTAATATTGTATTTCTGATGTCTGCTTGCTTAAAAGGATCTTGTTGCTGGCCTTCTCTAGGGTGAGAGAATGTTGTACCTGCAGAACAATGCAGGACAATTCAGAAACGCAGAGCCTCTCTGACAAATCTAGTATTCTTTACAGTGTCTGATGTTGAGTTTCAGTTCTATTTTGGAAATGTATGACATGTATTTTCTTTTCAATGAGGATTTTGTTACTAAATTTTGAACTTAACAAATGAAAATACAGGGAATAGATTTATTTCTGCACAGAGAAAGAAATGAAGTGGTAAAAACTGCATTTTAATTCCTTTCACCTTATGTTACTCAAATATACTTAGGATTTGTTTGTTTGTTTTCCAGAAACTTTCCTATACAAAGGAAGCAATGGGCAGGTGAGTATCTGTGTTCTCCTTGCATTTCATTCTCTCTGGAAATAACAACAGGAGCTGTGACATATTGTAACATTTTCCTCTTTTTCTTGTCAGCTCCTGCACTGATTGGGCATGTGGGTGAGTAATTTTCCCTTTTTAAAGGCTCCTGATAGGTCGTTTCTCTGGTTCTTGCTGCTGGTGGAGTTGATTTGTGCACTGAAGATGAACAAAATTCACCTTTGTGCTAAAGGTCATATAGAAAAATACAATGGAACAATTTGGTGGTTCTTGCATGTGAACCTCTGTCCTGGCATGCTTGGCATGCTCAAAATATCTCAATCAATCTAGGGCTTGTACTTCTGCTTAAGTATGTCATCACCTTGTTGGCCATCAGGCTGTCAGGCACAGATGCAGGCTATTTACCTGAAGAGGTTTACTGGGGGAAATCTATTTTAGGAAAGGAATGTGTCCATAGTTACTTGTGTTAGTGTTCTGGTCATCCTGCAAACCTTTCCCAAAGGCTTTCAGGTAGTTCTGGTCATTGTTTGAAAAAAAAAAAAGTAATGTTTTGAAATGCTCTTTAAAAAAAAACTTCTGACAGATATGTTCTGAAAATATTTCCAATTATTATTACTTCATTCCTACTCAGGACTTAATCTCAACTGTTATTTTTAGGGCAATTCAAACCCAAACAACCTGGTGCTAAACTCACCTGAAAAACTGGCATATTCAATTCCCTGCTTTACAGGCCACATAAAGCTATGATAAATATGAGTAATTAATTTCCTGGGAAGCCTAATTACTTAACAGAATTCTAGAAAAAAACTCCCAGCTTCCCAAATCAGTTGTCCTCGTAATGATTCATAACTGATTGGTTTCTCTCTGTCCTGTGGAGCTGAATGCTCCTTTGACAAGAGCATTTTACAAAGCCCTCAGGTCAATAGGTTAGCCTACATCTGTTCTGAAGAAGACTGAGTTTCAAAACCTACTGTATCCCTCTGTATGATAATTCAGGAAATCTAGTAGATGTAGAGATATACAAGAGGAATTGGAGTCAATACTAATGAATTTAGAGTCACTGCATTCACATCAGAACAATGCAAAAAGCCCAGCATTTTCAAGGTGGATCAGAGTGATCAATGTTGTACAGAACCCATCTGATCAAGTGTTTTGTGGCAGGCATTTAAGGGGCTTCAGTAGATACTTGGGAGACTTTAGCAAATTCAATTGACTATATTGCATCTTTCTCAAAAATACACTGCTTTTATCCCAGTATATATTGCTTCAGATTGTTTAAATCTTTAGGGTGCGATCTTTATAATCACCATCAGTTTAAACTTTGATTTTACAATATCTTTTCCACTAAAAGTTGTTGTTTGTCTTGTGCTTGAAAATTGTAGTGGTTTATAGCATAAAGAGTGTGATAGAGGACTGAAGCCTTGAGAGAAACTGGTAGATTTTCTCTGGGTAATGGAGCATTAGAAATAAATTAATATAAACTATTTGGCAATATTAAAAAATCCAAACTTATTCTAAGAGTGTTTTGGACATCTTAAGAGTATTCATGGTTTAAGATGTGAAGTTTGTAAGCCAGAGTTGTATATAAAACAAAGCTATGAGTTTCTGTGGGTAGAAGGTGTCTCACCTAACTTCAGATGTCTTCCATCAAGGGGCGAAAGTGAGCCACCTCAGTACTGCCAATAGCCAATGTTATTTCCTGCAAAATTAACTAGACCTCCTACTATACATCAGAATGAAATGACGATCTTTTAAAAATGTTCTGTAAGAAGTCAGGGTTAAGTACTGACCACCAGCCTCTAAGGCATAGTGTGGGAAATCCAGTGTCAAGTCCCTCCTGCACAGAAGGAGAGGTGAGGGCAGTTCTGCTATTTCCAGGGCATTGCTGTCCTCACCTGCTGACACACATGCAGAGAGAGGCTGGTCCAGTGCAGGGCGGTGCTGGGATTTGAATGTGACTGACTTGCCACCCAGCTGTGTCATCCGTGTCAGAATGGGCAACTGGGCTGGTCTTGTCTCAACGGAGGACTATCCTAAATATCTAGATATCCAGGGGATGATAAATCTCTAGATATCCAGATGAGATGTTCAGGTGAGATAACCTGATTGCCAGGGAAGGTCAGGCTACTCTAGATGATGCCTCAAAGTGAGGGTCTAGCAGGAGTCTCTGCCTCATCCTCTGGTGAGCTCCAGTGTCTCTGACGAATTTGCAGAAGCAGTCACTTCACTTTGGAGGCCTGGAACTAGGCATATTTCTTGGTCTGTTTTCCCACTGATAAGAACAGGAAATTTTGCAGTAGCTTTGAAACAGTTTTTCAGTTTGGGGCTGATCTGGAATGGAAGACAGGCCCTTGATATCTGTTGATCATTTTAACTATACTACGTTTCTAGATCAGATCAAAATTGTGCTGTAGGCTACAAACAGCTGTAGAATTGAAGCTGAGACTGAAACAATTTATACAACTTATAATCCTACCTAAATGTCAATACCTTGTCTCTCTCTAGCTGCAAAAGGCTGATTTCAGGTTGTTCAATGCTACAATAGTTTTAATGTAGGCTACAGAAAGGTGTTTTGTACTCCTGTAATTTAGTTCCCAGAATAACTCTCAATCCGGCATTACTGACAATTACATAACAGCAGGATGGAAGTTTGTTCCCGTAAGGTTAGCACACGCATTGACATGGGTTAAATGCTCAGCTACCCTGGCCTTTTAAGGAACTGAGGGATTAAACTGAGTACCACTGAGGAGAAAACTTCTAAAGGAGAGGTAATACATGGAACACAACCTAGATGTGTACATGGCAGCCCAGTTGACATTGTGGGGGTTTTGCCCCAGCTGGAAGTGTGGAAGCACTGCATCAGCTAAAGGCACTTAATGATTGCTTTATTCAGTAGGCCATTGGGACTTCATGTAATGAAGTTCTATCTCAATGTTGGAGTGTGTCTCATGGTAATGGAACAGTACTTTTGTCTAATTCCTGGGAGATCAAAAGCCAGAACTTGATTATCGACTGAAGGCAAAGGACTAGCACAGAATTGCTGCAGCAGAAAACTAGAGTTTTTGTGTCTTAGCCTTGTTTGATTTCTGTAAGCACAATAATATACTGAGGGAAAGATAAAGAGTATATAATAGGATAGTTGAAAAGGATGAATATAATGCAGTACTCTTTCACTTCTTCAGAAGCAGCAATTAATGTCAAATTAAATAAATAAAAGTGTGTGTCCTTTCTGATGCTACTTTCTGATTCTGAACTCATTGAAATTAGTCATAGTAAATCATGTCCAGATGTCCTTTTTCTGTTCATGTTCTCTGCCTTCAATTAAATTGGCAAATTCAGGATCCCTATTTCATCAGTGGTGGCAGCAAAGGTAGTTCTTGTATCAACTCATGTTGTCTACTGATTATCTAAATGTGCTTCAGGAAAGAAAGATTTTGTCTGTCTTCTGTGCTGGGATCATTTCATCAGTTCAGCAGTTCTGCCTGCAGTGAAGTAGAAATGTACCTGAGTGTCTTCACTGTTTTCATGTGGACTTGGCGATGATATTGCTCGTTTCAGAAATTTTTTATTATCTGGACAGCTTTAGCACACGTGAAGAGATCCACACTGTTCCTTTTCAGTTGCGTATTTTCTTTTGTGCTCCCTACTGTCTGCTAGCAAATACAAAGGGTTTGTCCTGTGTTAATTAAAACTGAAAGAGATCAAAATTAAAGAACAACCTAAATGAAAAGTAAGACAAATGCATGTACTATTTAAAACTAAAAGAATCTGAATACAAGGCTCAGTCTTGCATTTTGAATGCAGATAAAAATACTTCTTAATTTGCATACTTAGTTAGTTCAAGGCTGTGTGATTAAAATATTTAAAAATGAGAAAATCAGACAATAAAATGATTTTCCCTTCTTTGCAATATGAGCACTGAAATAATATTGTTCAAGAAAAATAAATGCTTGGCATAACAAATTAGACTTTAGAACATTCAAATTGATAAACCATGTTATAAATAATTGATAAACTGATGAATGTCCAGAACATCTAGTACAAATCTGAAGATGTCACCTTCAACCACAGAGTTATCCTTGAACTAAACATGAGGGATTAACCTTAAGGAGAAATGTAGATAAAAATCTAATAGAATTTCATGGGGAACTGTGAAATGGTATCACTAATGCCCCATTTGACAGGTCCAGAGTGTTGTTTCTCCTCAGTAACACAGTATGGCTGCACATAAAGAACCCTTTTAGGCTCTACAGTTGGCTATGAGTCAATGGAACTCTGTATATCCTTTGGTGGATTGGAAGCTATCAAGTCTCCTGACATGACTGATGTCACACAGAAGTACGTACCATGGGGTTTGAAAAAAGGGGAATGTAGGCAGTATTGTGAGCTGTGTTTGCTGTATTAATATGTATAGGCTGGCCAAAAGCACTGTTTGCTTCAGATCAACTTCTGATGCCCTTCTGGATCTTTTAGTCTACTTGCCTAGATCCTGGTGTCTAACAGAGCTGTGTGATCTGAAACCGGTTGTTTCTGCCAAGGAAACACAAGTGCAGTGTTGTTCATTTTGGTGCTTAGACAATCTGCTTGTGTGTATTCCTTCCTGCCTCTCCATACATATGTGTATGTTTTTATATTTTGCTTACTGCTCAGCCAAGATGATCCAGGGCATCACTCATGCAGGTAGGACAATAGAAATTACATTTCATATGTCTGTGTCTCAAATTCAAAATAAACTCTTGCTGGAATATACTTCCTCCACCTGGAGTGTCTTGCTTGTGTAGGTAGAGTTAAAAATAAAGTGTGAGCCCTGGATTAATCCTGGGGCAAACAAAAAAAATAAATCCCTCGTATTTTAAGTGATGTAACTGAAGGGGAATTTGAATCTGTGTTTACCTTGAAAAGTGGTGTGTTCAAACAAATCAGTATATGCATTGCCATGTGCATTTTGAGTGATTTCCTTAGAGATTCCTAGTACTATTGCTGCTTTTTTAGGAGATCAATAAAGTGAGCATTTGAAAAATGAATATGTTAAGGGGAAGTAGAAGGCTAAAAGAAATGCATGCCAAAACCAAACAAACCTCATTGTTTTTGTAAAACAATGAAAAAACAATGTTGTGCATAAAGTGAGGTTGATTATAGCAGTTTCTTAAAACAGTATTTTTATTCTCCTGAGAAAAAGTGATAGCTAATAACTAGACCAAATTTGATACTTGACTGGTCTTGTTCAGTTAGATTGATTTGAGTTTTACTAGGTAGTGTTTAAGCCCTTGGCTTTTAATTTCCAGCCTGCTGTGCACTGATATTTTGTCAAAAAATATGTTAGGTCTTGAGGGCTTGTATTTAAAAGCCCCTCAGTGCCAGTAAGAATGTATTACCTTGCCTTGACAAAGAACATGGTCTGTTGCTGCTTAAGAAGATGGGTTTGCTACACAGCCTTAGCTCCTACCTTGACAGTGGTCTTATTCTCACCTTGCTTTTTGGCACTGTCGTGGTTGCCTCATGGCCTGACTTGGTCTGTGGTTGTCACCGCATGGCTAACCTGGTGCCTAAGGTGACATTAGTGTTGGAGAGCTGCCATTTGTTGGAGTCAGTGACAGAAAGAGTCCTCTGGGACCTTTGAAACTTGGAGAACTTTATTTTGTAATCTGATGTAGAAGTTGTACTCTAGAAAGCTAATTTTAGGCTTTTCCATTTGCAAACTCCTCCTCCTTCAAAAGTGTGATTTATGCCATCCATAGCATCAGGCACAGCATCACCAGCTGGTTGAGGCAGGGAATTGTCCTGCTCTGCTCTGCCCTGGGGCAGCCCCATCTTGAATATTGTGTGCAGCTTTGGGCACTGTGATAGAAAAAAGACATTAAGCCATTAGAGACTGTCCAAAGGAGAGCAATGAAGATGGTGAAGGGCCTTGAGGGGAAGCCGCGTGACAAGTGTCTGAGGTCACTTGGCCTGTTCAGTTTGGAAAAGAGGAGACTGAGGGGAGACCGCACTGTGATCTTCAGCATCCTCACAAGGGGAAGTGGAGGGGCAGGCATTGATCTGTGATGACCAATGACAGGACTTATGTGAATACCTTGAGGTGGTGTCAGGGAAGGTTTAGGAAAGATATTAGAAAAACTGTTGCATCCAGAGGGTTGTTGGGTACTCAAACAGGCTTCCCAGGGAACTGGTCACAGCACCAAGCCTGACAGAGTACAAGAAATGTTTGGACAAATGTTCTCAAGCCCATGATGTGATTCTTGGGGATGGTCCTGTGCAGAATTAAGAGTTGGACTTGATGATCCTTGTGGGTCCCTTTCAACTCAGAAAATTCTGTGATTTCGTCTGTTTTTTCTTGTCCACTTTGAGGATTTTTTCTTAAAAAACTCAAGCAACTTAGTTAAGTTGTGGGTACACTGACAAACACAACTGTACTGGATGCAGATGCCCAGGTGGTGTCAGTGGGGGTCCCTGTGAGGAGAGACCAGAGCTGCCACAAGTTGGTTCTAGCTGGCTTTGATGGACTCACCACAGGATACAGCTGAGCCCTACACTCATGACAGTGGTGCCTTAAAGAATGCCTGTGTGAGAAAGGGCAAGAACATGGCACAGGGAGAGGAGGAGGGAACAAAAAGAATGAGAAACTGCAGCATAGGGAATGCCAAGGTCAAAGGCGCCCTACCATGGCAAAGCAGGTATTCCCTGCAGCTGAGGGAGGACTCAGTCTAGAACAAGTAGACATTTCCTGAAGGAACTGCTGTCCCTGCAGAGCACACGCTGAGTAGAGGCATCAGAAGTGAAGCTGAGCCTGGGAAAGGCTGGAGGATAAGTGGTGTTCTAATGTCTGTCCATTTCTCACTACTCAAACATACTTATGTATGCAATAAATAAATTTTCTCCATGTTCAGTCTAATTTGCTGGTGCAGGTAATTGATAAGTGATCTTCCTATCTTTATCTCAACCCAAAAGCTTTTCACCTTATTTTCTCACCTGTCTTGTAGAGACAGGGAGAGTGACAGAGAGGCTGGGTGGGTGTTTGGCCCTTAAGCAAGGCTAACTCACCACAGAATTGAGTGCTCAGTTGGTCAGATAGTAATTCTGGTCCTTTTGAGATGCCCTGAGTTACAGCACATGTGCAGAAGGCTGAGAGGGATGCTGTGAGATCCATGGGTGACCTGTGCCTTGTGTGGAGTTCAGGAGTGCTTGGAGGCTTCTCCAGGTGTGCTGGGTTCCAACATATGGGCAGCTGTATTGAGTCCCCTGAGCCTCAGGTTAAAATCACAGCTTACCACAGCAAATCATATTTCTCACTGTCCCCTTCTAAAGAAAAGGGACTCAATAAAAGACTCAGCTAATTTTTATATATAGGTTTGAACTGAATAGAACATTGCAAATCCTGCAGCAGAGTTTTTACTGCACATCAGTTTGCTTTTGTGGAGTTCTTATTCTGATGCTAGTTACACTAATCCGTTTGTAAGAAATAAAATACCAGTCTTTCACCCCTCCTGAAAAGTAGAATCATACTTGCTTCTGAACATTAAACATGATGCACTAAAATGCTTTTTTTGCTGGTGCTGTATTTTGGTGAGAGTGTAGTTTAATTCCTATTGAAACTGGTAAAAGAAATGCATCCTTGAGTTGGGTGAACTTAATTGGAAAATATTCTACAGATTGATTAATAATTAAACAATAGTTTTTATTGTAGTTCTAAGATGATGAACAAATAAGGAAACTAAATGAGTTTAAAATATAGCAAGCATTCTTAAGAAAATATCCTTAAGAGAGGCAATCTTGTCTAAGTTATACTTGTTAGAAAAATTTTCCAGTCTTGGAAATTATTCCAAGATTTACTGAGGTCATCAAAGAATTGGTAGAGAGTTATCTTGTGCTATGCTGGCTGAAAACAGATACCAGTGTCCACGAGATGGAAGCAGACACAAATAACTGTTCAGACATTTGACTCTGAAACTACAATTTCTTTGACTATATGCTGGTGTCCTGGTATCTGTAATATGTAACTTTGGAGGTGGTTGTCTGACTGGTGCTGGAAGCCTTTGTTTTCTGGAGTGATAAAAAGACTGACTATACATCCTGAAGGAGGCAAAATATCTATCAAGTTTGAGTGGAGTTTTGCTTGAGAACAGACTGCAGGACCAGTAATATGTGAATCAAAAACCAGACCACGGCCAACATCACATATATTAGAGTGAAGACTCACTGCAATGCTTATTTTATGGCACAAATATGATCACTAATGAAAAGGAGTTTCTTTGGAAGTGAGAAAAATATCTCAATACAACAAACTTCAATAATTTTCTGAAGTTCAGTTTCTCTCCAGCCCTTAAACTTCCAGTCTTACAGCTTGGGCTGCATATATTAACAGTATGACAAACCTGAAAAAAAAATTTTCCTTCATTCAGGAAAGACTTGTGTCTGTCAGAGCATGTTTCCCACTCTTGGTAACTTGACAATCGCTTGGGGCTTACAGAATTGGCTCCAAGGAGCCTGGGTTTACTGTAAGAGCCATGTCAAAGCTGTTAGTTTTCCTTCAGGCAGACAGTCTTCATCTGATTTTTACCTGAAATGTTTTTCACATTTGGCCTCAAGTTGTTTTATGTGTGTGTGAATCCAATAATTTGATTTGGAAACTGATGCCTTTTGAAGATTTCCAAATAAGCAGAATAAAATTAATTATGAAAAGAACCCATCTTCTTGCAGTGATTTCAATACAGTTATGGTTTTTAATGCACTGGGGAGTATTTTAAAAACTGAGCATTTCTTAGAATAATACAGGTTATCCTTGTGTTTTTCTCTGGTCTTCTCAAATGACTTCTTTACAGAACTCATAGAAGGCAAAAGGTATTCCTGGGTGGAACTAAAAGTCAGCTGGAATATAAGGGGGTTAGCAACCTGGAGAGGCACATGGTGTGTTGTAGTGTGATGCAAGTGTCCCAATATCCAAGTTGCAGAAGATAACTGAAATACTGCAAAGCTTAATTTTTATGAAGTTATCAGCAAAATAGTACCACGACAAACTTCTGCACACATGCTTTTTGGTGTAGCACCACAATCACAGAAATATCAAAAACTAATAATTCTGTCTCATCATGTTCAACTTCGATTTCTGATTCTGATTTTATTTTTATCTGGCTGTAGTGGGACTCCAACTCCGGCTTCGGATGCTGATGTTACCACACTGAGAGGTCAGTTTTCATCTAACTCCTGTTAGAGCTGACTCTGAATTCTTAGAAAATTGAGAAATTTGATGGTGTTTGGACTTCAGAAAGAGCTGTGACATTTTGCTGTGATGCTTTTTGTAATATGGAAACCATGTTATATGCTGACATTATTTCGGTATTATATGAATCCAGAAAATCCTACTTGAGAAATTAGTTCTGTGCACTTTTTACTGTCCTTAATTTCATGTTTCCAAAAATACATCTGCTTAGACAGAACATTAGCATTTTATTAGTATATTTGATACTTTCCCTCAGGCTCTTCAGGTGTTTCCTTGTGCTGTTGCTGCTATGACAGGAATAGGAATTAAATTTGACTGTTGGTTTCTGCTTGCTGAACTGCTTCTGTGTATCTACATGTACATGGACATAAACCCCCCCCCCAAACCAAAGAAAATAATACTGTTCTCTTTCAAACTCAGATGCAGCTGCCAATGTTCCTCCACCTCATGAGATTTCCGTTGAGAGTCCTGCAGGTGGTACCATCCAGGAGATTGATGGTGTAGACACCACTGTGAGTGTTTTTTTCATGGGATCCAGTATTTCTTGCCTTTACTAAATGATCTTGTTCATGGTCATTTATATTTCTCTAGTACTAAAAGGTGTTGTCAGCATGGTGTATTAACACAAACTAAGATTTCATAAAACCAGGGCATGGGATTTCTAAAGGACAGCCTTGAAGAATCTGATTTTCTGGTCCTTTTCCTCTGCTGGTATAGCTGAACTTTTATTTATCATCTTACAAGTCACCTTTACTGTGATATTTAAACAAAGCTCACAACACAGGGAAGCCTATACCGAGTACTTGCAACATCTCTGCAGAAATGAGCTGACCACCACATAGGTCCCAGGGAAGTATGTGCTTCCAGGAAAAAACTCCTCTGCATTTAAATTTTAAACCCAACCTAGAATCCAACTACAGTATTTGTGGGCCTACATGACTGAAGAAAATTTTGCAAACCAGGGGTATGAATCAGCTGGCTTTTGTTTTCTTATAAAAATGAAACTCTCAGTGGGTTACGGAGAAGCTTAGAAAGTTTCACATGCTGCATATAAGTAGAAGCTGATTTATGGTACTGGGTTTAACTGTTCCATAACAGTACAGCCATCAACAACGCTAAGCCAAACTGTACTTTTTTCTAGAGTTTTCAGGGCTGACTGGAACTCTGCTATTGCAATAAACACCAAATATGAAACAGGCAGACAGCTTCTGACTCAAATCCAGGGTCTGGCTTTATATTATGTACCAAGAATACTTGTGGTTTGGTTCCATGTACAGCATTATTCTTTTTTTGAAACAGAAATGCCTCTAGTATTTCTGCTGGAGCAGAGAATAGGACCACTCAGTAAATCAGAAAGAAACCAGAATTAGATTGCTGCTGCTACAATGTTTTCACTCTGTACGGTTACATCACACCTCATCATTTCTCTGTGCAGCCAAAATGCAGATTACAAGACCAAGAGACAGCAAAGCTCATTTGTGTTTATATGTCCGCTGTACCAGGTTTTGGAGGACTGATAAATGATTTAAACTACATGTTGTTGCAAATGGCCACACGATAGCAGTATATGTATGTTTGCTAAGTGTGTATCTCTCAAATGCTAACTAGCTTTAAGGAGTGTACATGTCACTATGGCCTTTATTAATAAAGTTATGCAGTGCAAAGGAATGGATTGGGGGATGAAGAGAATTTAACTAAAAATTTTAGAAGGTCCTTGAACAATGTTTAGGGGCAACCTAAACACTCACTGCTGGCAGATAAACTTTCTGAAGAAAGGAAAGGTTTTTCCATTTCCTGCACCATACATAACTTGGGCTGCAGTTTCGTTGAAAAGGTCTGTTTTGTTGGGTTTTTTCCTTTTTAATGGAGAAAAAGTAACAACTGATGTAAATAGCCAAAGAAAAAAATCTCTAGCAAAAGACATTTGGCTATTTGGCTAAAGTTAACTTAAGCCATCCTTCCCTTCCATTCCCAATGAATTTCACTTGTTTTGGGTTTTTTCCTCATATCTTTCATTATACCACAAGGAATAGTATGCTGGTTTTAAAATACTAGGGAACTAAGCAAAAAGTGTTCTTCCTGTATTGCTCAGTCATTCAAATTAGATTAAAACTTGGCATTCCCTGCTACATGCCTCCCTGATGCATTGCACAGCCACTGCCGTGGAGCTCCTTGGGCAGCTGTAGACCCATCAGTTGAAGGCCACTGCTATAGCTTAGCAGAGGTCCCTGCAGTTTTCCTAGTGCCCATTGTATATCTGGGGGGATCCTTCACTTACTGAGGCTGAACCACACAGGATGTTGTTCCAAATGTAGAACTTGGCAAAGGTAACTTGTCTTCCAGGTGGAATAGTAAGTAGAAGCCTTATGATAAATGGGAAAATTTGGAGTAAATCAACCTTGGCTGAATGGGCTCAAGTGAGCTGTTTGAGTGTCCATGGTTGTACTTTACATTGCCTCTTAAGCATTTCACACAATGAGACTTCTGTATGTACCAGAGGTCAACTAGATGGACTTGCACTGGAGGTGTCCAAATGGAAAACAGAATTATCTGCAATATGAGAATTCTCAAGAAATGTTCTTACTTAGTAGATTGCCTCATTAGCTGGTGCCTCTGCCTCTGTCCCTGAGGCTTCACAAGCACTCCATTACAGTGCAAGGCAAACAGGTTTGCTGATGGCTCAAGTGAGGATGCTGAGTTTTGCACTAGAGCTTTCACATGTCATTAAGTATATCCATGACCAGCAGTGTGGCCCACCAACAGTGCCCTCAGGTGTTCCTATCCATAGAGGGTTCAGGTTTTCTGCCCCACCATGAGCCAGAGAAACCTCCAGGTTTGCCACAGCTGGAGAAGTTGCTGTACCACAAAACAAAGATATTTGGGCCCAGACTTGGGAATGTAGAGTAGTGTTGACAGATGGAGACCATTTGTACATATACAGATCTAGGAATACCTTTTACATTGAGTAAATCCACAATAGGTAGGAGTCTGATCTGTGGCATTAAACCAACTCTTGTTTTCTCCCTTCTTCCTTCCCTTCTAGATCAATAATGAGATAAAGAAGCAGGATGAGAAGCTAGTGAGACCTGTAACTGAGCAGATGATTGAGTTCAACATTTTGATTATTGGTGAAAAGTACAGCGAGGAGCTGAAGGACCCAACTACTGTGGAACATCAACTGCTGTCTGAACGATTCATTTCTCAGGTGATTACCTTCTCTAACTTCCCTTTTCCTTTTGCTGGCTCTGCAAAGCAATAGTAGCTCAAAGCATTGGTATAAGGGATGGGTTTTTCTCATGGGCTGTGTAGAACAAGCTTAGGGCTTTTGTTGTTCTGAGGCAGGCTGAAAAATACTCACCCACCATGAAAAGACACTGTCCTGTCTGACATGCTGTCTTTTTGAAGGAGCAGAGTGCCATATATTGTGTGTAGCATACCACTTGCCAGAGACCCTAGTTTTCTATTTGTGATCCTCATGAAATAGCCTGTTTCAATTTTTTGTAGGCAAAAATGTTAAAAGTATGTTTTTGGGAGGATCAGAGAATTATGCTGAACCCCTGAATGGGGACATACTTTGAACAGGATCTTTCTGAGGGATTGTTCTTGCATTCTTTTTGCCCCATTTTCTGATTTCTTTAATTTACTTTGCCTCATGCTATCCAAAGAAAATAATACAGACGTTACTAATAAATGAAAAATATTTACACTTATTTTAGTCCTTTTAAGGACGTATTTTTACCAGGGCTGGCTTAGACATTATCATTCTTTCAGGATTTTTCGGTACCTCTCCCTATCAGTGTTGCTGTAGTAGAGCTTTTAAACTCCCAGTGAAGTGACAAGTCTCTCATTTGCCTCCTGATGCATCTTAATTAGTCCTTAAAGTTGCAGGACTTGAAAATCTTAAATTTCAAAAAAGAAATATCTCTAGTGACCAGTCTGCCCAGTTTGTTTCAGTGTTTTCTAATCAAGTCTTCCAGTTTGAATTACTCTGTAATTAGCTGTTTCGTGGAGTGAAAAAGAATTTGAGGGTCTTGGCAAACGAGCCTGCCAGCACTCTCAAACAGACAGGTCCTTCAGTCCTTCAGCATCTGCCTATTTGGGCATGCACTGAAATGGGGTAGAGGATATCCTAACAATTACTGGCTATACAGAGTAGGTGATAGATGGGGAGATTGGAAGAAGCTGCAAACAGCAGAACTCATTTGTTATTTGTGCTCAGAAGCAACAATTCTTTGGGTGAACTCTTGGCATTTCAGTGAGATCCTCTCTGAAATCTAGGTTGTCAAGACAACTCTTGCTCCTCATTTATGCCCCAAATCAGCAGATCATGTGATGGCATTCTAATACCCCTTCAACCAGTTCTTAAACATGCTTAAATCCCATCAAAGTCAGTGGGAATGAGCTATGGTTTAGGCTGTTAAACACATGCTTCGAGGAAAAAATACATAGATGCATTATAAATATACACATAAATGCATGACTTATTAAAAATTCATTTCAATTATTTTCATTGGTATGATACAAATAAAGTTACTGGCCCACAAATACACAAATTCATTCTTAAAATATGATACTATACTGCTGTCTCCTAATTTTCCTCTCCCTATTGTTTCTATTTCTTTTTTATTTTGTCTATAATAGTGGTAGTTTTATTACCATGATTTTCGTGGGGCAGGGAGTTTGTCTTTCTTTTTTCTTGGGAGTGGCATCAAGGATGCCATATGGCAGCTCATCATGAGGTTTCTTTTCTATAGCTTTGACCCATTTAATTGGGGTTCCCTGTTGAATCTCTTTTATGGGGGCTAACTCTGTGCCAGATCCTGGGCCAGATGGGAAACAGATATACTCTTCACTGCAGCCAAAAAGCATCACCACAACTGTCACAAGCTGCTAGTGTAGGCTAGACATCTTAATTTTCCTAGTTGTGTGGCCAAGTAGCAATGCCATGGGGTGTGTGTGCATAAGAAATGTCAGATGGGACAGAGTCCACTTGGCACATGAATGTTCCACTCCTTTAATCCCTTGCCTGGTTTTCTCTGAGCCTGAATAAAGAAGCTCTAGAAAAATAGAGAGTCAGCAGCACTTTGATTGTTTAAGTCCCACCAGAGACAGTATAAAAAAAGGGATATTGGGGAGAGGAACAAGAATTTGCAGAGTAAAAAATAATCCTCAACTGGCAAGGATCTTTGGGGAGCTAAAAAAACCCCAAACCAGCATGAGCCTTCAATATTCTAGATCTTGATTTTGTCTCATGTAACACAGTAGACTATTGAATTAGGTCTGGATGTGCTGCCATTCTGCTGTCCTCAGTTGTCTCTTTTGAATAGCGCTGCTGGTCACTCCAGAGCCCTTTGTGTGTTTAGGATGGTGGAGATGAGCTGTGTTTTGCACTGTGTGCAAAAACATTAGTGCCTCTTCAGAGTCTGAGAGGTCCCTTTCCTGTGGCGGCCACTGCTCCACTTGTTTAGGTTGCTACAGTCCAGAGCATTTTCCTGAATTCTCTTTAATCCAGAGAGGTTTGGGAGGTAATGGAAACTCTTTGGGCAGAGAAGGATTTGTGCTACATAAATAAGGAAAAGACTGTAGTCTGCTACGAGCACTGCAGATCTCTGCAGTCTCTTTGAATGTTTCTGTACAGTCTTGGGGAGTGCTGGATGCTGTTCTTCACCCTTTTTATTTTCCCTTTTCCTTTTCTAGTAATGAAACAAGGTCACCCAAACTACTCTTCCATAAAGAAAGAGAATATTCAACCATTTTTCCCCCATCAGATATAATAGCTAGATATGATTTTGGAAATGTTGAAAACACTTCCTGATTTTTTCATCACACGAGTAGGGTGAAGGTGTGTTAATCTTTTGTTCTTCCCTCAAAATAGATTAAAACTGTATTTGAAGGACTACCTGGATACAAGAACATCCATATCCTGGATTACAGGTAAAAAGTTACTGATGCATATGTGGTGATTGAAACTGATCATGTATGATGGTGCGATGAGCTAACATGGTGCTTGGAAGAATGCTGGGCATGTGTGTGTGAGTTCCTTTGATGTATTAACCAAAGGACAACTGCTTTCATATTTGGGACCTCTATACACAGCTGTCGAAATAGAAATACAGAACTGCATGTAAATGCAAATATCATGATTTTTTTTTCCTGGCATTCACCAGCGAATGTCACATGAAATGTTTGCTGTGGTTTTAAGACATCTCGTTCAATGATTATTTCATAAAATTAAAACATATATTAGTGTCTGATACTTCTGTACTGTTGATATCACCAAGTATTAAACAAGGAAGAACACAGAAACCATTTTGGAAAAATATTTTGTATTTAAACTTCTTTTTCAAGTTCTTAATGTTAATTTGGGATGACTCTAAAGGTTGATATTTAGAATATGTAAAGGTCTTTCTCTCTTGAATTAAAAAAAGGTGGCCAAATAGTCTGATAGATTATATACAATGCTTTAAATCTCTTATTTCTATAAGTATTTTTAAGGACTAATATCCTCAAATCAATTTGTGCTTTGGAATGTTTTAAATTAATTTGCTAAGTTAATGCATCAAACATCTGACGCCTGAGTTATGGGGCACATGGATGACAAATTGTGATTTTTCTTGAATGGACTGGATATAACTTTCAGAGTTGAAGGATAGTATTCATGAGTTAATGTAAATTGTGTTTTCTTTGAGATTGTAAGCTGTGTTCCTTAGAATTTGTTGCCTGGGACATTTTAGCTAGAATACATGCAGGTAACAAAGCAGCTATAGTGAGAAAGGTTTTGTGGCTGGAACTCTAGACTGTACCTAGTTTTCAGCCTGTAAGGTAGCAAAATTTTCCATCTTGGTATTTGCAGTCTGATACATTTGCAAAGGTTGGTATTTCTGACAGAGCACCAGAGCTCTGCTCTGTTGTGCATGACAAAACCCCATGGTTATAAACCAAACCTTTAGACAGAATTAGTGACCCCTGATCTCCTTGATTTTTAACTGCATTATTTGCAGTAAGCTGAGGTGGTTATGCTACTGATTCCTTGGGGTCAATAGGAAATATCGCAGTCCAGTAAAAGTAGAACAGTTTATGCAGCAGAATAACTATGCAAATTATAAGTACTTCTCTGTATGTATTTTCAAATTGGTGTGCCTGGTAGAATACCAAGGCAAATTTGTTAAAATTGTAAGACTTAAAGGAAATTATGACTTTGATTTAACAGGTTTTGCTGTTCTGTTTTGTTTTTATATTCAGCCCTTCCGAGGAAGACAGGTAAAGACAACTTTTTAATAGATATTATCATAATACAGATGGAAAAAAACATGTTTAGGTGGAGGACATTGTTTGGGGAATTGGTAGTTTTGGCTCCAGAGTGAGAGAGTAATTCAGCATAAATATTATATGAGGGGTTCTACTAAAAACTTCAAGTAAGTGATCTGTTTTGGTTACAGATAATCCTAATTTGATTATTTAGGTCCTAATAAAAAAATTGCTCAGGGAAAGTCTTCCTAAACACAAGTCCACTACTGGGCTAACTTGTGTATAGGAGTCTCTTTTATGAAGAAAATTAGTTTGCTTAATGGTAACTAAAGGTCTTCATACTTTGCAGCAAGGTCTTGTACCTATTCAAGTTACCATTACCTACTGAAATTAAAGTAGTTAAGATAACCACAGTTGTCCAGCAAAGGCAGTTGCCTTACCTTCTTAAAGGGTGGAGGTGCTGCACATTTTACCAGAGCTTTCATAAATGTTCTTTAGCAAAACATGGGATCAGTTTGAACTTGTTTTTTCCCTCAGGTATATATGAGTTAAGAATCCAAAATTTTCCTTCTTTAATATTTTAAGAATTTCACCAGACAGAAAAGGAACTGCAGCCTTAACTTCCTAAATGTATTATTTTCTTTTCTACATGTCTCAGCAAAGGCATAGCCAGTTTCCATGAACAATTTTAAAGAGAATGAGCATTCTAGTTTTAAAAGAAAATTTAGATAACACAAATCTCTTCACAAACTGTAGTAACTTAAAACCATACCTGACTACTGTGCACTTCTGGAGGATAAGATGCTGTTCACAAAGGGTATGTTCCAGGCACCAGATGTTTAGCCTTTTCCAGACAGATGATGGTGTTGTAGTTATTTGTTAGGAATTATTGAAGGTGACTGACTGCACAGTTCTATTAAATCTTAATGTTAAGTTGGAGCAGCATACTCTGTTCAATCTTTGCTGTGCCTTTTCACTACTGCTACCCTTGTTTATTTCCTCTGCTGACAGTTAGGGCCCATGGTGAGCCTATAGAGGACTCATTTTAATGATAGAGCCAGGAGCAAAACTTCAGTAGGTTCCTCATTTTAGTGGGTGTGTTTTTAGGTTATGTCTCTTGTATCCAGCACTGGGACCTCTGTAAACGGAGTAATTATTTTAGCAATCCGGTTCAGCTCTGTGGAATGAAGAAAATCTGTATTCAGAGCACATTTTTCTAATGCTTCATAGATTACTTAGTTTTCTTTTTCTGTTCTGTGTACAGCCAAAATATATTATATTTTCTAAAGCTTCCTTGTGCTTATGCCCAGTGTATGGTAAATTGGATTGCTGCCTTTGGTCTCATGTGGAAAAGGACATCCAAATATATTCAGGAGAAGAAAACTAAGAAAATGGAGGATAGTTAATGAAAACAACTTAACCTATTCAGAGATACAAAACTGATTTATAGAATAAATGATCAAATGAGTCTAGATGAATGTTCCCAATTACAAGCTGTATTAAGTACCATTTTATTGCTATGAAAGACATTCTTTCAAGCAGGTTGGCACTGCACAGTGTCAGTGATCAGGATTCTTACTTGCTACTGTAGATTGCTACTATAAACATCCTGGGTTTCCTGATGGTTTTCATACCTCAGAACCACTCCCATAATTGCCATGACATTGAAATCATCACTCTCACTACTGCGTGCTGGCCCATTAATAACTCTGACAAAGAGCCAGCATTTTGGTCTACTTGTGGTCTGTCTGCCATTCCCTTATAGAAATACAGGGCTGGGACCAGACTGGATGTCAGCTTTTGGTACCCTTTTCCTTGAGAACTTGGCAGTGGTGGAAAACACAGGTAGACAGAAGTGTAAAAGTAATTAAATAGTTTTTATTTAGAATCCTTTAAAGCCATATATTTTTATATTAAAAGGGGGTTGTGAACAGGTTCTTGGGAAAAAATATCATAATATTTTCTATACTTTGGAAAACCTGTCATTTCTCATCTGTGTTCTCTTTCCGTTTGTACAACTGAAGCGGGGTAGAAGTTCACTATGCTGTTACATTTGATGGAAAAGCCATCAGCAATGCCACCTGGGACCTGATTAACCTTCATTCCAACAAGGTGGAGGACAACTCCTTTATGGGCATAGAGGATAATCCAACAGTTGTGTACACCATCAGTGATTTCCGAGATTATATTGCTGAAATCCTCCAGAAAAATGCTTTGCTTGAAAACACTTCCTTGTCTTTAGACCCTGACTCTCTCCAGCTTACTAATGGTGGGTATTAATTATGATGCATTGCTGTGTCACATGTTTTAATTTTTATAAAATAAATCTCAGTGAATTATTCAGCTGCCCTCTGCATAATTAAACAAAGAACAAACCCAACTATGTTATAGCTTGTTTTGCTCTATCTTAACCAAGTAAAATTATTAGCAGTAGCATCCCATTTTTAATCCATTGGCTTAGTCTACCTTCAGCTTAGTAGCCCTGTGTTGGCCTTGAGCATCACAAAGCTCATACCTGGGTTATTGTTGAATATTCAGTGATCCCACTAGAGGGGATGAAATGGAGCTGTCAGCCCTCTGTTCTCATCTTTCCTCTGTACTTCCTGCCAGTGATCTGAGGGCATTTCCAGAAGCAAAATCTCTCTGGCAAACGTTTTGAAAACATTTTACTCACAGATCTGAGAGCAGAGAGGGTTTTTCAGTCAGTCTTCCAACACAACTTCCTCACATTGCTATGGCAGCCTTTAGACCCCAAGTATTTATATTTCCACAGTGAAAGAAATACTACACCCCACGCCAGAAGACCCATCTTGGATTACTGAGCATCCAGTTGTGCTGGAGCGCCCGGAGTTGGATGTGAGTATGGTTCTGAGCAGGGGCCTTTGGATACATTTGAACAACTTAACTCAGCAAGGTGGAATTGTAGCCAACACCCAGATCTTCTCTATGCTCTTGGACATGCAGAATAAGTGGTAATGAAGGCACACCTTATATTATGTAAAAACTAGTGAAATCTCTCATATGACAATTTTGGTATGTGTTGCACAACAGTTTCCTGTGATCATCTGCTTTAGACTGTATACTGCTCTAAAGACATGAGTCTTCCCTTATCCTTTCTTTGGAAAGCAAGGAATACATGTAAACCCTAAAGCTGGCTGCTAGAAGAGGTACAATGCTAAGTTTCATATGCTCCTTTTTTACTGTATTGCTTTCGCAGAAAATTCTCAGCTTGGTTTTAAAATTATGTCCATCTCCCTAATGGAAACAGAAAAATAATTGGCAGTGAAATTGTAATGATCTCCTCTGACTACCTCTGGAACAACCCAAGATATAGATTGAAATTCCCTAGAGGACAGGAGACTCCGTATCCCTGACCATGTCTGTAGAGTGCAAAGGAACTTTAAGCGGACACACTGAGTTAGGTGTCAGCTAATGAGATCAAGTCAATTAGTTCTGCCAACAGTGAGGACTGAATGGTGGAGCATTGTCTGGGCAGTAGGTTTCTGCTCTGCGCTCTGTTGTGTAACACAGATGTGCCTGCCATGAAGAAATGAGTTCAGATTGTACCCTAAAATCCAGGTCCACCTGTGCTGGATGGGTGGTTCTCACTAAGTCCTTATGTGACAATGTTGTGACAGACATATCTACTTTCAAGTCAACTTCTGAAAGTGTTATGGAAGCAAAATTTGTACTCACTTGACAGAGTCCAAATATTGTTAGAACGAACATAGGCATAATATTCTTAATTTCATGCCAGCTTTCCCTGAGTTTTAAAAAAATAATCATTGATGGATAAAATACAAATTCATATGGATGTTCCATAATGGCTTAAACACTGGCGGGAAAAATGGGAATTTAAGTTATCTTTCAGAAAAGGGTTTTCTCTCTACTAGAGCTACCTAACTAGTTGAAAATAGTGCAGATGTTTATTTTAGTATGACAAAGAGTTTTTCCATCCTTACATTCTATCTGTGGTTAGATGTCAGATGTGCAGAAAAGAAGGTTTTAGGCTATCAGTAGCTTTGCAGTAATAAATTTTAACCCAATTTTAGGGAGTAGTATACATGAGAAAAAATGGTGGAGATTATATTGTTCTAATCATGGGCTATATATAAAGTAATCTATGCCTTCAGTCAAGAACTATAATTATATAAAGGATATTGAATATATCCCCAAATCAGCCGTGTACAATCTTCAATAAACAGATAATTTGGGAATTAACTTTGTATGAATTGAAGAAAATTATAAACATTAAACAGCAAACAATTAATCTATTACTCCCACAGATGTCAAACCTTTATGGTTCAAGTAGATATTCTTAAGAAGAATTTTGCTGTGATTCTTTGTTGCTGATTTGAGAATAAGTTGTATTTGTATTATCATACATACTCATGACATGATGTGGGACCATCATGAATTCACCATCTAATTGCTAGCAGGTGGTACCACTAATTCTTTTTTTGAGTTTTACAACTCTCTTAAAAAGTAAAGCAAAAAGCAAGTCTAGTTTTTGAAATGCATATTTTCTTGTTATTTCTGTTGAGTTTTAACAGGTAGAATGCTCTGGCTTGCTGAATACAATGCCTTTCTGGCAGCAGAAAATGGAAAATCAGGGAGAGGATTGTGTGTTTGCAGTCATCTGTCGTATTTGTAAGCCTTTCAAAAGATGTTAGTGAAAACAAGATTTGCCAATGTGATATTAAACTTGTTAATATAATATATTGCACTGTAACAAGAATCTTTGAATAATGTTAGTTGCCATAGGAACATCTATGCACATCAAATAAATGATGAAGTGCAATCCCTGGCAACTAAGTGTTCACATTAAAAAAAAATGTATTGAGAATCTGTTGCTGGTAGTCCTTATTCATTCTTTATGGAATTTATATGTGTAATTTGTTTCTAATTTTGTACAGTAACTGTTTTTACAGCTTTATTTATAGTGGTCAGTTTTACCAAAAAATATAATTGCTGGAGCACATGTCTTTATGATATATATACTTTTCAAGTGATTGTTACCACATAAATTAAAGAATGCGTGGAGACTTTGGTGGCATAAAGCCCACCACTCTTAAATGTGCTCGATACAGGTAAACAAGTAATTCAATAAAAATACCTTAACTGGCCTGTTTTCAAAGCATTCAAATGCAGCTTGAATGAAGCTGAAAATTTAATTCTCCGAAATTTCAACCAGGAGTAAAATTTTAAATTGAAAATATCTGGGTTCTTCCTGTTACTGCTGGCCAAGTAATAGAAAGAGATTTGACAGAAATGGTGAATTATAGAAATAGACAAAATTATTTTGAACTGCAATGCATATTACAGAAACCCATGTCCACTGCCCACTTAACTTTGCTCATCACCATCAGCAGTTGATTAGTTGTTAGAAAATTGCTGTTTCTTGAAATTGCTTGGCAGTTTTTCATATCCCATGGGGTTTTTTGTCTGTATCAGACTACTGCACAGCATTCATATGTGGGCAGGTGTCTATGTGAAGCACCAATTGCTGAATTTTAGGCTGGCAGCTTGCTTTTGTAGCCTTGACCAAATAACTTAATCTCTTTACTGGCTTTTCCTCATCAGACACCATGATAATAGATTAATATTTAAAGATGAAATGTGCTAACTTCTTTAACTGTAAACCAAATAATGATTGTACTGTGAGTAGCAAGTAAGCACTGTGGAAACTGGAGATGTAAAAACAAATTATTTTTTCACATTTCAAACAATTTGCAAATTCATTCTGCCTACTCTTTGTTGTTCGTAGTTACTACTGATAGACTTTTTTTATGCAGATTCATTGTGGCTTTGAGACTAAAATTATTCCAGGTTCTAAATGTTCTTTACATCATGGTCTTTGTTTCCCTCCTGGGTTTTCATGCCCACAAACTTAAAGTTATCAATAAATGACCACTGGGCATGTATACATTCAAGCTCTGTTTCTATTCTGGTTTATGTTTCATAGAAATTGCAATATTATAATTACTATATTCATTGTGTAGCTGATGAATAATAGCTCTTAAAACCTCATCATGCTTTGGGAAGACAGGCAGAATTCATCTTCGACTTAATTAGAGATGGACAAATTAATTTTTGAAGTACAGGAAAGAATATGGGGTTGGGTGTGGATAGTAAATCTCTTTATACCATATGTGATGCTACACAGCAAACAGTCTGAACAGCTCCCTCCCCTTTTTAATGGACATGACTGGACATGATGTATGCCACAAGGATGCGCATTTTACAAGCATATTGCACATGATTAGTAAAGGGTCTATATTTGCCAATCCTCCCTGTTTAACCCCTCCTGCTGCTGTGCATTGCTCTGTCTCAGAGGCAGTAGGACAAGACTTTGCTGCTGCCCGCTGTTAACACCCTCTGTGTTCAGCCCAATGCAGACAAGCAATGGTTCCTATGTAATAGTCAAATAGTAACAGCAGTTTTATGTTCCAGGACAGCACCTTTTTAGCTGAACGTCCTTCAGCAGATGAATCAACGGTCAGTAATGCCTTGCCCTTCGATTACACCAAACCAGATTCCACTTCAGGTAGTGAGCAGTCCAGTGACAATGAAATTCAGCCAAGACCAGAACACATGGACTCAGAGGCCGGTTTGGCACCTGAAGCTCCACTCTTCTCAGAGGCTGACGTCACTTCTTTGCCTGATGGGCTGAATTTAGATGACGGCAATCAGACTCCTCATTTGGTCCCTGCACCAGTGTTAGAGCATGATTCTGAGGACTCCCTGGAATGGTTTTCAGCCCCCAGTTCTTTGGATGGTAAGTTAATGCCATTGAATGAAGTTTACATTTGGATGCCGGTGTTTCCTGATTCTCACCAAATTATAGCTCACCAAAATGACTTTTCAGAAAGATCTAAAAATTGGCTTTCTTGCTCTGTTAGTTTTTACCTTTCTTGTGTGCATGTATTCAAGAATAATATACCAAGGTAAAGTGCCTGTAGTAGCTAACAATGCCTGTTTATCCTTTCTGGAAATTATACACCCATGATATTTGTTTCATTTCATAGAATTAATTTTGTATGTCTTGACTTGGCCCATATAGTATCTGAATGGAAAGCATGAGTGGTCAGCAGGGGTCCATCTGACTTTGGCACACAAAGGCCAGGATGTATTATGGGAAACGCGGAATACAGATCTACAGATAATAAAATTAATGTGACACTTTTTATCATAAAGAACAACTAATTGGAAATTTATTTTTAGTGATTGAAGATACTGGACTATCTGAAGACCTTTTGCCTTCAAGTCCTTCTCACCTTGTGCCTGAAGAATCTCCATCTACAGATGATTATGCAGTTCCTCTGCTTTCTGCACCAACAGTGGCCTCTTCATCAGTCATAGAGACTGATATTAAAGAAACAGTATCTGCTGAGAAGGAAGAAGTAATTCAAGGTAGTCCTGAGGGCAGTGACAGTGCAGACTCTGTGGAAGAAATTCCTTTTCCCCTAGAAGTACCCCCTATGGAAGATGAAACTGATATGTTTCTTGGAGATAGAGTTATATATGATGATGGGTCTGGTTCAGCTTTTGATGGTTCAGGAAAAGAAATGGAATCAAGTATCTGGCCTTGGGAAGAAGCAACACTGGAACCAGTTTTCTACCCTGGTCCTGATAGCTGGCTTGAAGATGACAATGAGTCTTTGTTAATCAAAACTGAGGATATTCCTGAAGGCATGATCTTAGACTATATTCTTAACTCTGGGAATAAATTAGATTATGATCCTTCCAAAGATGAGAATGAAGGTATAGTCAATATAAAAGATTTCCTTGATGAGTCTGAAATATTTGTCTTTCCAGAGACTACAACTCCACCAGTACCTCTGTTACAGACAGACGAGCGATCATCTGTGGAACCATCTACAGAGACAGAAACACTGGGCATGCTTGATTCTTCTTTTGTTAAACCATCCTTGGTTTTGGAGCCTTCGGTGGATCATTCCTCTGTAGCCATGCCAACTGGAGAGGTGCCTGTCTCACCACCATATACAGATTTGTCTGTGGAAGATCATCTTCTTACATCTACAGGGACTGTCAGTATGGAGCAACCTGAAGAGTCCAGTGTAGATCAGAATATAATTTCTGAAGAAACTGAACATCCAAAGGAAGACAGGACAATGGCAGAAGAACTATACCCAGTAAAGCAGTCAGATGAAATGGAGGCTGCTACAATAGGACACTTAGATACAAGCTCTTCAGAAGCTATTCTGACTACAGGTCCTTCCATGGTAAAGCCTGATGCTTCCACAGAAGAGCAGCAGGATGTAGATTCATCACTGGCAGGACGAGACACTACTGGACTAGCAGTGAAGCAGCCAGGTGATGCTTGGCCTACTGACAGAACACTGGAAACCTCCTTAGATCAGACAGTGCAATTATCAGCACCAGCTGCCACTCAAGTTTCAACTGCACCTCCTTCTGTAATAGATCAGACCACTGTCCTAGAGGACCTCGCTGGGCTGGGTGGTACAGACCATGTTTCCATGAGCTTCAGCACTGCCATGAATTATGAAACAGTGAGAGTAACAACAAGCACCATTGAGCTTCCATCCCATCTCCCTCCTGTGGGATCCACAACCTCTTTGTCTGCTTCAACAAAGCTGGAAGATGAAGCAACAAGAGCTTTGGATGTTTCAGTAGACCTGGGTCATATAAGCACTGTCCACTTTTCTCCTGAGTGGACTGAGGAGGGAAGGAGAATGACTGAAAGTCACATAGAGCTAACAACTCGTGTCCAGTCCACAGAGATGGCCAGTATGGCTTGGGCCACACATGAAACTCACTATAGCAGTACTGTCCCATCCCGAGCTCTAGTTGTGTTTTTCAGTCTTCGGGTTACCAACATGATGTTTTCAGAGGACCTCTTTAATAAAAACTCTCCTGAATACAAAGCATTGGAACAGCGATTCTTGGAACTGGTAAGAATCACTGCTATGCTAAATATCCATTACCAGAGAGACACAAATTGTTGGTAATGATATTTAATCATCTCCCTTGGAGAGAGTAACTCAAAACTGGTTTACAGATATTATTTGTGTCCCTCTCTGGGAAAATTCTGTGTGGAAATGGGTGGTGGGATGTTTGTCTTTTATTCAGTCAATAGTCTCTCCAAAGTGGAACTTTTTAGTTCACCTTTTAGTGATGAGTTAACTTTTCTGCAACACATTCAACCAATCCTAAGAGGTAGCTCAGGGTGCTAAGCTGTTCCTAACCTGGCTGATGACTAGCAAAGTCTCACAGGAGTTATACACCAACAACTGCCAAATCTTAACTGGGAAATTCACCTTTTTTGACTGAAATGAATATTTTGTTGTGGGAGATAAAAGAATGGAGCAGACAGGGGGAAGTGGGATGTACTTGAAGGAAAACCCTATGAAATTATGATAATGCCTGGTGCTTACATCTAGGGAGAGCACAATGTATGTCCTGAGAACTGTATTTCTGAATTGTAAATTTTTAGAAACTGCTTGACAATTGGTATACTCTTAAGAACTGCCTGAAGTACTCAGGCTCCTGGCAGGCTGCCAGCATAGACCTCAGCTGGGTAAAGATTAATGCCCTTGTTGCAAGATTTGGATAAAATCATTCAGACTCCCTCTATCTGATGCAATAACAGTGCAACTGGCTTGAGCAGAGAGAGATTAACAGATTCAGCTCTTCTGTCACATCCCCTGTATTGCAGCTGGTGCCCTACCTTCAGTCAAATCTAACAGGATTCCAGAATCTGGAGATCCTGAACTTCAGAAACGGCAGCATTGTGGTGAACAGCCGAATGAAGTTTGCCAAACCTGTGCCTCGGAATGTCACCAACGCTGTGTACATGATCCTGGAAGACTTCTGCAACACTGCATACCACACTATGAACCTGGCCATCGATAAATACTCCCTGGATGTGGAATCGGGTAAGGACAGTAGGGAAATGCAGTTTAAAAGCAAGGGATTTAGAACAATTTCTGCTTTAAGTAGTAAGAATCCCATTGAATTTCACAGGCTGGACTTTAAGAAGACAGTCTTTCACAGAGTTAAAACAAACAAATATAAAATCTGTATGCATGTATGTATGGCCAAACTTCTTGAACGCAGATTTGGGAAGGGCTCTCCCCACATGGGTGTGCCCTTCCAGCCTGTGCAGTGGATTTTTTAGGTGAGGCACAGCGTGCGCAGAACTGGCCCCACCTTTTAAGTCCTAAGGTCCATTTGCCACGGCCAAACGAGCTTGGAGAGTGACAGGGAAGTCCTCGGGACGGTCTACAGCACCTGGTACTAATGAGGGCTGACCCTGCTGAACATCCGAGATGTGACGGGATGGGATGGCAGGGAGGCATTGAACTGCCAGGGGACGGTCCCTACAGAGACTCGAACTCACTGCCTTGGGATTCAGGGTCCAGAGTGCTCTCCATTACACCATGAGACCGCCCCAATATAAAATCTATTATGGAACTAAAGAGAAAAAAATCAAAGTGCGACCCAGACAGAGCAATTTGCATGGGATCCACATAGAATTATGGAGAAAATTCACTCATGTAATAGCCTATATGATGCCCTCACTTTGCCTGGAGAGTGAGGGAACAGGCTACTCAGGTAGAACAGTGATGCCAATCTCTCTTGTGCTTATTTGCATGTGTGGTTTGAACTTATTCCATGTGGTTACTCTGACAGGTGGTAGCCAATTGGCTGCCAGGTGAGCAACTGCACAGCTGCTGCCTCATTCTCGTGGTAAGGTCTTTATTGCACTAAATAGTGATAGGCCCTCTGTGTTCACTCCCCTGATCCAGGGAGAAAGTTTTTTTATTCTGTCCAATTAGCCAGTAGTTTACCATGTCAGCAACTAAAAAATATTTCCTGTTTTAAGGTTAAAGAAAAATAAGAGTACTGACCTGCTGGCAAATGGTAGCTGTTCTTCTCAGGTAGCTCTCTTACAAAGATTGTCTAATTAGCATGACAAATCATCTGATATTGATCATTTAGGGGTATGCCAGCCACAAGTGAGAGATCTTGAATAATATAAGCTTGTGTTCCTTACAGACAAAAAGGCAGATGATGAGTGCTCAAAGTCCCACTGCCTTTCCTTTATGTTGCCTAGGTTTTCCGTAACAGGAAATACTGGAGTTCAGCTATGTTTTACTCATTTGCAAAATATAGTTCCAGGAGACAGAGAACATAAGCAGCACATTCCAGTAAGAAAAAGATCACGTTATACTTGGAGTTTTTTTGATTGGTTTGTTGGGTGGTCTTAGCTGTGCCACTGACATGCACTGTGCAGACAGAGGAATACTTGCTAGTGCTTATTCACCTTAGCAGAACCTTCTGTCACTTGGGAAAGGTGCACACTGAAGTTTTGTGGATTAACTAAGAGACTGTGAGTGAAAATGGCAGTGGACAGTTTGCACTTTGCCTCAGTTAAGGTTCCCCTCTATCATTAATATTTTCTGGGCTATGTGTTGTCAGGTGAGCAAGCAGATCCCTGCAAGTTTCAGGCCTGCAATGAATTCTCAGAGTGCTTAGTAAATCGCTGGAGTGGAGAAGCTGAATGTGTCTGCAATCCTGGCTACCTAAGCATTGATGGGCTGCCATGCAACAGCATTTGTGATCTGCAACCGAATTTCTGCCTGAATGATGGGAAGTGTGACATAAGCCCTGGGCAAGGGGCCATTTGTAGGTAGGTCATCTTGCTGTTTCAAGTTGTGCTTCCTTTATGAAAACCCTTTATTGTCTCCTCTGCGTTCTACAAGATTTGTGTAAAATTCTGTACAATATTGTATAACAAGTGAGTAGATAGCTATTATCGTTCATGGTGCTGTGTGCAAGTCCCAATACTAACACTAGTTTTCCTATGTATATATCAGAAATGAGACACTAATTGATTAATGGAATAGCAACATCAGGAAATAGACTAACTAGGAAAAATGGTTGCACACTCAGTTGTTCAAATCAATTTCATTGACCTTTGGGGACAGAACTTGTCTCCAGAGGTTCTGTCAAGTAGCAAAGTGTTACATAATGTCATATAACATGTAAGAGTTAATGCTGTCACAAAAATTCATACCTGAAAGGCAGACTCATAGAGAATAAATTTATTAAATACAACGGTCTCGGTAAAGAGAAAGTTATAAAAGTAAATATTGGACATTGGCAAAAAATCATGTGTGGTTCATAAAAGGATCAAGGCACAGGCCCCATAGTTAAAATTTTTGCTTAAAAAAGACACAGATGCCTTTCAATAGGATTGTTGTATTTTGCATGTAATGGAAAAGACAGTACAAGATACAAATTGATGCTGTTGCTGACACTGCACTTAATTTTTCTACTTTTCAAGAAAAGTAACAGTATTTTTAAAAACAAAATATACCCATTAACAAAAGAGAATTATTGAAAAGAATATTACTACTAGTAGTTATTTATGTAGTTTCATGTGATTTTCTTTTTGAAGTTTACCTAGAACATCTCTCAAGTCAAAGTCCTAGCATTTAACAGAATAAAAATGTTTTGAAAACTATAAAATGGATACTAACACAGATGTATTATAAATTTAATCATATTTGTATAATAGTGCTAGTTAGAAGCAGGTAAGTACCTGAACTCAAGCATTCTTCAGCCAGTATTTATCAAGAACTTTCTGAAAAATACTGATGTATGGCTTGCTACTTTCAGAAACTATTTCAGATCATAATTTTAGAAGACTTAATTTACTGATATTTCTTATAAAAATTGTTCATTGCTGTGAATGTCATGCCACCCTACAATCCTTTGAGTTTTTATAGTAAAAACTCCTAAACACACATGATGCAAATAATACATTGTTTTTATTGGTATACTTAAAGTTAGTATTAACATTAAAGTTGTCATGTTTAAAAAACACAGTAAGGCAGGAATACTGAATACTGTTTTGGGCAACTATTCCAAAGATACAATCTTGGACATAAACTTCTTTCTATCATTTATTTTATGTATGTATTTAACAAACCATTTTGGAGTTCACCACACTAGAAACATTCTACTCATTTTTACTTGCATTACAAGATAATAAAAGATGACTGCTTTCTACCTTTACAGTATTTGATATATCACAGGCAAGGCTCAGTCAAGGCAGGACTTTTTACTTAGTCTAAACACCTTCCAGTTTTAACACATCACAGGATACTCTAGATTGCAAAAACCACAGGCTTTCCCCATCACAAATGGAGTTTTACCTGCATTCCTTGAATTCAGTAATTGTGGTAGTTCATCCTGAAGAAGAGAAGGCTCCTGGAATACCTTCTTGTGGCCTTTCAATATTTAAAGGGGGCTTATAAGAAAGATGAGGACAAAGTCTTTAGCAGAGCCTGTTGTGATAAGACAAGGGGTAACAGCTTTAAACCAAAAGAGGGTAGATTCAAACTAGATGTAAGGAAAACAGTTTTTACAATGCATGTGGGGAAGCACTGGAACACATTGCCCAGATAGGTAGTAGATGCCTTACCCCTGGACTGGATGGGGCTCCGAGCATCTGCGTCTATTTGAAGATGTCCCTGCTCATTGCAAGGGTTTGGACTAGTTGGCCTTCGAAATTCTCTTTCAGCTGAAACTGTTATAGGATTCTATACCAAACAGAATGCTCGTAATAATAATAATAATAATAACAACAGCAGCAGCAACAACAACAACAATAACAATAATAATAATAAAAATTGGTGATTGAACAATGCTAGATATTTATTGAGGTGACTTAACTGAGGGCATGTCATAACAGGAAGTTAAATACATTAACCAAAACTTTTGCTGATGTTTAATTTCCCTGTGTTTCTTTGTGGCAGGTGTCGTGTGGGAGAGAACTGGTGGTACAGAGGGGAGCACTGTGAAGAATACGTGTCTGAGCCATTGGTTGTGGGTATTGCAATTGCTTCTGTGGCAGGATTCCTTCTTGTAGCATCTGCTGTCATCTTCTTCTTGGCCAGGACCCTTCGAGACCAGTATACAAAGAGTGAGACTGGGGACTCACAGGGGTAAGTGACACCGTCCAGTATTTTAGAACATATTGGCTACAATAAGGATAATTCTGTCGTAAGTCTTATACCACACAGTTGACAAGTAACAGGATGTACAGGCACCTCCAAAAGCCGGGCTTCCTTAGTCTATCTGCTGCCCTTCCAGGCTGCAGAGAAGCTCACAGTTTGTTTATTGCTCCCCCAGGCAGGGTGACAGCCTCTCGTCCATTGAGAATGCAGTTAAATACAACCCCATGTATGAAAGTGATACGACTGGCTACAGCCATTATTACCGGAGATATCCTCAGCTAACGTCCTACAGTTCTACCAGTGCAGAGACATCCACAGACTACAGCAGTGAAGAGATCAGGCACATTTATGAAAACAGTGAGCTTACTAAGGAGGTAAATGACCTTGTTTTCATAGTGGCATGGGAAAGACCATGTAAACAGTAAACTATTCTGTTTAGAAGTACCACTTCTAACCTCAGAGGTGGGCCTAATCTTTCCCCACTGTCTGTCCTCTAGATAAGCAGATTGCAACTACAACTGCTGCTACTATTTAAGAGAAGGCAGAAAGGTTTTCTTTCCCTGCTTGCTTTTAGGTGTAGAGAAAGGAATGGGGTTTCTCTGACCTGTAACGAATTTCACATAATAAAGGGTCTGACTCCTTAAGTGACTTCATGGGAGTTGGGGAGGTTTACCTTTTAATGCCAACTATCTTATGTAAGAATAGTTACACAGTGGAAAAACTGGTACATCCAGGTCTTTTTACAGGTTTCTTTTACTTCGGGTATTTTTTTAAAGTTTAGGTCTTTCCATAACCTGCAAGTTAGATCACATCCTTCTCCTTTCTTCCTCAATAAACAGTATCCAAGGTTTACTCTAGAGGGCTAAAGAGAAGGGATTTACATCCCAGAACCAACTACATATCCTTAAGCATTTGTGAGAGGTGTGAATCCATCATGTAGCTGGACTGGTAGGCAAAGTATCCATGAGAGATAAAGCATTTGTTAAAGTCTGTTGAAATTACACACCCTGCCTAAACCCTGGTTTTGATTTAAAAGTGAAGTATTACTGAATTCAAATGAAGTGCTTCACTTAAAATTAATTAAAAAAAAAAAGTTAGGCATAAAATATTGGAGTGCCCAATTTCAAGCTCTACTTGAAGTAGGAGATTTGTTTCCCAAAAACCAGAAACCAGCTCTTTCAGTTGTATTCTAATTTCTATTATGTACTTACAGTTTTGTTTCTTGTATTCTAGGAAATTCAGGACAGAATTCGAATTATAGAGCTCTATGCTAAAGATCGTCAGTTTGCAGAGTTTGTTAGGCAGCATCAAATGTGAGTTGAATGTCTTGTCTGGATCCCTAACTGCTTTGATGTTTTCCCCTGTGGCCTTTACTACATTACTATATTTTTAAGGGTTTAGAAACACTAAAGGCTAAGATTGCAACATCATTTTTTAAGAGGTTCAACACTTTTAAAACCCTTAATAGTCAATGTTAAAAGTATATGGCCCCAGAAATATGCTAATGAGTGTCAGAGCTCTAACATCAATTTAGGTCCTTGAAAGCATAGATAGAACCTTCTTAACTCTTCAAATGTGTTTCTCATTGCCTAGTGTTCCATTTAAAATAGAAATTTTAAAAGCTTGCTAGTTTATGTTGAGTTCTCAAGACTTGGCAAGTGACCAAGACCTGACAGATCACTGCTACAATCCTGGCTGGTATGGTGGGCTCCTACCAACATAGAAAGTTTACAGTTCCAAACAACAACCAATCTGAGCTGTGTGCTCTGCTGAAAGCTAAGCATGAAAAAGACTGTCAAGGAATGTATTAGCATAACCACCCTTATGAAGTGTATTCTCACTGTAGCAAGCAGCAAATCACAGCTTGCTGAGTTACTTTGAAAGATACTGTAGTACAATTCCTTGGGATTCTATTCTACAGTAGCAAAAAACTTATGTTTTCAGATCTTCAGCTATTATTTCTTTCTAATTGAAAATAACAGCAGTTCAGAATTTTCCATGTCAGTAATTCATTTTTTCATCTTGAAAAGGATCAGCATCTGAATTTTCCACAGCTGGAAAATAGTAAGATCTGTCTTATATAAGCCTTGAATCCAATGTTTGAAAGAGATGAACTTAATCATTCCTTCTGTTTTTCATTTCAGGAAGCTGCTTTAAGAAAAAAAGAAATTGATAGAATACACACGGGAGATAAAACCTATCTTGTTGCCACAGCAATGGGCTCAGATGTAACTGCAAAGTTACTTATAGTCTTAACATTGCATGGATGGATACAGATGTTTTCTAAATGAATGACTAAAATGTACAGATGTCTGTTTATCTCAATTACTTCTGGATTTTCTGTGTAAAGTGACATTTTAAAGAGGTGAACAGAAGTGGCAGAGGTTATGAAAGTTCATTTTTCTTTACCTCCAAAATGGACAGTGAAAGTTTTGTACACAAAGGCAAAAAAATCTCCTCTGGTAAGAGAAGATACAGGCACAACCCAAATAAAAAGCACATTGAAAATCCCTGTCTGGCATTTATCCCCTCACTGGAGGCTCCAGGGGTGAGTTCATAGGTACAAAACACTAGTAGAAAAAAAATATGTGATTTGCAAGGGAATGACTTGTAGGGGAGAACTATCATGCTAGAATTATGTTAGCATCATTTTAAAGCATTCCTGTTATCAACACAAACATAACCTCACTGGAAAAATTTTCCTTCTGTACAGATACCTGATGTATGTTTTGCCACCTGGCATTAGCAAAACAGAGGACAGCACTGAGCCTGCAGGCCTCCTGAGGGTTCTCCCCAGCAATCAGCATCCCTGCTGCCTGTGACCCCAAGGGGAGCCTTGGCAAGGCAGGAAGTGCTTCCGCAGTGCAGAACAGGGTCTTTAAAGCCAGGCGAGTTGGTTCTCCAGCTGTTTCTGGCAGACACACCAGCTGGGGCACAGTAGGTCTTCTATCATACAAATGTTCTGTGAGGCTTAAATGGCTAACATTGACCTTTTTTGTATGTAGACAGTTGGTTTCATATTTTGTAAGTTAATATGCATTATTTGTTGTGTGTTTCCTTACCACTTATTTTCATAGTGGATTTATTCATTGAAATAGAAAGATGACTAGTTTTAATGATGAAATGCTACAGTGGCATTTGTGCCCATCCTTTTATATATATTATATTTAGTGTTCACTTAGTGTTGAATTAAGCCAACTAATACTTGCATTTCCTTTACTGAACTGGGCAACAGCCTTCCATGAGCTCCCTTTCAAAATCAGGCTGTGGTACTTAAGTGCATCCATATTTGGTAGGTTGCAGCACTTTTTTGTAGGGAAGGGAAAAAGTAAGATTATTCTTAGTCTAGTGGAAGTCAGCATTTAATTTCTTAAACTGAAGAAGTCAGCCTGAAGCATTTTAAATTATCTGAACTGAGATGGGGACCTCCAACATACACAAACAGAATTTTATCTTCAAGTTATGGAGAGAGTTCAGACTATGTGTTAAGGTGTGTTGGGGCTCTGTTCAGTCACCCAGTGTCTCTTGTTTAAGGCATTAACACAGCTGTCAGGGTTAGGGCACAAATTATGATCACTTTAGTTTATGTAAGCAAAAATGGCCAAGTTATTTATTTCTACGATGTCTGTAGTTCTTGGCCCACATGTGCCAACAGTCACCTGATACTTTTTAGTATTTTTAGTACTTTATTAGTACTTCTATTAATAGTGAGAATTATGTATTGTCTATAGGCAACAGCTAAATTCCTGAACATTTCAATGTAATTCTTGTATGTGTCCTAGAGAACCTCACTCGATCACTGGTGTAGTACCTTCTTGCCTTGAGTGGCAGGGGATGGGTATCAGAGCCACACATCTGTCTAAGGCATTAACACATCTGTCTAAGTCTTATATAAACCACTATAAGCTAAAATAACACCAGACAGCTGTATGGTGCTGCTCAACACTGTTGTGACCAGACGTTATGAGACAGAGGCCCCATTCTACCGGATGGCCCAGGGCTGTCAGAGCAGCTGGTCCAGAGTTTCTGAGGCATGACCCACTCCTCCTGGCCCTGCAGCAGCATGGCTGAGCCACCCTGTAACACCAGGGCCTGTGATCATAGCACAGAAGTGCTTTGCTCAGGATAGGCATTGGCTCGTGACTTGGTTCTGTGCAGCTCAGCTTCCAGCCCTGGGAGCTTCGGTGCTGCTCCTGCTAAGTAGGTGGGATTAGACATGTTTTAAAGGTATTTTTAGTGTTTTCTATGCACAAGCTGAGAAGAGGCTTGGTGACACTGAGTGTGAGATATTTCAGCGTATATACAGTGATACTTTCTTTGTGTGTGTGTGTGTGTGTATATACTCTGGACATGATGGTATCTTTTCACAACAATAAAAAAGTATTTCCAAAATGTTTTTTTTTTCTACAAAATTTATGTAGAAATTATGAGTTGGACATGGATAAGACATCTTAGCCATGACCATTTATGCATGTAGGACCAGAAAGTCTTTGTTTTGGTTTGGATTTTTTTTTTAACAGAGTTGGCTAAGCTGTTAAACTCTTTTGCTAACTAAAGTATCACATGTAGTTCATTAACACTTACAAGGTTGCAGTCTAAATATTCATGCTGGAAAACACATACCTGAGTGCTTGCTTTAAGTGAAACCTTTTGCCCATTTTGAAGATGTTTTGTCCCTAATCAAAGAGCCAAAACTGCCATTATGAAGATGAACTTGAAATCTTAAAACCAAAACTGACTCACTCTGCTTCAAACCTCTTCACCTGAACTGTTTGGTGATGCATCTTGCAACATGCCAAGGACTTAATGAATGACTGACTTCCTTTGATATTTTCCCAAACCGAGGCAGAGATAAAGAACTCTAAATATCCTAACCAAAAAAAACTCCCAACAACCAAAACCCAACCCCAAATAGCTCATAGTAAAAAATCTACCAGTCTGTTACAAGTTAACATGCAGTTTTTCAACTGCTAAAGGTATAAAGTGCAGATTTCAATGACTTGGCTTAATATAAGAGCATGGAAAAAAGCAGTTATTGTTTACTAAACATTCACAAGTTTATCAGCACCTATGGCCCTCCTCAAGGCTTGAAACACAGAATAAAATGAGACCCTGCATGACACCAGCAGCTGCCCCTTTGACAGAGGATCTCAAACATAAAGCAATTCATGTTGGACTACATGTACTGCAAAAGCCACTAGGTACAAGGTCTGCCTTTACTATTTCTGAGGGCTCTCAAGGCCTTCCCTTTTAAACCTCAAGGGCACCTGTCCTCAGTGGTAGCATTCTACCAGGACCAAAAATTCAAACAGAAAACAAGAGTTTGGAGTTTCAAGACAAACAGCATTTCAGGAACTGTGTGCTTGTCTTTTATCTGGTAGCATTTTAGCAGAGCACAGAGCCTTGCCCACCAAAAAGCTAAAATATATTGAGTAATTGAGTAGCTACTCTGTTGAACTCCAGACTGTGAGCTTCATGTACCACTGGCTAGTAATTTGGTTCCAGAAAACAGATTTCTTCAGGTCCTCTGAGACAGCTGGAACCTTGAATTTCTCTTGTCTCCTCCAAACCAGGGAAGCATGAATAAACTTTTTATATTCTTAAGAACTTACAGCTTAAATGGTAAAATGGAAAAAGTCTTTAACAATCAAGAGTTTCACTCATGTTCCTCATCAGATCTGCTGGAATTGGTCCTTGATGTGAGTGGCTGCAGAAGGAATTTGAGAGGGCTTTGAATACTCTGCCATGGATCCTGTGAACAGCAGGCATGTTAAGGTGCTAGAGCTCCAGTGCAGGACAGCACCTCATCCTATTACAACACAAACCAAAAATGGTCACCAATACCAATTTATCCATCTATAAGCATTGTACAACAGACACAGACCGACTGTACAGCATAGGAAATGTGTTGTTACTGTTTAAATATTAGTAGAAAGCACACAGGACTTTTGTGTCCCTTTGTTTACTTGAAGTGTGCTATAACACCAGCAGTATTTCTGTCCTTCCACTACTTGATCCAGTTTGGGAACAGATGTGTTATGTTCTACGTAACAGTGATCCGTTTGCTTTTGTTTCTCAGCTGAAAAGAAAATTCCAAAGCTGTTTCTAGGCCAGGAATTTTTTTAGTTTGTCAGTCCAAATGGGAAGGTTTTGGTATTGCCATATTCAACGCTAAGTGGCTCTCCTGCTCTGGATTATTAATGACCCCCAGGAATTTTAGTTGAGTTCCTGTCCCCTTGGACTCCTGCCTGTGCTACTTCTCACCTTTCTTGCTGGGTCACCCACCACACTGAATAGTGGTAAACACACTCATGGCAGGCAGCTCTGCTTGGAGGATGGCAGCAGGTTGCAGGACTAAAACGACTTCTTGCCTGAGGTGCTACAGCTGTTCTGAAGCAGTCAGCTGAACACCACCTCCAAACCTGCACTGTAAGTTTCCCTGTGTTTCCAATCAAACACAAAACTGTATTTCAACACTTATTTGTTTCAGGATGAGAAATACCCTCAGTACTGGAATTTTCTGTGACAGATGCCAATTTATTGTATTTTTTAAAAATCAGTTTTGCCATCAGCACATCTGAGGACTACATTTCCGTATTAAATATATAAATTGGAGTGAACTACACTTAAAACCTGACCTTTTAGAACAGGGCACCACCCCACCCACAGCTTCCATTTATACAATCAAAACAACAAAAAAAATACTATCTGTCTTGAATCATTGGAGCTTTAAATGTTGTTCAAAAATCTCATATTAAACACAAATCAGACTTAGTGCTAACTGAAGTTGCGATTGCATCTCCACAGCTGATTACCAGATGGGGAAACTATGCCTTTCTGGAAAGGCTGACGTAGCACGAACAGAAATGAAAACGGGAACAATAATAGATACAGCCATACATCAAAACTTTATACAGTAACACGTACATGTGTCTGGATAAAAGAGGGCAAGTGAAGAGGTAGATTTTTCAGGAGTGAGCCTACAAGGAATCCCAAGAGTGAAAGATTTCCATCTACTCTTGGGCAACAGCTACAAGGAAATTCACTCAGCTCCACCTGAAGGGATTACACAGTGATTATATGATCTCTCATCCCAGAAAGGGAGGGGGATGCAAAACACTTCCAGCAGCAGCTCAGGGTTTGAGTCTCCCTGCATGACCTACAGGTAACTGCTGGCTCAGTTCACTGTTCACAGTTCCCGTCATCTGCTCAGTAAGGGAGTGGCTGTTGTTCCCGGCCTTAGTTTGAGATGGGAAGATCAGAATCTTGTGATCCTCAAAAATGCTTTACACAGTTCTCCAGTAAACCTGAGACTGCTGCACAGGGTTTTTACTCTTTTTTTTTTTGGCTTTTATTATTTCTTATTTAAAGTTTTGATAAAAAAAATCAAACCAAAACAAATACCACAAAAAACCCCACCAACAACCAACCAAACAAAAACCAAAACACCACCCCCCTACACCCACCCCAACTTTACCACACTTATTTTTAGAGTTTTCTTTCTACCTGCTCCCCCTAGGCATGAATGGAAACTCAGAGCCATGATGGGAAGGCAGCGTGGTGCTACAGAGCTCTTCCATACAGAGTTCTCACTTTGCTCTTCTCAGCAACACGTACTAGAATTTATAATGTCAACACATCCATATCTCCTTAAAAAACATCAAGCCAAAAAATTCCACACTATAATAGTGTCTCAGGGCTTGCAGGAAATGTGACTGGGAGCCTTTCACCTGTAGAGATTGATCTTTCAAGAGACTCAAACCTTTTGCATTATGCATAAAGCTCCTCATGGGACATGTAACACTGAATACCCCAAGCTAACAGACAGCAGAATCACGGGGTGTGTGACTTAAGTGTAAGACTGATGTGTTTTGTGGCATCTCTCAGTACACCCTATGACACCACTGACATTTTTCAAAGAGCAAAGCACACAAGAACTTTTTCCTTATCTGCTATGAGAAAAAGGAGGTGGAATCTGCTAGTAAGACATGTGAAGCAGAGAACCAGTCCACTATTTGCAGGCAGCTGAAACCAGTCTCTAAAAAGGAAAGAATAAAGTGATATTAGGAAAAACAAAGTAAATGAACAGGTTATCATTTTAATGGTTTTTCTTTATATAAGGAAGAGGAAAAACATGCCGTAATCACTATCATTTGATATACACTCAAGTCAGTTAGGTGCCCCTGGCTAAGGAACCTTAATATTGCTTTGCAAAGGGTAGGGACCATTCTGCCCAGCCAGGCCATCTGCAACCTGCTACTGCCACATGTGGAGATAAGCAGGGAGGAAGGATTAAGTCCACCATCTGTATGTATCAGTGGAGGTCAAACAGAAAATTTTACTACTGAAAAGTTAGTGAGGGATGTGCATGATCGAGCATAGCTGAGGTTCTGCAGCCTCATTGCTCAGCACCTATTCAAGAACGGTCTTGTATCAAGTTCTCTCATCTACCTGTGAACAAACTTGTAAGTCATCAACCGTTCCTCTCCAGATGGAGCACTGCAGTGTCCCATGTCATGATACGAAAACCTGATTAGCTGTGATGACCAGTATGTTCCATAAACAATTAACAAAACTTCCCATTGTTTAACTACTTGTGTGTAAAAAGCAGGTGATTTTATATCAAGAAAAACTTGAGCTGACAGATCATTGGGGAAAAAAACCTCAGAAGAAAACCCATTAAAAATAGGAGAGCTATTCAACCCTATAATATAAAACCCCAAAAATGTGAATTTTTCAACCCTTGAGTGAACCTCTCATGAACATTTTTAGAACCAGCTCTAGTTAACTAAGCCTCTCGGCACACAGTGTCAGAATGGTTGTGTGCAGTCCCTATTCTGCTCTGGAAAATGGGAAACCTCAAATCTAGTAAAGAGCAGTCAGCAAACAGAGGATGCATTCAGGGGCCAAATTTGAAACCCAAACGTATTTACTCAGTATTAAACGAAAGACCGTGCAAAACCCCACATGCAATTAATTCTGAAAACCAGAACTGGAGTGCAAAATACAATTACTTACTCTGTGACTGCATTTTCTAACATCATCATCTGTCCCACACATCTGAGGTTACTTTTATATTTCAGGACTTCTGCTTATCTACACTGTGCTTGCCTCAAAACCCTGCCACTTTCTTCCCTCTAGTTATTATCAAAGAGCTTCAGCTTGGAGCAGCCTAATTAGAACTTGGTTCAAATTAAAGAAGAAACCTGCCCACTAGCAACGGCAGTACTAACTGATCTGTGTGAATTGGATGCAACTTCAGAATGCTTTTGAGGGTAGGAAGAAGGAACAGAAGAAGGAGAGAAAACCAGACAAAAGACAAAGCTAAGCTTTACTCTGGATCAGCACTAACAGCTCAGATACAAGTCTATGGGAAACTCTAGAAACAAAAAGCAAGCAATCCTGTCCACCTCTGTTTTTAAAGGTTCTTACTAAAGGCAGGACAAAGGACCAATGTATTTTCAAGAGGAGTGAAAAGAATTGCTTGAGCTTTGGAGGAGGTCTGGAGGGACATTTCCTCTGCAGGACATGAGGTACTCCAGGAAATAATAATTTCAACTTCGTCTGTTTTGTATGTGCAGTGAAACATCTGCTCTATTTTTCCATACACAGGGCATGGTAAAACCAGAGTTAAAAAAACCTAACCTCTGAAGTGAACTCTGAAATGAACTAGAGCCAAGGCAAAGAATACCTTGGAAATGGGGGAGGACAGGCTGAAGGGAAGAGCACTCAACTTTCTTACTAGTGCCAAAGCTCACAATTTGAAATCTCTCTACCTTTCCACATTTTTTTCCATGAACATATAAAGAAAAATCAAACACTGTTTCAGTATTTTTCAAAACAAAAGCTGCTGTTCCTTAATTTCCCAAATAAAATTTTCTGATTTTATTATCCCTTTTCAATAATTACTGCATATTCCGATACCTTCCTCCAAACTCCAATCCCGTATAGCCCTATGGCAAAATTTTTATCTGTAGCAGCTTCCAGATACACAACTCTGACTCTACACTTCCTTTTTTTCAGAGGCTGAGAACAGAATGTCGTCCTATCACTCCAGCTGTGTCTTCATTTTCAATCTTGCTGTAATAAAATATTGCAAGAGCTTTTTCCAAAGCAAGTGTAGTGGTTTTTGGTTTGTTCTGTTTTTAAAATCAAAATGCACCAAAGGATCTCACTAAGATATGGGTTTGTTTTACTGAGAACGATTTAAGATGCCAGAGGTATAAAGCCCTTCTCATATTCATTCCAATTCCATGGCATAGCTGACAGCCTGCACCTCTAAACCTGTTGATGTGAAGCACATCACACTACGCTTTGGGCACTGTTTATGGTACTAAAAGCTATATCAAGAGTCTCATTCTTCATCCCAGTGAGCAAAAAGAGACGTATCAACCTACTCTAGTTACATTTTTGGTTGATTCCAACTGACTTAATCTCATTTGCAGCTGCCTTCAAAATACCATATGCATAGGCACATGTGCTTCTCCTGAGCATCAGCAAGAAAGTCCTAAGCAACCACACCTGCCAAGCAACTGTCAGCTCAGTAAAGCTGCCGTATGATATGAGGACCACAAACAGTCAATATCACAGTAAAATAAAAGACTACGAGATGAACCTGGATTCAGGGCAAGTGTCTGGAGGTAAAGACCCTGTACAGGGTAGCACAGACTGAAGTTCAGAGTACACTAGCTTGCCTTCTTGAGTAAGCTGTTCTTCAGGACTGTGAGGTCCCCCAGGTTGCTTCCAGCACTAGTTTGTGCACAGCACAGCTGGCTCCAGGCCTATATAGGGGAGCTCATGGGAAACACAATTGATGGCTTGATCAGTGCTGATCCACTGCCTTGATCAGCAACACAGCTCTGGAAAAGCAGGGGCAGGCTGGAAGGGCACTGGGTACTGCTCACTGCCAAGGATGGTAACACAAACTGCAGCTGCCAAACAGCCATTTTCCAGTGTCTTCTGGGCAGACAGAACCACAAAGAGAATAGTGTTCTCTGGGTTTCAGGGTTTGAGAGCAGTTCTCATAGCTTATTGTAGAAACTGGTTCATGGGTCTCTGCCGAGGACATTAACTACATGTATAGCCTTTGCTTCTTAAAGGAAGACTGAACAAATGCAGTTCTATTGACACCGTCAGCATAAGCCATGACATTTTTCTTGCTTTGAAATTATTTATTTAAATCATGCTGGAAATCATAAGTCTATCACTATTAAAAAGCAACATGTCAACTCAGATACTGACACATTACAGAAAAATCTGCTGCAGGGTGTTTCTGAAGATTAAATGCTTCTTGTTCCATTTTTTTTATACATAAGTGGTATTTACTAACATGCTGACAGAACTGACAGTATAACAGAAAACATTCCTCAGAAGGCACAGCTGTTCAGCTAAATGACCTCAATTCAAGCACTAGTGTTTTGCACCTACCATTGCAATATCTGTACTGAAGCAGAAGCTGTTTCAGTGGTGATACAACCACATAAAATGTGTTTCTTCATTATGATCAAATTAAATATCTGTTCATCTTCAGTTCCATTCTAGAGACCATGTGTTGTAATCAGGGTGCTTTGTGCAGAAAGTTGCCTGAACATCCCCCTCTGGACACTTACTAGTCTGAAGAACATCCATCCATGGAATACCTAAAGGTGTCCTACAGCTCCAAAGTTGATCACACGCCAGTCTCAAAATATCATGGTTGAGATAAACTCCTTCAACACTGATCCCTTCTATATCATCTCCCTCCAGCGTTGTCATCTACCCACCCAGCCTTTAACATTCTCCCTTATCTTAAACAAGTCCTCCCAGGTTGCTCCCAGAACCTCAGAAGAACCTCATTCCAGTCTGGTAGATTCTTACAAGCAGTGGCAGTAAGCACTGACCATTGCTCACAGTAAAACTTTTTTGTTAGTAATAATTAGATATTATCCACCAGAACACAAATTGCTTCCCAAGATATCATGCTAATTTGCAATTTGCCTCTCTGCTGAGGCTGTCAGTGACAGTCCATATCCACTGGAGACTGCAATAATGTGACCAACTCCTTTCACGGAAGCCCCCAACTCACCATCCAAGGACAATTAAATTTCTAGTTGGCATTGAATCTCAGGAACATTCACATAAAACCCCAAATACTCTAAGTTACACTCCGTCTGAACATTGCCCACATAAATAAACACAGACATTAATGAAAGAGAGATGTCAACACTAAAAGGTGTTGAAAATTATTTTAGGAATAATGAATGCTTTGGGGATTAACAGTACCATATGGTACCTTTCACCTCCAACTTACTAGTACAGATCCAGCTAGAACAGCATGGATAAAAACCTTTACCATCTGGTGACATTACTTTGTAGAAAATAAACAGGTGTTTACATCTCTCTCACACACACACAAAATTCACCACCACAACTGGAAATCTTGTTGGTTTTCTCAGTAGAGAGATCCAAGATGGCAGAATACTCTCTTGCCATGTAACTAGTCCATTTACTTGAGAAGTGAGACAACTGTATGCCAAGTACTACTACCACCCACTATCAGAAACAAAAATATGATCTATGATGTTTCCAGTCTTTATTAGGAAACACAAAGATTTATGGCTTTCAGACCGAAATCTCATCTACTGCTTTCCTCCCCCTCCACACACACCCTGAAGCAGTGGGTGTAACAACATTCCCATTTTCTACAAGCTTTATCTAGCTTGTATTCTTAAATCATCACTGCTGTGACAGCACTACTACACAATATTTCATATTTAACAGCCCTCATATCAGCTGTAACACGGAAGCCTGAAGTAATGAGCATTCATACCTCACTGAGTTCTTTTGAACATTACCCTTTTTTATTCAAAAGAACTGTCTGAGTTTGAGTTACCTGGTTTGTTTATAAATTTGCTCTCCCATGCTCCAATTTCTCCCTATGAGTTAGAAAGATTTTTTAAAAAATATACTATCATCATTATAATTGTATGAAACACATTAGCAGTTACCATGAGTTTTAAAATCAATGGCAACAGGTATGTAAATATCCTCTGAGTTTGCCCTTCCCAGTTTGTCACTTCGAAAACTAGAAATTGGTTTTTGTATAGCAGAAGTTACTGGCTGTTTAATATATCTTATGTTTGTTAGTGACCTATGGGAACTTCTCTGAATAACTTGAAGTTCTCTTTTTATCCTGGAGCAAGTAGTGGGTTTTGGGTTGAGGCTGAATGCAGCTACTTTCACATCAATGACCAGAAGCACAAATCACATCAGAGAAATCTCTTAAGTTTCCTTGGCAAATCTGCACCTGTTGTTTTGCAATCCCTTAATCAAAAAGCTGATATGTATTCTCATTTCACTATCCCAGGTATACACTGAACACTGCAGATCTAAGGCATGATAATTCAGACTAGAGACTTTCTATTCTTCTTCCTTTGACTGCTTTATCGGTATGATGAACATACATCAAGTAAAACAAAGCTAGAAATAACTAAGAGAGATGAAAATCTGCCAGAAACATCATCCTACAAATCACCTTATGTCTCTTCATACACTACTCACACTAGCTCCCTGGTCTGACCACCTGTGTCTGGACACAATGTCTGGAAGGGCTCCCCAGGGAAAATTTTCATGCATCTGCTAAACTTTTCCAAGTATCTTTGAGCTTTTATCCTTACTCTGCCAAATACACACAAAGCATTAGTGACTACTAAGCCACCGAATATTTGGAGGCAAAAGTAGCCCTGTACAATAGAGAACAATCTGCATTACTTCACAATGACCACTCTCCAGGCCCTAGTTTAAACACAGTGTGCACCTTTTCTTGGTAACAACTTTTTCCTTTGCTTCCAGGTCTTGTATGCTATTCATCATACAACTGCTAAACCACAGTGGAAGTCCTGGGTGAATTAATGTGCAATGTTTGAAGGGGTGATCTTCCCAAAATTAAGTGCAATGCATGAGCAGTTACTCAAGAATTTCAAAAGGACCAGAAAGTGCACAAGCCCAGATGCTGTGGTATCAGCCATTGCCTGTTAGAAAGACTTAACCCATTTTAGGATTTGCTCAGCACTTATCCATTCAAGATTTTAATCTACAGTCTTCGTCCTTCAGATTCTCCTATGTGTTTGTGGCACAGACAGAAGGCAAGACAGCTTAATTTTAGCCTTGCTTTCAGATAGTCCTGACAAGATTCCTGTCTTGTGTCAAAGGGAGTGGCTTCTTGAAGGCTCTCTGCTAGTACACTAGTCTAGCAAGCTTTCCTAGGAGAACAAGACAAAACCAAAACACCAACCATTTGACACATGTTTAAATGCAATTACAAGATGGCTGAAACTAGATGGAGTCCTGGAAAAGAGATACAGGGACAAAGTCTGCTTTGAAACCGACCACAAAAGATCAACACAAGTTTGCACTACTCTAACAAAGGGTAAACTGGGAGCAATGGGAGGAACCAGGCACACTGTCATCCCCACAAAATCAGCTCAAACCAGAGTGCAGTGGCATTTGCAAGGCAAATCAGGTAGCTTATTGGATGCCATGTAAAAACTGAGCAAAAATCCCGAGAGGTTTGGTAAACTGTCCAATTCACAAAATGAGCATAATCTAAGCGGCCAGTGCATTCCCACAATTCCCAGCTCTTCTGGAACCATGCTTCCCAAAAGACAGAGAAATGCTCTTGCAATCCTATTAGAATTCATAACTGGTTCATCTGCACATTGCAAAGACCCCTACAGTAAACTCTTGCAAGCCTTGTGGTCCCTCTAGGAGCGTACCTCATCACAACCGTCATCATAACCATTGATACAATAACATTCTTCTGGGCAAAGCTTAAACCCAGATTTCACACTTAAGTGCTAATCACTTGGTTTACCTTTTTAGTAATATGCAAGGAAAACTGACTCTGACTTCAAGACTCTCAGCCTGTGGAACTACCCATGTAACAATAGAGCCCTCAACAAAGTTCAGGTGGAGCCTACAGGCAAAACAGTTCACTTGGGTGTTCAGTACTGGCCACCCTAAAAGCTGTGGGTAACACAGGGACCATTGTAGAGGCTGCTAATCTGACGTACTTCACATCTCCTCTCTGTGCCCACCTGGGCGCTTCTGCTGTCAGGGTGTCATGGCTAGAGGCTACAAAGCTTTGTGCTCAGCTGAAGCAGGATTCCCGAGCCAGCAAAAAAGCCCCAGTCAGAACAGGCATTTAAGCTGTATCATACCAATTGGCTGCCCACCTGGCTTCATTTGTGCCAACACTGTCACAGGGACAAGGAATGCAGTCTGAGTACAAGGGATAGTGGGACTTCTATTTTTGGCAGCAACCTATGTGTTTAAGGTGCAGTTCTGACATAAGTCTCAGGGAGCACTTGGTACCCAGCCGACAGACCGCACAGACAACTTTCTGTATGAACACTACTACTGTCTGCTCATTGGCTTCTTCAGCACTTTACAATACTAACTTTCAGCCCTTTCTTTCATAGCTATTGAAGACAAAGTTGGAAGATCTGCAAAACCTTTTTGTTCATTAATGACTCAAAAATAAGGATAAAAGTGTGTCTAGACTTTACATGTCTAGACATAGACATCACTTACATGTCAAGTTAACTCTTTTAGCTCAGTCTTCAGGTGGAGAGAGGAGAATATAAAAATAAGTAAAACAAAACATCAAGTTCAGATTTTTTTTTTTATGACACATAACTATTGCAGCAGGCCGCAGAGCTATTAGATGTGCCAGAAAACATTCAGAATAAAAAGGAACATGTGCCAAGAGTATATTCTCTATTTCTTGTCATTTTCTCTCCCCCAGTTTATCTTTTAGTCTCTGACTCTTTGTACTTTCTTTTAACTATCCCAACTTGTCCCACTCCTTAGCTGCATTTCTTATAGCATGAGTTTTATCTTTCATTTTCCCCTTTCATAAAGCGGAAATTGAATGAGTCTTGCACACTGAATGGCTCATGATTTTCTCGTATCCCATCTCAGGTGTCTCAACTTTAAACAACACTTTGTGTTCATTTATATCCACTTGTTTTTTCTTGATCATACTGTTAAGCCCTAATTTCACCATCATGAGCTAATAATTGGAAAGAAGGACTAAAATGTGTCTGTCTTGCTATTCACCTGTAGTAAGAGAAACTTCAAAGCTGGAAGCATCTTCAGCTTGCGTGCAAAGACATTTTAACAAGATCCAGTGATCTGATAATGAACTTAGAAAAACTGGACAACAGACGAGAAGCTGTATTCCCACTTTAATCACACAGTGGTTCTGGAGGTATTGCTCAGACTCTGGTCAACTCCCACTTGGAGTCCTCAAACCCAGATATTCTTTCCTTCAGCTTTCTAAAATGGGACACCTTAATTTAACTTCCAACAGAGAAATGTGATGGCCATTCTTAAAGGCATTCTTAAAAGCAATACCATTTGACATGAGCGTGTGTGAGTACTTCATCCTTGTCCTCATCTGCACCTCTGATTCAGCTGACCACACAAAACTAACACACTGCTTCAGCCTTCACCATCTGTCCTTATCTGCTTTTGGCAATTCTGGCTTACATTCTGTATGTGATTATCATGATATACATAAGCCGACTTACATGAAACTTTTTTTTTACATGAAATCAGGATACCTGTGTAATATGCATACAAAAGCATAACTTGGTGTGCACACACACGTATTCCAGCCTGCAAGTTTGCACTTCCTGTTCTCTGAAACAGAGACAAAAATCAGGACCACAGGCAATAATACTATTGAAAGTTAATGTATGCACAAACATATTACACTGGAAGTTTCTTCAGCAGCTCACATTCTTAATTCTGTTAGGTCCAAAGGGGGCTCCTTCCCTTAAAAATTGTATCTACTCACATGGCCCAAATATGATTTTCACAAACTGTTCACAAATAATTTTGTTTTGATCAATCTTTTATCAACTCCTGCATCTTAATCTGAGTTTCATTTTCTTTCCCTAGACATTGTGCCATGGTTTTAACTACAACAGGGTCAAAAATAATCTCATCTTCTTCTTCTGTAGAGATACCATACTTGCAACACTGATCACAGCATTATTCTGCTTCTTGCTCTTCTCCAGCCTGTACCCACTATTTCTTTCCTTGGAATACCTATCAAATCTGATCTCTCTCATCAGTCTGATTTTTTTTGCCAGCCCATCACCACTGGCTTTCTATACTCATCACATTTCTTCAGAGCTATTCAGTACTACTTAGGCAGTTACTCCAACCAGTAGCTTAAGTTACACTTCCCTGATCTACCATCCTCAGAAGCTTGGGAGCTCTGTCAGGACTCATCCTCTGTCCCCAGGAACATACTTACTTCCTTTTCCATTTTACTGCTTCACTGTACAGCCATCCCATGCCACTTTGTGGCATCATCCTTTGCTGTCCCACTGCCAGCACTGCCTCCAACAGAAAACTGTTGTTCGCAACTCGTTGTAGAGATTTCTCTGTCTTCCTCTTTGAAACACTTCTAATCATGATTTTCCACCCCAGTCCCACAGACATGCTTCTCCAGCAGGAAATTTACCTAACAGATGTACTGAATTAGTGCTGTTGACTTTTAAAAAAAATCCACCAATCCAAACTCACCAAAATCTAAGAAAAAGAAATTTAACTTCTTTGTAATAATACAGAGAACAGCTATAAACACACCTTTCTCATATTTTGTAATTATGTCTGGCCTCGTATGCTTCATTTACAGAATCATGTTCAATTTTCTCAGCTCAGGGCCACACACTTTCTATGTTGCCTTAGGAAAGTTACTAAGTTACTAAATATCTGGAATTCTGCAGCACCTGGTTTCTTTTCACTAGAACCCACAGAAGTTCTCAGCTTGCTGAGATTCATGGTAAGGCAAACAATTCTGATCAGTGACCTGTTCCAAATCTATTAGTTTTTCTCTTCTAATAATGAGACAGGGATAATGCTGGTGCCTCATCTGGGTCCTGAAGAGGTCAATAAAGCATTTGAGGAAGGTTCACATACAAGTTATATAAATGAATTGCAATAAAGGAACAAAACTAAGATCCAGCAAAAGCCTATAAATCTGGTAAATCTGGCCAACAATAAGCATAAAAGCAAAGCAGTGAGACACCTCAAACTAAAATTGTGGAGGGACAAGTAAAGATATATGAAAAATCTTATGAGCTACTATACATGTATTACCTATCCTTCAAGTTACATCTAGAAAATTCTTTGTGTTTATATTGTTTGCCTTGTGTTTCTTTAGCCTCCGTGTCAGGGTCTAGGAAGCTGTCAAGTGGCACAATGGTTAATTATAGTCTTAAATTAAAACAGCATGCTGAACTACCAGCACGCTGAACTACCAGCACAAGGGCTCATTAGAAAGAATAAAGGAGAAAACGTGGCCAAACTTCTCTTCAATTTTCATTTATCCTTTAAGAACAATCAAGAGAGCAGATGGTCTATTGTTCCTAAACAGCCTCTGAGTAAAGAGAGCTGATCCATTTATTTAAGTGTCTTATCTCCTGTCAGTCCTGTCTTTGGCAAATGGCATATTGCAAGGTTTCCCCTTATGACAAGAATGCTTTCCCGACAAGCCTGGAAAAGTTTAAGCTTTCCTGTCAGTCAGATGAGCCCCTTTATCCCATTTGGCAACAACCCAAAAGGTCTGTAAAAACAGACTGCCATCTGACTAAGCAACTGGGAGACTGAAAGACACGTGCTGGAATGCAACCAACCTGAACATTAGTTAATCAGCTGATGCCTTTCCAGCAACACCTTCTGGCTGCTCGTAAAGCATTTGAGAATTCTTTCAATAGCGCACTTAAAAAAAAAAAAAAAGAGAAAAAGAGAGACCATTTGCTTTGTTTTCTTGTGTTTTTTGTTTGTTTGTTTGTTTTATTATTTTTCGTTTCTTTGGTGTGCTTTTTGTTGTTGTTGGTTGGTTGGGTTGGGGTTTTGGGGGTTTTTGAGGATGTATGTGTGTGTGTGTGCGTGTGTGTGTGTGTGTGTGTATGTTTTTTAGTGGCTCTACTACAGCTTCCTAATTTTAAAGTAGGTGTGTTAATTTAAGCCTTCTCCATGAGTTCTCTGTAGAAAGTCTCATGCTATTTTCCTTTTACCTTTTGTACTTCTGTCTCTCGTTTCACTTTCTGGGACAGAAGGGACAGATAGAAGACTCAAAAGTGATAAATGTTCAGAAGGCCGAGTTCAATGTAAAGCCTGCTTGATGCAATGCATACCAGTCTGACAGTTTGGCACACAGGACATACATTGTTGGCTATTTGGAAGGCAACAGACAAATATGGATCAATCCTTGTGAAAGAGAAGTGTTTCTTGGTACTCTGACAGCAATTGCTAGGCAGTCTTCAAGACATGCCATGGGACATCACAAGACTAGATGAGCAATTAATTCAACACATCTCCAGAAAACTACCATATATTTTTAAAATATTGCAGAGAAATGTGAATTCTAGAGGAAGATGTATGTGTGTCAGTCCTCTGCTGAAGTCTTTGAGGAGAGAAAGACATCTCCACGATGTAACTACAATTAGTTTAGGGAAAGTTTCCACTTTCTACTAAAACTCAACAACAGAAAAATTCTGCCTGGAAATTGCACCTCACTGACTGATCCTTTGAATGCTGCTAGAAGGCAAAACAAGCTGTTTACCATTTTGCAATAGAGAAAAACTAAATTAATAGGCACAACCCATTTGCCACCGTGCAGGAGTTTTGTTTGCATGGCTGCTTCTTGAAAATTAACAAAAACATCCTTTTGTAAACAAAATGGTAGCAACCAGTTTGACACAAATATTAAATATAAATTCTCCCTATTCTGCCTATGCCCTGTGTATTTTTGTTGCATAGTGAATGCTTCAGATCTTGCGGAGGATATGTCTGTAGATCCCAGAGCAGACCAGCAAATTTCAAACTTGCTTCCTTTTAAATGCAGTGATTAGTTCTTGGTTTTCAATTTTTTCAATTAGGATATCAAAAAAGGAGTCCTTCAAGAGTCAATTTTCGCTACCTAGGACTGGAAAGTCTGTAAAGAGAAAATGCATCTATTAAAAAGGAATGGATATTTAGATCACAGCAAAAATGGGAGCTCCTAATTTCTCCAACTGTTCTCTAATCTCTTAGAAGGAAGGCCAATTTAGGATTATTGTAGTATATACTTTCTATTAGCTGGAGGCCTCCTGTTCACCCATATGCTGTTTTTCCTTGTAAGTGCAGCAAGGACTATTCATCCTAGCCATGGAGCTGCATGCAGTCAAAATAAATTATTGCATTTGTGCTGACAAGGATCAAATGAGCATTTAGGGTTGAAAAACCCTGTAGCCACTGAGCTGATTATAGCAGGGGGTGAGCGTGCAGGGGAGGAGAGATGAGGGTTGGCAAGATGGACTTGAAAGAGTGATGTGAGTAAACCTGCACAAGTGTAAATGGCAAGAGTTAATTGCAATGCAAATGCTGGCCTGAGAACTTGAGTCATAACTTTCTCCTAGCCCAGAAAAATGGGAAATGTGAGCTGTTGATTGTTCTCAGCTCTCAGCAGCATGAGTAAAAAGAGCATGTTCTATTGCCAATTTTCCTTCCTTTCTCTTTTAGCACTTCTGGGGTGTGTGTTTTCCATCAGCTATCAAAGCTGCACTCATTAGTATGCTTTGAGAGGCGGCTGAGAGGAGAGAGGAAAGGGGACGTCTGATGGCAATACAAGTAATAACCATTTCGAGAGTTTTATCCTATTCAAGCAAAGCCAAGCTCCTAGTCCAGAGGGCCCCCAACCTTCTTCCTCTCAGTTTGAGTGACCAGCAATGGCTGGACAGAAAGGTGTGTTGCAAGGAACTATTCCTGTAGTCAGCCTATGCCATTTTGTGATGTGTTACAGACTTTCATGAAAGAAACTGAAGTTCAGTAACCCACTCTACAGCAGCAATGTATAAGCCCCTGATGAAATAACATATACCTTAAAAAATACATCCACTGGCAAACTTGACATTATTTCAAATGGATGTGTTTGGAGCAAGCAGTGCTTGAGATAATGCCTTGCTGACCCATCGATCCCCTTCCCATGATAACTGGAAGGCTTATTTTACTTTCCAAGAAGTTCTACATAACTGTTGGTCATGCTGGGCCAATATCACCACAGAAGTAGCATTTATTTCCTACATCATTACACAGCAGGGCAACCACTGCTCCATGTTCTCATTCTGGTAACAATTACAATGTTTTTCTGGCAGACAAATAGTTCATGTAACTGGCACACACACACACACGCACACACAAACAATAATAATAAAAAAACAAACAAACCCCCAAACCCCACAACACAAAAAACCAAGCAACCAAGAAATCTTGCTGTCATGTCCCACTTAAAACAACCAGAAATCTTACTATGGTAAAGGATTTCATAACGCACTTTTTTGTTCCTTAGAGATGACTCTCTCCTTTAAACTTTCCCATTTTTATTGATCCAAGGCATTTTTATGAGTCTCAGATTGTATTTTTACATATTCAAGGGTGAGAAAAGAATTTCTGTTCACTGGACTATTCACTATGCCTGTACTACACAACAAATCCCAATGCAGAAACGCCTGGTCTGGCTCTTCTGGACAAAGGGAAGTTACACCATTGCAGCTTCTACTCAAATGCAGAGACAGCACAGAGCTGCACACCTGCAAGCTGTACCACCCGGGGCTTACTAACAGTGTACTGACAATGCATCCAGCTCCAGAATAGGTGCAGCCTCTGCCAGGAAGGTACATTGTGCCCCGTGGCACAACACTCAGCACTCAAAACCTCTGGCCCAACTCACTGAGTTACCTGTTGTACCGACAGCTAAAAGCACTGGAAGGAACAGGAGTCTCACAGTTCAGGGCTAAATCTAATCCCAAGATTAGGGATTGAAAACACAGGCTTTCAGGGTAAAAGCAAACGATCTGTTTTGGCAAGAACAGACAAACCTATACTTGTTCCTATGGTGTAGGGATGCTGTTGTAAATCTCAAACCCACCACTACTCTCAATACCTTCTCTCTGTTTCCAAGACTACTAAGGGGGTTAAAATTCTGTGCTTCAAATTCTTTTCCAGGCTTTATTGATCCAGCTTCTGTATTCTGCAAGCTCAGAGTTCTAACTTCTCCCACAACAAGATGAAGAGCATTTTCTTTATTCTCACTGAGCTTAATTTTGCTATAGCAGTTAAAAATTTAAAAAAGCAAAATAAAATGTTCAGCACATACTTCAGCAAGCAGTACTACTTCTTTCTACAGCTTCTTGAAGTGCGTTAGGCCCAACTAGATGCAGGATTTTTTACAGCATATAAAACATGTTACCATAAATATGTTCTCCTCATAAAAGAAAGTGCCTTTGACATCTCCTGCTTTTGTCCCTTGAAATTATCTGACTCACCTGTCACTCTCACTTTGACAGCATTCAAGAAAATATCCTCTGTGTTGGTACAGACGCTGCATGAATCAAACCTCTTTTTGTAAAACAAACAAAAACCACAAGAACACTCAGCAGATCAAAATCCAACAAATAGAACTTCAGGGAATCCCTGTTTTGAGTTCAGTGGAGTTCTACAGTGAGTAGGGCTCATCCTAACTGCAAGCTAGTCAACTTGCAAGCACAGAACCAAGAAACACTTTTCACATTGCTGTATGAAAGTCAGCTGTGCCTCCTATGTATTTCAAAAAAGAGATTCAAGCAACATGTAAAAAGCACAGGAGCACAAACTTTCATGTAAGTCAAAAGATGGACAGTGTTGCTCTACCACAGTAACATCAGACAGATGCAGTGCTAGTGCAACATGCTAAAAGTGTTGACCTACAAAGTCCTAAATGAACTGCGACTATTCTGTAGTAGTCCTTCACCCAGCCATGACATCTCTGTGAGTGGTATCACTAGAAAATTTTGAGCAGGAAACTCCTGCATTACTCTTTCTAGCCTGACTACTTAACACAGGGTCTTTTAAACTTGGTTTTTCTCTTCTAATTTAAGATGAAAACAAGTAATCCTGGAGCGCCAAGTAATTGAGGATTCTTATATTTGTGTATATTGCTGCCCTGCTATTGCATCACTGGCTACAGTTTTGCTTCTGGCACAATTTCTGTTCCATTACTGCTTGTCTTCTCATCACGTTGTGTATGGAGCAGCAGCACGCATGCAAAAAGTATTTACCTTCAGATTTATTCTATTAATTTATGGTCACATCAGTCACATCCAATACTGGAACCTTTTCTAAGTTATCTCTGCTACAATTGTGACTGTGGTCTTTTCGATTCTGCTCTAAGAGGGGAGTAACACCTTTGATTTGGAACAGGAATAGAATCATAGAATATCTTAAGTTGGAAGGAATGCATTAGGATCATTGAGTCCAACTTGCTTCTCCTTGCAGGACTACCTAAAACTAAACCATATGACTAAGAGCGTCAGCCAGACACTCCTTGAACTTTGACAGGCTTGGTGCCATGACCTCTTCCCGGAGGAGCCCGTTCCAGTGTCTGACCACTCTCTCCATAAGGAACCTTTTCCTACTGTCCAACCCAGACTGTGTGCTGCGTGCTGAAGTTCATAGCCCATTATAGCTGGTTCACTTATTTCTTGAACAGAAACATCATGCACGCAGAGCTGGGGACAACAGCGCGATGTCCTCAGAACCAGAGACAAAGACACGGGTGTGCCTGGAAACGCCCAATCCCGAACCTATGCCATGATCTACGGGTAGTCTCAGCCTGCCGTCTGCCACGCTGCCCGGCAAGAACAGTCCCGCCAAGGGGATCCAAGCAGGCAGCACATCCCACATCCCACATCCCACATGCCAGCGCTGGAGCGGCTGCCGGCGGGGATGCCCCGCTCCGGCGCTCAGGGCCTGGCGCTGCTGCGCTGCGGCCGCCAGAGGGAGCCAGAGGCTCAGGGGCCAGGGCCGAGCGGGCACCACGTGGAGTACCTGCGAGGTACAGGTAGTACTGGAGATAAGTATACATTAACTGCATGTTAAAATACCTTTTAACAAGATTTCGTACATAATTGTATGAAATTGCTATGTATCTGACTGGTATTTCATTTCCTATGAAATCATGCTTCCATAACCATCAATGCATCAACACATTGAACTCCCTACCGCACCTGTTAATTGGCACTATCATCTGCCCCAGAGCAAAGCTTTTTTCTAGTGAACTGTTTTGGCACCAAGTGTTTTATGGCATATAACCCCAGAGGTTGTCTGAACTTGGTAAGAAGTAAATCGACGTGAAGTCTGCTGCTTGTGTTCAACCAGAACCCTTTGCGACATGAAGACGTGCAGACTCAGTACCCATCTTCTTTCAACAGCCATTTCTTGCATACACTCCTGCATGCCCAACCATGGAATGTTTCTATTCCTGTTTCTTTGCAATATTTTCATTCTTCTAAGCCTCATGACATTTCTATCACCACTGTTTAATCACCTTTGTTTCTCTGTGTCTCAGAGAGAATTCTGTTTAACTTGTATACCTGTGCAAAAGGCACATAAAGCACTGATGCTCAATATACACACTTGAGTGCAGGGAGCTGGTCGTGAAACTTCATTTGGTGAATTGACTCAATATGTTCAACTGTGACAGCAAATTTGAAAGAAATTCTGCCAAGTAAATACACACGTAACATCATGTCAAATGCCATTTCACAAGGCACTATCTTATGAATAGTACTTTCTAAAGATAAAGCTCATTAGTAGCAGGACAGCTGAAAAACAAATACTAAGTTTATTCCCCTTGCAAGGTAGAAAACATTATTTGCAGATCTCACAATTTTCAGTTCCTTCTGCCCAAGGTGTAGTATTGGACAAATGGCAGCAAAGTCTCAGTCCTCACCTCACTGCTCCTTGAAAAGGAGAGGACAAATGCTTTCTCCAAGAAATGTTGTACATGCCTAAATGCTTTCAGTTAAACTAAAACTTAAGTTAATAAAACACCCTAAGCTCAGACCTCTAGTAATGATGCAAAAAAATAAAGGTTTAACTTAAAATTGAATTCATCTTCATATCACTCAATTTTATATAACTTTTCTACATTCCCTCTCAGTTGTATCCTGTGAATGTATCATCTCAGCTCTCATAGGAAAGCAAAGCAGTAACACCAAGTAAAGAAAGTTATATCTTTTTGTCAGTCAACCTGGTCCTACTTAAGCTTTGTATTTAAAATACCATTTTTCAGTCTGGTTTTAAGAACTTTTGCAAACAGGTGAATATGATGTAATAACTAATGTGTGCTGGAAAAACCCAAAGGATGACTCAGAACCATACACGCACCAGAAAAAACATCAAGCACTTCTGATCCCACCAAGAGTCTTTTATGACTTTACTTGAAGAAACAGCTGCTTTATAATGGCTGGATGCAACTCAACACAATGCAATGGGTCTAGATTTTTTAATAGTTCCTTGCACCACCTCTGTTTTGGAAACATGGCCACTTAAGAATTGTCTTCCATACTTAAAACTCATTCTGTATGTTAAAAATGTGGGTAAGAACCCTAACCACATCAGTTCCAATCAGCAACAGCGCCACCTAAATGGGAAAGAATTTATAATAGGGAGGAGAGGATGCTCCAAGATTAACATCTATTGAAACTGAAGAAGGCAGAGCAGAAATTTCCCTTGCATATACTAGGAAGAGGAGTTATTCAAGTTCAGACCTTGGACTTTATGCCCAGCAAATCAAGCATTTGGCAGGTGTGTGTTGAAAGCCAGCATCACCCCAGAGTGCCTGTGTGTCCCGAGATTCTATCCCCTGCTTCCCAGAAGAGTGTGCTAGCTGAGGCTCATCTCTGCATCTCAGGGCTTCAGCCCAGAGCTGGCCAGCAGCCACTTGGCACCAGGCACAGGCAAGAGCACGCTTGTGTCTGCCTGCTAAATACCATGCAAATGACCCCTTACTTTACGGTTCTGGTATGAAATGGGCTGAGCTGTCCAAGAACACACAGTGAAAAGAATATAGTTACACAGTAAAAATAAAAAGAAGATAGGAACACAATTCAAGATAGCCAATATACACCAGCTCAACTGCATTCATGCCTGTGGACTAAAGGGAGTATAGATCAGAGTGCATTTTATCTTACTATTACATTGCCCGACATTAGAAAAACTCCTGTTTATTTTCTATGAAATTGCTATTAGAATGAGATCTAACCTCTATATAAACTTCAACTAACTGCCTGTGGCACCTGTGGTTGACCAGTATTTAGAGGCTTATATACATAACTGTAAGTGACGGTTGACCAGAATTTAGAGGCTTATATATCTAAACTGTAAGCAATGGTGTTTGCGAGAGGCATGCTGGCAGGTTGCTAGAGTTGGACCAGCATTCTGTACTCCATGGAAAATATCAACTCCATTAGCATACCTAGAGCTCAGCTTCACATGTAAACACACTTCCATTTCACTAGCTGTTCACCAGCTAAGAGTAAGGCAAAAGCCAAATTGCTGTGGATTATATTTAATATGTAGTTTCATCAGTCTGTATTACTAACCTGTCATACTTTTCACAGGTATGAAGAGTTTGATGCAAATGGCAGCTGCATTGAAAATTGTGAAGAGCTTTTAACAATTACTATTACCTCATTTTGAACATACAAGCTGTTTAGGTTTTGGATCTTCACTTCTTCAGTTTTTCACAGAAAGTCTGCTTCAGGTCTTAAGAACCTTGAAAAACTCAAGCTTTCTCTTCCCCCCTGCAATGCCTTCCTTCAACCCCCAAATCAAATCCAACAAAAAAGCACTATGAACAAAACAAGAGTTTCTTTCCTGGACAGGAGACTGAAGGTATTTCCCACATTTTACAAGACTATTTGTATTTTTCAGATTGGTCAGAGATAGAGAAAAAAGCCAAATGAACAATAAGGAGTTGACAATAAAGTTGCAGTTTGTGTTTCTTTCTGTGGTGGTTGAAGATTTTATATGAAAGATATAATTTTCCTCCATGAGAAAAAATTTACCAAGACATATTGATTTTCCTCAGACACAGATATTCTCATAGAGAAGTGCTGTAACCGATGTTGTGAATTACCAGCCAGAGATTACTTCACGTGTTTGGCCAGCAAGGACAGTCTACTAAATTACCAATCCTCTGTCCAGCAAAGTAATTCTCTTGCCTAGTTCAGGCTACAGCCTTGAGAGCCCTATTTCTTATTCCCTTGTCACTCTGAAGAGTCTGTGCTGGCTCTTTAGAAACACACTGGATGCCTTAAGTCAAGATTGCCATCCTTACTAGAAGAACTGTTGGAGTTACTGCAGGGATTGTTATACTCTCCTTACTGCAGCTGCCAACCACCCCAGGAGAAGGGCCTTACTATGACATTGCTTGTTTCTCTTCCTCTGTGAAGATAAAGGCCTAGGACACGTCATAGTGCTGTAACTATACCATTGTGCTGGAGTGAGGGAAGTCTATACTGCCTGAAACTGTACTACAAAAGAGGAACAAACTTATGCATGTTGACAAGGGTCAAATCAGATACAAAAATTCTCAATACCAAGAACTGGCCAACCATTCTGAAAAAAGAAATAATCTAATATGCTGACTAAAAAATACAACAAATCATGTTCTTTCATGTGAACTGCTGGTGAGGTAGGTGGGCAGAGGGCCATCTTACACTAGCTAACATAATACAAGCTGTCTCAGAGTTTGAGTTTTTTGCCTACATCAAAGAGTGGCAACACTAAGGAATTGGTCTCTTTGAGTAATATGGTATTTCTCTTCATCTCATGTCTAGCTATTGTATATTGGCCAAGATAGCAGTTTTGCATTACTATATTTATTAGCTTTCAGAATATTGCAAGATTTATGGCAAAACGATATTCTCTACATTCCAAAACAAGTATATTAAAGCAACTCAGGCAAGGTCAAGTAGCAACTATTTCTTGCTAATCTAAAGACACTAGTTTGTTAAAATGGCACAGCTAAGGTTATTCCATGTGTGCTTGAGTGTATTAAGCCAACATCATGCCCAGCTTCTGTGAATAAAGTGTTCCTGTATGAACAATTATAAACCTTTTCCAGTGCAACACATTCAGCCTGGCAAGATGCAGAGGCCATCAGTGTGTGTATGAAAGGGAAATTTTTCCCGTATTTTGTAGCAGCAGGCAGGCTCTTTCTCAGAATTTGATTTTTTTTCTATGTAATTTGTTCAGGAGGAATGGGACTTAGTAAACACAAAACTGACCCTTCAAAACTGATAAATCTGAAAACTTCACAAGACTCTGTTGTTAATTTGGTATTTCATGCTTCTGTACAATAATAGCATTTGGGCTAATTTGGGAAGGGTAACTGAGGACACATTCTATTTTGACTAAAACTATGAAAAGGTATTATATTGCTTATAATGCACCTATCACAGTGGTATCTGAATGCTAAGAACTTCGTCAGACAGGCTTTAAAAGCAAATAAACAGAAAGGATAACTTACATTCCTTTCTTAGGCATGCCATTTGGATGTGTTACTTTTTCCCCCTCTCCTACAGATATTAAGAAAGCAACTGCAGAGAAATCTCAAGTCTGATTACTGCTATACTCCAGAATAATAAGCTTTCCACAAGGTTTATTCTGCTCAAATGCAATTCTCAGTGATCACATATGCAATGAACTCCAGATCATTTGCCCCACATTGGGAATCAAAAGACAGCTATTTCTGATCTCAATGTTTAGGTCATTCTCTTCCTTATAGATAGGAAATAAAATATGAACTATGGAATTTAAATTCAGTTCACATTAAAGCTCTTGGTGTTGTGGCTTTGAGAGAGAAGAACTATGGTATAATAATGATGCAGCCAACCAAAACAAAAAACTTTATTATATTTTGGTGGTTGATGTTTAAAGAAATTAATAAAATCCTGCCTGCTTTGAATAGGATTCATTTCTACATTAGTTTGACTTCCAAAATGCTATTTTACTGTCTGATTGACAAACCTCACCAAATGCAGTCAAACAAATACAAAGATGGTCTACTCAATCTGGAATCTTGGCTGACAATATCTAGCATTAAAAAAGTAGCAGAAGACAATAGAAACCTGACATTTCAGAGATCAAATCTGGGCAACGTTTCAGTAAAATTCAGACCTAACAGGAAAAAACCATCAAAACCCTCATAAATATAGACACAGATCCCTGGTTACTCTGTTCCTAAGTAGATCATCACTATGTCAGAAAAATTAAAAATGTACCTTCAGAAGTACATTCACAACTGTACAAGTGTAAGGCAGTTGTTATGAAGAATAAGAACATACTTTATTTCTGCTTGATAAAAAGGAATGGCTGCTGAGAACAACTTTCTCTTATGTCATTCTGTAAGTCTGACAGCAAACACGATTGCTATCCACAAAGTAATATATTGCTGTAATAACTTCCCCTTAATTTCTCTGAGCATACTTAAAGAAAACTCCTCTCCATCTGCATGGTTGTGTAACATTCAATATTAAGATGGCTAATATCTTAGTATGACTGGTTTTGTTTTTACTATTTGAAAGTGTCAAACAGCGTGTCTGTCTTCGGAAATTACACAAGGGACAACATCTGCTAGTATTGCTGTTCCAGGAAGAGTCATGGCAAGTCCAGCTCAGATGTATAAAAAAGTAATTCAGGACCAAGTTCAGCCTTTGCATTAAAGCTCACTGGAATCCTTAAGGCAATTCTTAAAATTGTGAAAACTAAGTTATGGCTAGGAAGTTTTTCTGTTGGAAATGTATCAATCATCTATGCAACAACAACTGAACACATACTGTGTATCACAAAGGTCCACAACTCAACTGTATGCATACTTAGAAATCTCTGTGATGAAGCTAAAACCCAGTCCACAAGAAGTAACAAGACTTACAAAGTGTCTGACATGTCAAGTCAAACAGCTAGCTCATGCTGATCAGTGTTGCCTAGTTTGCTGCTCTATTTCCCTCCACCTCCGCAAATCAGCACTGTCCTAAGCCTATTCTGCTTTTGAAAGTTTCACTAGTGTAGTTATTAAGTGCACCTTCTACAATAGAAATGTAACCATATTTGAGTCACTGTATTTTTATGCTAGTTCACCTCTGCTAGGAGGAAACAGAAACTAAAAGAATAAATGAAACACAGGAAGCAACTAGAAAGGGCTATGAAAACAAAGAGAAGCAACCTGGGTGTGATTATAGAATGAGAGGAAGCAGGACACTAACAAAAGGGTGATGGCATCAGTGTCCTGAGAAAAGGTTTTAAAGCTGCATTTTCCAGTAATATAAGCATAAAAAGACTCACATCTCTAAGAGTATGAAAAATGGGCGTTCCAGTAACTCAAACAAAATAGCAAAAGTCTAGAGAAAATAGACTTGTGCAGCTGAAATAGGAAAGTTCTATCAGAGCAGAAAGAACTGACAGTGTTTAAATGTCAATTAGACACAATTTTGGCTTTCAATCCAAAGTCATTAAGTAATTGCTCCACCCTCACAAAGAAAAGAAACATGTAACAACCAGTGGGACTAGGTATATAAAGATACGTGACAAATCTCTGCAGGCCAGACACTATTGGTTTAGATAGAAAAAAGAGTAGTTCTTAGATGTCACCTAGATATGAGGGAAAGGTTTTCTCTAAAGAAAAATACCTCGACTGTGAATGTGAATGACAGCAGAATGACAGCATAGACTTCCTACAGTGATCAGAGATGTGCTGGGTGAAAGACCTCAAGTTTTAGGCCTGTTTCTACAGCCCATTCATGAGGTGCTAACAAAGTAATGGGGTACGATTTCAGTAGTGACAAGGACAGTTTCTAGGGGAGATCTCACTAAGGTAGATCTATGAATTGGCATCAGAGGGGAAAACCAAATATGTATGGGAAAGTGAGACAAGCTGGAAAAAAGTACTCTGATGGAAGAGTAATAAGATATGCAAAAATTAATACAGCACAGTCATATATGCCAAGAGAATAAATTGTGACATTTCAGGAACGCTATGCTGACAGTATAAAAACAATAAATAGAAAAAGAGAAGAGTGAAACACCACTTTTGAATTTTGACTTGAGAAATGTCAGGGGGAACTTTCCAAGAGTTGTTTCAGGAATTCTAAGGGAAGACAGTAGATTGGTACAAGCAGTCAGAACCACTGGTGTTGCATACGTAGAAAGACAGAAGACAAATTACTGCAGGCCAGATGATACAACTCTGTATAGCCAGCCATGACACTCACAAATAGTTGGTTCATAGGGGGATATTCCATATTCAGTTTCCTATCCAAACAGACTTCCTGCACAAGTCACTGTTTATATTTGAGTAAAAAGGCATTTTCTGTCTTTAAAAATATTCATCAAGTCTGCACATTCTTGAGAAGGCAGACTTTTGATAACCACATATTGGCAGACCTCAAAAAAATTCAAATTGTTCTGAAGGGAGGGCAAGAAAGAAAAAACAAAGGAATAGTTCCTGTTAAAGTAGTGAGAAAAGAAAGCAGAAAATGTTCTGCAATAGCCCCAAAGGACACAGAGTGGCCAACAGCAGAACCTCAGAACACAGACAGGTATCAAAAAGAAGATGTGCAGGGAGCATACAGAAAGATTCAAGAGTAAAGAACAAAGACGTGACAGAACTGGGGATGACCACTGGTTCCAATGATAGAAGAGGTTCCATAGTAGCCTTTTTGGGGTATAAAGCACTATGTAAACAGACAGCAGAGATCAGACATGAAGTCATCAGGAATTTGGTACTATAAACTGCAAATAATCCTGTCATTCTGTTCATCAACTTCTTCAACAACAACAAAAAAAGAGCAAAACCCCCAAAAATATCTGCCTCAAAATGAACTCACAAATTGGCTGAGGATCCAAAAGGAAATATGGGCATGAGAAACCTTGGATAAAAACCTCACAAAGCAGATGGCCATTTACACTACAGGGTTTATTATCAAAAGACTAATACCATTGGATCAGACCCTTTCAAAACTACTTTTTTTCCCTGAGAAGTTTTTAGTTTGACAAAACAGAATAATAATCACACTGTCCAACATTTTCTCATCTGAGAAAACTGATTTTCCACCGTAAGAGGTTTAGCATTTTTTACTCAGCAGCAATAGAAACTTAAGACGACTTTTTTTATATATATAAAAACAGGAGACCTGCTCCAATCTGACTGCAATATTAACCTTTTTTTTCCTCATTCAACATCTCATCTTAACATTGCTGTTTAAAAACTGATACTAGACCAAAAGAAGTAACAAAAGACACCTACAAGAACCAGATAGCAACAGGAACAAATATGCATGAAATCCAATACATTTGTTAAATCTTATACAGCGATTCAGGACAAGAAAGTAACTTGAAAACTGAAAATGTGTAAGCCAAACCCAAAAATCAGACATATCCACAAGTGTTGGAATAGGTCTTTAGCATATTGAAAAAAGTTGTATTTAGTGTAATTATTGTAATTGAAATATACAATCCTAAAAAATTACATACCACAATCTGTTTAGCAGGCCAACAAACCCAAACTTGAGGCAAAACCCCAACTCCTTGTGTAGGTTTTACCAAAAGGCAGACATGTTTTTTTTCTAAGGAAGCTCCAATACCTTGAAGAGGGAAAATTAACTCCTTGCTAGGAGAAGATACTGAAATAAACTTCTCCAAGGAATTCTGAAGTTGGGAAAACAAAAGAAGCAACAAGATCTCTGAATAGGCATAAAGCTTAATATGATCATGTTTATAAATTATTTGGCTTTTCTAATTCAGAATACAGTATGAATGCATTTCACTGACTCACTCATATGAAGAGTTCATGGCTTTCTATGTGCTGTTTAACACTTCCTATTACATGACACTTAAGTGCTGTGCACTGTATTTATACAGACAGATAAAGAGCAATGTGTGTAGAACAGCACTTACTTATTCAAGCAGGGGGGAAAAAGCAGAGAAGATGGAGTACGCTGTGGGATATGTATGATATATTTGATAGAATGAATGAACAGAAGCAAGCAGTGCTTGTTCTTTTGTTACTCATTTAGAACCCATTATGAAGAATCATTATTTGTATAGCATTGCTTTGTACTACTGATGATTCTACGAACTCAATACAGATTTAGTAGCCAGCATCACAGGCATACTGAAAAGTATGTTCATATTGTTTTGTTCTTTGAGGTAACAAGTAAATATCCACTAGATTCAAAAGGAAAATTAAGAGGAACATGAAAGGAAACTCCAAGTTGCCCACCACAACTAATGTCCACACACACACTTCAGAGAAACCACTACTAAGAGCAGAGTCTCTAATCCACACAGGCAAGCAAAGTTTTTTAAAAAACCCTTCAGAATCTCATCTTTATCTTATGCATTTCTAGAGCATCTACTAAAGAATTAACCTTCAAAGGACTAAATCACATTGATAAGCAAAGAAAGAATATTCTGGTCTGTCACTCTACCAAAGAGTTGCACACTTGCTTTTCTCCTGAACTGCTAATAAGACTGAGAGAAAAAGTCTTGCTTTATTTAGGCTCTATCTGTGTCAGAAAGAAAACAAATCTCAGGCCATAATTAGTTCTCCATCTTCAAGCCTCTTCATATCCCTGACAATGCCAGGAAGATACTGCCTTCATGCAACAGTCAGAGACTTTCTGGAGAAACAGATAAAGGCTGGCTGCTGAGCTGCTTGCGAGGTCATGGCCAATAGCGGTTACCTCTGGCTTACTATCAGTCCTTAACTGCACACTGCCTCAAACATTTTGCCACCAAACTAGTAACAAGACCACCCACCTGGGAAGAAGGTGAGACCACCTTCTGGAGCTACCCTTCAATCTGCCCGCTATACTACTGACCTTCCTTCACTGTGCTACCATCAGACTTAGTCCAATGGGGTTTATTTAACTTGTCATTAGTTACAGAAATGAAGCTCCACAGCTCACTGCACAGCATCTGTGAAAAGAAGTGATCTCCACACAGAAACACAATCCCTCTGTAAACTGTATTTCCACTTCTCAAAGTTTCCACTTGCTTGTTTCACAGCCTTCAGAGCTTATGAATGCATAATTAAATGGCTACAGTTACAGACGAAACAATTAATTGTTTGTGAGGACAACTGGGTGTTTTAGGAAGATAAGGACTGGTATTAGTCAGAGCTGGCATCATCTATGAGTGTTTGGCAATCCGTCTACTATTTCTTGCTTCTTTCTACCCAAGTAAAACATTGAGGGGGTTTTGCTAAGATAGTTGGAACAATGTCCTGGAATGCATTACTCTTCCTTGCTTAATGGCTTTTTTAAAACTAGAACAGCTTACAAGTGGATATATATCCTAGAGTTTAGGATCTATAACTCTGTAGACCTAGAGTTTAGGATTTTGAAAGTCAAACTGTGATCCTTTTTACTAGTTTCACAAAATGAAATCTGCAACTGGAACTTGTCTAACAATAATAAAAGTGGAAGCACATGCCCACAATCTCCAGTAAGAAATTACTAAGAGCAATGTCTTTGTCAGGAAACCTGACTCCACCCAACCGGCCAGACTGTTTAACATGCACACTTCTGCAAATCAAGCCTTTGCATGTCCAAGGTGAATGCTAATTGTCATTCATCAGGCTGTGCATTCATACAACTACTCTAGCAACATATATGATTTTACAGCTTATCTGACTTTGAAATCCACCTCAGTTTATATACATAAGAATGCAATCATGTTACATACCTACTTATTACCTGGCACATAAACTTGCAGCAGGTCTCATGACTAATCCTAGAGCACTTTGATCACACACATGGCACTGAGCATTATTTTTTAAATAGCACTATTTGCTATTTCCATAATAAACTTGTGATTAAAAGGTGAGCTACAACTAGTTTAAACTCTTTGCACCTTCAGTTCAGTCCTAGTCTTATAATGATGCCTCTAGTTGTAGCTGACAGCTGACATGGCTAAACTATAGAGCTTGTCATGAGATTTTGGCCTGATGTGGAACAACCCTGTTCCCAAACACCTCTGTAACACCTGACCATGAGATTCCTTGTCATTTTCAAAGCAACCAAATATCATACATTCCTATAGATAATAATAATGCAGTATCTGATAGTATTAAGCTTCAAAGTTAATGAAGACACCATTATGTCTTTCCATAGAATTATTCTTAAGAATGGGTGCAGAAAATTTTAGTGCAGATTTTAGAGCTGTGCACCATAAGCAGTTAATACTAAGTTGTATAAGAAAAGCCTTGCAATAGAGCTTATGTAATTCTTTTCAAATAGAGAAATATCAAGTTAACCCAATTGTCTTCCATGAGACAAAGGAGGAAATGACTGTGGCTTCTGATATTGGATAAAACTGTGTTGAACACATCTAAAAATTCCCTTGGTATCAGTAGATCACAGCACACTTTTTCTCTCTACTGAGCACCATTCCTGTGCACAGCCATACATTTTTCAGTTACCGCTCAAGGAAATGAGACCAAGGGTTGTAGTCTGTTCCTGGCCAACTCAAGATATTTTGGATACTTAAGCATCCTCTTGAGATCATTTTAGCTTGCAAACAGGTTTTCCATAGTTATAGTTTCACTGAAGAAAGTAAACACATGGCCTTTGCAAAGACTTCAGATAACACATCTCCAATATTAAGGTTGGTTTCATTTAGCCATAATCTAGATTTTTCAGCATAATGACTTTGGTAAGATGCCTTAACTTACAGCAGGTCTCTGCAGTCAGTCTAGAGAAATGAGCCATTAATCTTCTTATTTAGAGAGTCCAGAATGAACCCAATGGATTCAGCATTGTACTCTCAGTCTTCTATTCAATCCCAAGTCTAAATGTACCAGACTGTCAGTGTTTTCCTGACTCCAGGCTCAAAATAGTTTCTGAAGTAAGCCTGAAGAGAACTAAGTCACAGGATTACTCATATATGTAAGTATGCCTCAAATAAATTTTCAAATTAATTTCCTATGTGGCTGTTAGCCTGATTAATAGAAACTTTTAAGTGAAACCATGTTTCTAAGCCTACGCTTGACAATATTCTTTTCTGCTGCAAGAGATAAGTCTTACAGATGCTAACATAAATGCTGAAACTGACTTTTAAGTGTGTCAGCTGTTTTTCCAGATTGAATTCCAAGCAGCCAACGCTTTCACAAGAATGGTCTTTTCTGTCAATAAAGCTATTTCCATAAAATTGCTTGTAATAAGTAATAAAAAGACAAACAAAATCCTCTCTGAATTAGGCTGCCCCAGTTTACACATTGAATGTTTTGGTCTTTGATCTGTGTAGCCAGAAATAATTTTTCATTCAGGGTCACCTCTGGTAGTTCATCTAACAAACTACATCCCTGCGTTCACATCCTACTATTTTTCTGCAAAGAAAATGGATAGTGAAAGAAGACTTTTTATAACATTTATAAGCTTATATTACATAGTTATATATTACAATGAGTTATTAAGCAGAGAAAAAATTTTAAGTGAAAAATAAATATCTTACCAATTTCTGTGAATCTTTGCAAAACATTCATGGCATACTGGCTGAGATAAGTCACTGGATACTGTTAGTAGTAAAGAATACTTAGTTGTCATAATGAGTGACTTAACCATCCTTTACTCTTCAATATGAATGTAAATAAAATATATTCACTGCATTACTAGGTGCTCAAATAATATTTGACCAAATAACAGAAGGCAGTGCTAACCCTTCTACACCTCACATGTATTGTAGGCACATCTTTGTTGGCTGAGATGCAGATGAGTCTCCAGCTCCTCATTATTAGACTCCCACTCCATTTCACTACACTCTCAAGTCTGCTGGATGAATGGTTTGTCAGATGTCTCTTTAACTCATCACGGCCAAATCAGATTCTTCAGCCAATGTAGAAACAAATGAATTGGGATATCTGTCCACAGCCTGAAACTTCAGACTCATAGCAACAGAAGAAAATCAAATGTCTGAAGCTGTCATTGTCCCTAGGCATCACCTCCACCAGGTTAGTGAAGGGTCATAGATCTGCTGCTGAACTGTCACAGTTTTCAGCCTAACACAGGAAGATAAACTATTTCCATCTGGCAGTGATTGCTAGAGTAAGCATTTCAGAGCCAGCCATCTATTAGCTGCCTGGTTTTAACCCACTTCTAACAGTCTGTCTGATCCCTCATCATATAATGAGGGCACTATCATAATATAAAATCAACCAACTTAAATAGTACAGGGAAAATGCATGTATTGGATACTGGTCTTTTTAACTACTCCTACATTTGATAATATGTTCAGTTTGGGCACATTGGCTTAAAACAAGGACTTAAAACATCTTAATTATTATGACTTTCTCAGACAATGGTGAAAACTTAAAGCAGTACTAAGGTAAATTCTTAGTCTTCCAAATTTATCATCACCATCATACTTTCTTCTAATGAAAGTACTTTCTATAACTTCATCTGGTTTGATTGTATGCAGCCATCTTCCTGTGAACAACTTGTCAGGGCAAATGAACAGAAAGGGCTGTAGTATAGGAAAGTAAAGGCGAAAGGACAACACAAACTCGGTGTACAAATTCTCAATGGGTTCAGTAAATCCTGCAGATGTTGGAATCACCATTACTTCTTCCAAAATCCTGCCAGTACAGCATTTTCTTGCTTCCTTTCCTGTTGTGCCTGCCACTGAGTACAAAAGTACAGCTGCTCAGAAAATACAGGGCTTGCTTTTCTTTAAAACTGTACCAGATGGGATGCTCATTTATTGACTTTGTCCAAAACAATAAGGTTCAGTGCGAGACAATTTTCCAGATATGTAAATGGCCAAGTCTTCTCTTCCTTCCCTTATTCTTCTGTTGTAACTAAGCTCAATTTTACATAAACTATTAATGATTAAACCATTTTGAAATAGATTTCTGAAAGTCAACTAATTGCCAGTTCAGCTTTTATTTTATATATGAACTAGTGAACTCTCACTATAGAGAAATATACAGTATTTACAGAAATTTTTATTACAAAAATGTTTAGCCATGATAGCCCTGCTAAAATATTATTTAAAGTATGTCTGCTAGGGTCAAAATAAGATGCAAAAATATTGCTCAAAATGTTTCCCTTCTAGTATTTGCAACATCTTTGGCCTGTATCTCCAACAAGCCCTCCAACTAATTAATTTAAGGGTTGAGTAGATGGAATCAGATTAATCTTGTCTAAATGATCTTCCCATAAACAAACATTAGCACTGCCAGTTGCGTTTTACAGCTTGTTGTGGATATCAGAATCAAAAATACTTCCATAAACAGACGCAAACTATTTATTAGTTATTTGCCCTAGCATTTACAGTCTGCTATGGGACAGCTAACTATAAACATATGAACAGTCCTGATTGACACCTGTAGAGAGTAGTACTATGTATAAACACACTGACAGAGAAAAGGGGTAAATCAGAGAGACCTTGTTAGAAAATTTTGCTGCAATTAATGCCTACAATGGCACATTTTAATCATGGTAGATTAGATCAGACAGTTAAACAGACCTCTTCTTGACTCTGTATTAATTCAGCATTTATTTACTAGCTGTAAGTCAGACAGACGAAAAAATAACTTTGCCAAATTCCAAGTTCAGAGACCTATACTTGGAAAGTCATTCCGTCATAGCTTCCTTAAAAAAATAAAAAAAATATCGATAATCATGACAATCTTAGATGTAGATGATTTTAAATCCTGCACTCAGTCATGGAATTGAAATCTGTAGAATCACCTAAGCGTTTCACAGCACATTTGTACCTATCAGACCATGACAAGATAGAGAAATAGTTAACTGGGTAACCCCAAAGTGCTTGCCAAGCTCCATTTTGAGTTTAGCACATAGTACTTTTGGTACCAGGAGACCTTCCTTGTACCTGGGGCAGAATGGGGAAGTGACTCAAATCTTCTCCTACAGGCTGAGGCAGGCAGAAGTAGAGCACTTAAGGACAAGATGTGCTATGTAAGCATATGAGACAAAAGTCAAAGAGATTTAAAAGCAGAGACATTCCCCACTGTCTCTTGCTCCTCACTATACATCTACCTAAGTAGATATGCACAACCATAAAATTTTCAAATGATTCTCTGGACTTATCTGCTCAGAAGGAGTCTTGAAGATTGATTTAGCTGTTGAACAGCGAATCATTACCACATTTGCAACCTCCAAAAGGGTTCCAGCAGCCTGTGCTCTGGAGCACACTACCTCTGGTATCTACTGTCCCTGTGCAACACTCACATGGCTACTCATACTCTGACTATAGATACTGTAATTTAACCTGAAAGCATCTAACAGTTACTAACATGTATTTCTCTAATTCTCAAGTTCTCATTATTTTGCATAAAAATACCTTAGGTAATATTCCAATACAAGATCTATTACCTACAGAGCAAGTGTCATTTTCCTTCTTAGCTTTTCCCTTTCCATTCTCCTTCTCTAAGTATGTTCTGTGTTCATAACTGAATGTAATAGATGATGATAATTGACATTGCAGAGATAAAATAGATAATTTCCATTGTAAAGCACAGAAGAAACAAAAGAACAACAAAAAAAATTGGTTTATGGACAGATTGAAACCATCTTTGCAGAATTCTGGAAAAAACCACACATGTTAAATGGATATTGAGAAGTAGTTACCACATTTAATATAAACAGTAGTATTGCTTTCATGCACTTTTTCTTTTCTAAAGTACATTAGCTCATATACTGGAATTGACAGAGTTATTTTATAAGCACTCTGCTGTCTGGTGTTGCTCTGACAAATGAGGCACATGTCTTTAATTTGCCTGTTTTGCTGTTCAGCTGTGCTATAAGTATATAGAATTCTGGTTGCACAAAATATTTTGACAGTTCAAATATATGGAACACAATTTGATTTTTTTCTTTTTATAGAAAAGTGCTGTTTTTCTTTTATTGCCTGCCTTTGTATTTTGCCCAGACATTCCTGAGGTCAAATGATATTTTTTAAATATACACATTACTGGGGGTTTTTCTACTAATTTTTCTGGCTCTTTCATTTGCCCTGAGTTTATTTTTCAACCCATTTTGTTCCAGGTTCAGTGATTCCTTGTTCTTTGCATCCTCATTTGTTTCTCATGATTGTTTCCATTTCTTTCTATCAGTTTTTTTTCCCTCTGAAGCAGACTCAGATTCCACATAACAGTAGCATGATGCAGAGACACCCTATGAAACCCCTCTACATGGCTCACATATCTCAAAATCTCATCTTGGTGCATCACAGCAAATGAGTATGAGCTTATAAGAGAGAAATATGAGTACTTTTTGTTTTCATATACAATCAGAGCTTTTATTTTAGAGATGTAAGGATTGAGTGAAGGATTAAAACTGTATATACAATCTCTGTAATGCCACAGATGTCTGACCAGTGTTTTAAAGCCAAAAGTACTATATTCTTGATACTGTCAGATGGCCTTAAAAAGCAAGTCCCGTTACCTCTTCTTCAAACTCCTTATCATTATGATCATAGTTACAGAAGCATCTAGCACAGTGCTATTGAAACTATTTATCTCATACCAATATTTTATCTCGAGCCTTTGCAGTAAACAAGTCTTTCCACTGGGGAATGATACCTGGATTTGAATTTTTGGAAGACAAAAATGTGGCTTGAAAGTATGATCAGTTTATTTACAGTTACTGTGTTCTCGGTATTTCCAACTGCTATAACAATCTAAATGTGCTTTGACAGATATTAGCTTGGAATCTTACACTATATACTCAGTTACTTAAAACTGAAAATTGGCTTTGCACAGAACATATTTCAGTTTTTGGAAAGCTTCTACTTTCTCCTTATTCCCAAAAGGAGATAGCTATTTTATAACACAGCCTGTGGAGACAGCAGTATAAATTCTTTTCTAATTTCTTCTGTCAAACTATACAGTGACCATGTGGAAAAGCTATTTAAGAGAAAATTGCATGGCAACTAAAACGTGAGAGAAACTTGCTGTGAGCTAACTTACCACACAGCACAAGAATTCAAAGCATATGTGTGTGTATGCTTAATAAGGATATTAACATTTTCTTAGGGTCAATATGATTTAGTTACTTTCCATCTGACTGCAGTTCCTTTGTGGTTGCAATGTTTTACTTGCATATTTACATGGTTGTCAAAAAAAAAATTGAGATACTGTTTACTCAACTATTAAAAAGCTCTGCAAACCCCAAGTTCTGTGACATACCAAACTGCAAGCTATATACACTGAAGTTTAATGAATCCATGCAATAGCATTTCCTGTCTTACCTAAAAATCACAGGCTTGTCTGACCAGCCCATTTCAAACATTGCAAGGAATTAAGACAGTTGTATTTCATTAGCTCTTTCATTAAAGGAAGTGCATAAAGTAAAAGCACACTCAACATATTGGCAACACTGAAGGTGAGGGAAATGACCCTAAACCAGTTACAAGAAGTTTGTTATTCTCTCTCATAACCAGAATATGTTAATAGCCAGTATATGAAGACTAAAAGATACTCAAGATAAATACTTAGCTTGATGTAACTTATGAATAGCTGAGATCCCTCATAGCTTCAGCTCAAGCGAACTGACATAAACCTAAATAAACTTTGAACTCCATTGTAAACTAAGAATTATATCACTTTGGCTGATTTTGGCTTGGAAGTTTACTAGAAGTCTAAAAACTAATGAAATCAGGAAGAACTGAAAATAATCTCTTTCCTAATTATATTGGAAATTTAAATGATAATCTAGTAACAGTGTTAAAAAGAAGCAAATCTTACCTCCAGGAACAATTTGATTTCAGTAATTCTGAACAGATTTTATATTAATTTGTTTAAATTCTAAACCACACAACTGTTAGAATTATTTAAAGTGCATTTATCAACACTTATTTCTGGCAGATGAGTTTGTTATGCACAACTGGATTTCTTGAATTTTTATAACTCCTTTTTTATTTTCCAAATTAATGCTCTAACAGAGTTATAGTGATGTCTAGCACCATGTTTGGTCTTTCTTCCTTATTTAAGGTAAGGATATAGATCCAAAAATAATGAGAGATATAAAAGGTAACCAGCAGATACAGTCATTACACCAACTGTATACGTAGTTTCCTCATAACAAGTAAGTCTGTACACGCATGTTCTACACCTTATGATATCTGAAATACCAAGACCTGCGTCCTGACTTGTGGATCTTAAGCTAGCAGAGTAAGACTTTACAATGGTAAAAGACATCAAAAAACCCTAGACCTAAGCATTTGTATTTTTCAAAATAAACTTACTAGCAAAATGTAAGTTTCCAAGGAAAATTTATTTAACCATAATACATTTACCTTCATATGTCTTTAAAGACAGCTGCTTGTCTCCAATGTTACTGAATAAGCTTGTGACTTCTATCATCTTTGGACTCCATTTTTAAGCATCCTCATTAACAGAGCACAGGGATAGTTGCTAAAATATTTGAAAGGTCATTCATTGCTGAACTAGTTAAGCCACTTAGCCTCTT